>CM049373.1:4602173-4604673 GCA_026937815.1 Etheostoma perlongum
TGTGTTTCCTGAAGTAAAATAAAATCAGCCTCAGTTCTCTTACACTAAATAAAGATTGCTTTCCTCTTATCCCAAATACCTCTGACATTTAAAGACATAGCATTTAGACAGAGGTGGGTAGTAACGAGTTACATTTACTCCGTTACATTTACTTGAGTACGTTTTTGAAAAAAATTCAAATCACTATACTTTTACTTGTACTTGAGTAGATTAGTGAAGAAGAAACTGTATTCTTACTCCGCTACATTAGGCTACAATGAGCTCGTTACTTTTCTTTTTACCTCTTTGGTATTCTACGCGTCATTGTTTTTACCCCAACGCACGTCTCATGTTTTATTTTGACAGAAAGAGAGAGAGACTTCCGCTGAAGGCTCTACCACGTGACTGTGTTTAACCAATCAAACGTTGTTGTGCAGTCACGTGACCATACTCGATCTAAGCGCCAGGACAGATTAGCTTTACGGTCGTAGCAAATCAAAGATGTTAGAATCAACCGTCGCCAAGGCAACACAGACCAGGAGGACCCCCCCCCCTCGGCCTCATAGTGAAAGCATGGTTACCTTTTAATAAAAGTGCGAAACAGCAGCTACATTGTGCTGCGTTTAGTGTCAACCAAAACAATCGGACATGTGAGCATTCAAAAACTCAACATCTAACCTGAGGAGACGTAGCGGTAGTTTTAGTTTTTGCTGTGGAGAGGTGGATATTTGTCTTTTAGGTTACATACAGTATGTTTAACACATGCAGTATCCATCCAAATTTGATGTGACAAGTCTCTAGCTTGTCTAGCTATTTTGTAATTAATAAATTCATTTTAATTTATTTTATTGATTGGATGAACTATAATTTGCCTAAAGATGACTATTTTGTATTTTTGTCAGTCTGATTGATGCTTGTGTTAAGAAATAACTCAGACGTTACTCAACAGTTACTCACTACTTGAGTAGTTTTTTCATTAAGCACTTTTTTACTCTTACTCAAGTAATTATTTGGATGACTACTTTTACTTTTACATTACAAATTATTCTGAAGTAACAGTACTTTTATGAGTACAATTTTTGGCTACTCTACCCTCTATTCACCAAAATGGAGGTGGCGATTAAACCAAAACGTAGTAGTGTAGATGCCTAATGCAATTGTTGCTATCACCAAGCTTTACTCTGCACAGGGAGATGAGACTTTGTCCATTGCATTTTATTATTTTATATCAAGCTCCTTGCTGCAGCCGAGTGCCAAAATAATCACATAATTAGAACCAAGAATACCAATATAACACAAAATAAGCGTGTGCTATGATAATTAAATACTAGATGATGTGCTACTTTTGACTCCTTCTCCAAAGTCTAATCTACTCTTTTGACTGGCTCAAATCCACAGGCCTACTTGTTGTAAAAGGTTGCAAGAGATCCAACTGATGTGTTTTGGCATGGCTGGCCGAGTGGCACTATATATATACAGTATATCCGTGGTATTGAAAGTGGATTTAATTATGTCATGTCATGTTATGTTTCGCAAAACATCATCAAAAAATGTAACGGCAGCCCAGAGCTGACACCTAGCATAAGCTGAGAAAGGAACTTGTTTTCAATTTGAAAGTCTGACCACAGACTTGGCAAAACCTCACTGGCTGAAAGAGAATAACAGACACAAACAGACCACAGGATTACACAAATGTTGGATTTTAGAGTATCCTAAAATGTAAGTGGTGTCTTTTCCTGGTTTTAAAGTCTGCATTACAGTAAAGTGATGTCCTTTTTCTGAACAAACCAGACTGTTTTTAGTTGTTCTATTATTTGCCTTTACACACTTAATCATTAAATCTGTTCTACTGATGGTTATTTATCTCAAATCTCATTGTGTTAATACAAAACCACCATTTGTCAGCCCTGCAGTATCGCCGCAATATTGGTATTGATGCATTTGGTCAATACTATTGTGACATTTTATGCTCTCCATATCGCCCAGCTTTAATCTGATTTAGTACTCCAACATGTCTGAGCTTACAGCACACCAGGACATAGAGCAGCATGCTCTGTCCCTTTGATATTACAGGGAGAGAAATGAATCAATGTGCAATGTAAGATAAATTATTTGTATTCCAGTTGCTGTAATCAATACACAATCAGTGTTGCTGTGTACCTGTTTATGACCAAATGTGTGTTTCTGTGTTCAAGTGCAGGCCACATCATCCTGTTATTAACATGCTCACCTATTTGATCAGCGAAGCTAATTTATTCTCTCTCCAGAAAAGACAACAAAGGATGTGCTGAGGTGATTTCTGTCACTCTGCCTCTTCGTTTCATGTTCCTCATTTGGAATGCACATCTGAATATTTACCAAGGTCAGGTCAAGACCATCTTTGTCCGCTGGAGACCTGTTGTGTCCCAGTGGGATGGAATAATGAAGAAACCAATTTCCTCTTTTGTCAAAGCTATGTGAACCATGTAATCAGAAAACCCTGCCAAAACACCCTTCAGGAGGAAAGAAAGGAGGATTTCAT
>CM049373.1:4609673-5127434 GCA_026937815.1 Etheostoma perlongum
GCTAAAATTAATCCTGGAGTCTCATGTGTCAAATCAGCTGCCGTCTGATCCCAAATAAACGTGTTTAACAGTTATTCCGTTGTCTTCTGCATGCCTACTGCTTTATTTTCATTAACATGCATTCGCCTACTTGTCACTATTGTTGTCGCGAGTTTGATTTAAACCCTACTACAGCTGTTTAGATGGTTAGAAATGGTTGCACTGGCACCCTGATGCGGAGTGGGACTTTTCCCGGTGGGACGGTACCGTGCCTGGCGTACGGCCGCTGCCCGGTCCTGCGAGTCGCGTCAGTGTCCACTCTCTCTGTAAAAGTAGAGATGAGCAGCGCAGCGTCCGTGGTCTCAGCTTCAGGTTTATACAGGACGCTCCGGAGATTAAGTGTGACGATATTAATGTAGCGATGTTCCCAGATGATATTAATGTAGCGATATTCCCAGATGATATTAATGGCAGACTGGTCAGAAATCAATACATTTATGATTTCATGTTCTTGTTGCTTATCCTTCTCTAATAAAGGACAGTTTGTGTTACTCCTTAATATGTAGGCCTAATGTTTTTTTTATTATAGCTTACATTGGTTTCATAACCTTCTCAGTCTCACATCCCTGGACCAATAACGTGGCCTATACGTACTGTATATAGTGTAGTTTACATTCATCACACCGGGAACACCACAATGCTTCTTAATCTTTATTTTGGTGCGATCACTTGTCAGAAGAATAAAAAAAACATGAATATTGTTTTACATATGCTCACAGTGTGTATTGAAGTTATTTACTTCTTTTTCTAGTTGTTGTCCCTTTCTGATTGTTCTGTATGAACATTAATTGTACAAAGAATTAGATATAGCTTATAGAGATTTGTGCATATGGTTGTATTGTGAATAAGGGTTTGAAATTAAGCCTAGTCATAGGGTCCATTTCCAGAGGAACATTATTTCCTCTGCTCACTTTTAAGGCAAAGGCTAAATAATAATAGCCTACATTTTATTTATATAGTGCTTTACATGGTAGGCTAGTCAAAGACACTTTACAGTAAAACCAGCACATTTATCACATAAAAAGAGAAACATGAAACTCTATTAAAAGCAATTATAACACAGTGTAGCCTACAACTTTGTAAAAATGTGGAGTGACTAGGCGAAGTAGATATTTTTACACCCTCACACATTCAGTCGGTCCGCTATGTTGGGCTTTTTCTCTCCGTTTGATAAGAGCCGTATTTCCCTTTTTGCATATTCTTCCCCTCCTCGTTACTTTCCATTAGAAGCTGCTGCTCATTGGGTGAAACATATGGCGCATGCGTCTTCTCCATCTCTGCATCAGTAAATCTGTGATCGATACCGTGGTCTATGTGAGAAAGCCGTGAACGTGCACGTATCCCAGTTATCTACACCTGGCTTGACATAGCTTCACCTGTTCATCCTGGCTCGGGAAACGTGCAACCGATTAAGCCGCGATGAGCGAATCACACCAAGTCAAGCTGCGCTTTTTTCATTTATCCTGGATATCTTTATTCTACTTTTGTGCAATACGTGAAAAAAAAAAACATGAGACAAGACAGAACCAGGCCAAGAAACATATACAGGAAACAGACTATACCACAGGACATAAACACCAAACCATGTCTTTATTTTGTTTCAACAAAGTCTCACTTCCAACAAATTCCTCTCGCTGGTAAGAAACCTCCACGACAGCCACCTATCTAAACTCTGCAGTATCTGAGTTTGACTAAATAAAACAGTAAACTTAGAGAGGAAACTTCTGTGTCCTCTGAGGTTGCATTTTTTTATTTTTTTTTTTATTGTTAATACAAGTGAGCAAGGTCTTCTTCCTCTTAATACTTGTGCATGACTGACTGAATGAATATTGACTATGCCTGGAATAATAGCTTACAAAGCACAACGTCGGGCCTATTCAACTCTTGCTCCCTTGCAAATGCAGACTCATGAGCTCCACTGAATCCTCCCCCCAATAATTTGATTTCCCTCCTTTCCTTCCCCTCCTCTGTGGAGTGTTCTCTCTCTCAGGATCTCCCACCATATGTCGCTCTTTCTTTCCTTCCTACCTTCAACATTCCATTAATATTTCACAGGCGGCTCCTCTGCCATTTATCTTGCTGACGAATTGGAGGTGGAAAGAAAGTTTCCTACCAGCCACAGAATAATAAATATTAAAGCGTTTCCCTTGGAAGTTATCCAATCCGGCGTTCCTTATGTACACTGTCAAACACGTGCTCTCGTGCCATTTCTCTCTTTTCCCGTCTTAGTCTCACTCCTTCGCCATCCATCTATCCCTCCCATTTCATCTGCTGCGCCATCTGTGCCGCTGTAATAAGCAGGACTCCTCGTTGTGTGCTCTCTTTCACTCCCTTGCTTTCTCTTCTCTCCTGATTGTGGCTCATCAGCCTCTCCAGGCATGGCCTCCCCCCTGCACGGCTCTTTGACTGACTCGTTTGCATCACACGATGGAGTTATATCAGTGCAGTCAGACTCCCTGTGTGCAGAAAAGACGCTTTAATTGCACACACGTTATACGTCCTGCCATTACACAGCAAGCCCAGCCAGATAACACTTGCTTTTCATCTGTGAGGGAAAGTGTGCTGGAAGCGTAAATGTGATAACTTTCCATGTGCTCTCTCCGTGGTATGTACAGGATGCGTGATCTCTCACAATTACTCTGACAAAAACTTTCACAGTAAAGAGGGCACAGCCTCAGATCTAAAAGTTCTCAGCAACGGCACACTATTGATCTGAGTGAGTCAGACACTGACATCCCACTTAGCTGGATAATGGAAAACGCAGTGTGAAATATTGTGTGTGATCCTCTTCGCTTATGGTCCAAACAACAAAAAACATATTCGAAGACAAACTCTTGAGTGTGTGATTTGTTTTGTTTTTTCTTTTGCCATGTGAAGTGTCTACTGTAAATGGTGATAGGCTTTTGTGGTCTCCATATTGATTGTATGCCCAGCAGAACCAAATGGCATGACTGGGAAAACAAGGCGTCTCATCCAATACAACAAAGAGCTCTTCTGTGTCACAGTGGAGCATTTTGGCAATAGTCCAATAAGTTTTGAACAGAAGGAGGGACATCGAAGAGTAAAGTAAACTAGAACTGCATGCAGTTACAACGGGGTCCAAGCCTCCCTGCGCCAGTCGACCCCGGCGACCCGGAAAGCGCACGAAAGTGGAACCCAAAGCGAAAGCGAAAGGGCAAACGTCGGGAAACATCGAGAGGCGCACGTAACGGAATGGATTAATAGCGCAATGACCCAGAAAAACTCTGGTCTCCTAGGCTGGATACAAAACCTTGATAAAATGGCCCAAAATTGTCTACGTTGATCATAGCGCCCCCTAATGGCCTATCTTTACCAAATTTGGTACAGAGCCTCCGGGCGGCACGCCAAACAACCCTCACAGGTTTGGTGTCGATAGCATTTATTGTGGCAGAGATATTGCAATTGCAAATATCCCATTTAAATGCATTGAGTGTTTTCACGAAACCAATAAATGTTGATTATATCGCCCCCTAATGCTGATCTTTACCAAATTTGGTACAGAGCATCGGAAAGGCATGGTCAACACTGCTCACAAGTGATATGTTGATATCTTTTAATTTGGCCGAGATATGATATGATATGTGTTTGGTAGCTTACTACAGAAACTTTGCTTGGTCGTCAAATGCGCACACAATTACGTAGCAAAATTCTTTATGCAACTTTTTGTCAGGGCCATCTGCAGATGCCATACACCAAGTTTCGTGCAGATCTGTCGCACGGCCTAGGACGAGTTCGAAAACGTTGGCTTCGCACTTGTCGCAATATTGCGAAAATAATTTTAAAAGGAAATGGGAGTGGCCTATATCATGTGACTCAGGTTGATGTAGTGAACACGTGGACATCAATATTTTTAATGTGTGATGTATAATGTAGGAGTTATAGGCAAAAACACGTTTGACGTCATTGTAGCGCCACCTAGTGGTCCACATGTGTAACATTCGGTAAGTCAGGTCAGCTACCCATTGTACATCTACCCTGTAAATTTCAAGTAATTCACTTAAGTGGAAGTGGTTAATCCAAACATTGGCCCATAGGCCACGCCCACTTGAACAAAACAGTACCCCACTGTAAGGCCTAGATGGTATCCATCAAATTTTGTAAAATTTAGATGAGCGGTTCATGAGATATAAACTTTTTGTATCTGTAACGCCCCCTAGTGGCTAATCTTTGTGAAATTTGTTTGAGAGCCTCAGAGGGTTATACGAAGGAATATTCTAAAGTTTGGCTCTGATAGAATTTATCTTGGCCGAGATATGCCAAAGTCGGTATTTTCGTAGTTAGCTACACAAATTTGTTTGCGCGCAATTTTTATGCTATAAAAAATCTTTATGCAACTTTGTGTCAGGTTGGTCTGGAGATGTTGTGTGGCAAGTTTCGTGCCGATCCATTGCACGGTCTAGGAGGAGTTCGAAAAAGTTGGTATTCGATAAATCGCGATTTTTCAGGCATAAAAGTCTAGGCGGAAATGGGCGTGGCCTATATCACGAGATTCAGTAGGATCCAGGGAACGCGTGGGTATAAGGTTTTTAAATATCTGATGTACGGTTTGGGAGTTATAGGGCCAAACGCGTTTTTCTGCTATAGCGCCACCTAGTGTTGGATGTGGGTCAATTTTTTTCTCTGAGGTCTTTGCGGAGTTTTGGACCAGACGTGAAAATGGCGCGTTGCCACCATGTACGGTTTAGGCTGCAGTATTGGTTTTATGCGGAGAAGAATAATGGAAAGTAAGAAGAAACCCTAGGAAAATAATAGGGTTCCACAGCCCTGCTGTGTGAACCGCGTTACACGCGGTACACGCAGCTTCGGGCTTGGACCCCTAATTAAGAGTGTTCATCCTTCTGAGATGTACTGGAAAAAAGGCTCGTCTGACCAAGGCAAACGCATGAGATACACAAACATGAGATCAATTAATCTGTTTAAAGTTGATTCCCTGATCAAAAACCTTGAAAGCCCCTGAAAGGCTATCATACCAGGCTCTTACGCTGAGCCATATGATACTACATGAACACACTATTTTCTGCCAAAGTTAGAAAAGTTCACACAAGAGATTAATTGTGTTTTTATTGGAGCCTTCCTCACTGGTTTGGGCACAACTCAGTCAGAAAAAGGTGATTTGTCACATACTTGTGCACCAATCGGAGTTTATCTACATTTAAAAGCACGAGAACAGATGTTTGCTTGTGCTGTCAGAGCTGTCATTTAATGCTGATCGAAGTACACCAACGCAATTCTGGACTAATTCTAAGAATATTTTTCTGAACTTTAACTGTTGCATATTGAGTCGAGTATTTGATGTAACAGAGAACAAGGTTTTTAAGGTATTTCAGCTATTGCAATTTCAAATAAAAACAGTTTTAGCTAAAAAAACATAGCAAAGGTTCATGGTGCGTCTTTGAATCAGACATCAGTGTTCAAACAAGTGCTCATTGAACTAAGAAGGTGATCTATGGACAAAGAAAACAGTTCCTTTCCTTGGTACACTTGGAACATGGGATGCATTGCACTTTAAGAGACTCTATGCACTTTATAATAAGCACTTTAATACATGCACTTTAATCTTTTGGCACTGATACATTTTATAGTAAGCTCAAATGTTAATTATTAGTTTGTTTTGTGTGTGTTTTTCTTTTCTGTTTTGCCCTCTGATGTATGCCAACTGTTGATGAAGACAGAATACGTCCAATTGATAATATCATAGACAAATCAGGCAACCAGCACCCTCACAAAGGGATATAAACAGGTGAATTGCTGGTACTGTGCAAAAGTCTTAGGCAGGTGTGAAAAAATTCTGTATACTAAGAATGCTTTGAAAAATATAAATAATGAGTTTATTTTTTATCAATTTACAAAATGCAAAGTGAGCGAACAAAAGAAAAATCTAAATCACATCAATATTTGGTGTTACCACCCTTTACCTTCAAACCAGCATCAATTTTTATAGGCACACTTGCAAAAAGTCCGGCAACGCAATGGTCAGCCAAGGTGACTTAGTGCAGAAGATGAAAAACACATTTTCCTTCAGGCAATAAAACCAGCAGTGACATCAGCTCAGAACCAGTGGGACCCATGTACAGTGCCTTGCGAAAGTATTCGGCCCCCTTGAACTTTTCAACCTTTTGACACATTTCAGGCTTCAAACACAAAGATATAAAATTTTTATTTTTTGTGAAGAATCACCAACAAGTGGGACACAATTGTGAAGTGGAACGAAATCTATTGGATATTTTAAACTTTTTAGCAAATAAAAAACTGAAAAGTGGTGCGTGCTAAATGATTCGGCCCCCTTGCGTTAATACTTTGTAGAGCCACCTTTTGCTGCGATTACAGCTGCAAGTCGCTTGGGGTATGTCTCTATCAGTTTTGCACATCGAGAGACTGACATTCTTGCCCATTCTTCCTTGCAAAACAGCTCGAGCTCAGGGAGGTTGGATGGAGAGCGTTTGTGAACAGCAGTTTTCAGCTCTTTCCACAGATTCTCGATTGGATTCAGGTCTGGACTTTGACTTGGCCATTCTAACACCTGGATACGGTTATTTGTGAACCATTCCTTTGTGGATTTTGCTGTATGTTTGGGATCATTGTCTTGTTGGAAGATAAATCTCCGTCCCAGTTTCAGGTCTTTTGCAGACTCCAACAGGTTTTCATCCAGAATGGTCCTGTATTTGGCTGCATCCATCTTCCCCTCAATTTTAACCATCTTCCCTGTCCCTGCTGAAGAAAAGCAGGCCCAAACCATGATGGGCTGGGAAAATGGTGGGAGAGTTAAATACAGTGGATCAGGTATTGGATTGGTAAAAATGACACAGAAAACATCAAGGGACCCAGGTCGCCCTCTTTTTTTTATACATCAGCTTATCAGACAGCACAACAAGCACTTTAAACGTACATTTGTATACGTTTTGTACAGTATTTATGTATGTTATGGTATTGTATGGTGTATTTATTGTATTGTATTTATACTCTAGCTTGTATGGGCATTAAGGCGGGTATGAGCACTGTAATTTCTAATTTTATGGATGAAATAAACACCTTGAATTTGATTTAGATTCCTCTTCTGTTCATTCACTGCATTTTGTTAATTAATAAAAATAAACTAACTTCAATTTTTGAAAGCATTCTTAGTTTACAGCATTTTTTCATACCTGCCTCAAACTTTTCCACAGTACTACATTTTCTCTCACCGATAGCTCTTCCTTCCATTATATTGGATTTTAAAATCTCCTCTTAAGCAGGAGAAATTCCATAGGAATGATTCTTCAAACGTTATTGATTATAAAATGCCTGATATAGCTGGACAGTGCAGAATCAATATTACTAAGCTAGCTGATATCTATCCGTATAATGCCTCCAGTTAGCCAATCCTTCCAGTTTAGAGGTCAAGGAGTTGTCCTATCCTCCAAACAGTTTAGTCTGCTAAGCCAGAGACAAACCAATTGTTTTGTGGAGGCCACGCTCATAATTAGGGAAATGCATTATACACGAATGCCTGCATGATCCCTCCATGAGTTATTGATTATGAATGGGAGACAGTGGTCGCATCTCTGTCTCAACCAGTGGACATACAGACAGACCAGAGGACATACAGACAGCCTCCCTGCCAGGGGTGGAATGTAACTAAGTACATTTTTACTCAAGTCCAAATGTTGAGGTACTTGTACTTTACTTTTCATGCACCTTTCTACTGCTACTCCGTTACATTTCAGAGAGAAATATTATACTTTTTACTACATTCATCTGACAGCTTTGGTTACTAGTTACTTTACACATTATGATTTCTGCACACAAAACACATATAGTTAATAACATCTGATGTTTTATTATAAATGAAACTAGCCAACAATATAAGGGCCTACAAGTCCAGCTGAAATGATTAGACTTTACACTTTCTAAAATGGGAGGATGTATCTGAATTGAGTACTTTAACTTTGAATACTTTAAGTAATTTTTCTGATGATACTTCCAAGTAATATTTTCAATGTAGGACTTGTACGTGTAACAGAGTAATTTACAGTGTGGTATGTTGTAACATTCATTTGTCAATATCTCTGCTGAATCAGTACACAAGGGCAAAGAAGTCAAAATGTCCCTCTAAATATTCCTACATTTATGACCACTCTTACAGTGCTGGGCCCCCATCATATTAATTGCACATGTTTTAATAATGCCTGACATGTTTTTAACTTGTGTCTAGATGATGTGTTGTCTTTCTAATTGTTGGAGCTTGTATTGCAAGACAAAGTTCCCGACCTACGGACAATTATCTTATCCTACTTTTAATTAAGTCAATGATCTGAATGCTTCTTGGATGGATGGATGATAGATAGATAGATATTTATTGATTCCAACAAAATGGGAAATTATAGTTTTACAGCAGCAAAATATCAGTCACACAGCACAGAATATAAATATAAATTAAATACTAGGATACAATATACATACATACAATATACTGTACATGAAATAATAATAGGATAAAATACAAGAACAATTATTTGAATATATACAAAAATGTTGGGAATGCAAAATGTGCAACTGCTTAACTAGTAATGATAAATATGTAGATAAACCTATTGCAAGTTGCACCTAGTGCAGATGTGACGTCTAAGAGTCTTATCTAGCACCCAGTGATCAAGTGTTAAAAAGTTGTATTGCTTGTGGTAGGAATGATTTTTTGTAGAGGCCCGTGTGACAACGAAGCCTCTTAGAGAAGGTGCTCTTCTGTTGGAACAGTGAGAGGGGGGGGTCGGGGTTATCCATGATAGATAACAGTTTGTTCAGTGACCTCCTCTCCACCACAGCTTCAAATGTCTCCTGTTTGCAGCTAATCACGGAGCCAGCCGTCCTGATCAGTTTGTCCAGTCTGTTTGTGTTGCTGGCTCCAATGCAGCTGGCCACAACAGACTGGTAGAACATTTCCAACATTCTGCTGCACACAAAGGATCTCAGCTTCCTCAGGAAATAGAGTCTGCTCATCCCCTTCTTGTAAACAGCAGTGCTGTTGATTTTCCAGTTTGGCCTGCTGTTAATGACACCCAGGTATCTGTACTCCTCAACAATGTCTCTTCCCAGGATGCAAAGGGCCTGCCGAGCCGTTCCCTTCCTCCTGAAGTCAATCACCATCTCCCTTGTCTTATCCACGTACAGCAGCAGGCGGTTCACCCACACCCGGTGATCTCTTTCATCCCTGTCCACACCTCCCGTCGTGTTCGTTTGGCGACTGGCCTCCAGCTTCCTCCTGTAGAAGTTTTTACACTCCCTCAGTTTATCCCTCAGTCTGTGCTGTACTTCCCTTAGCTCCTGTCTGTCCCATGACCTGAAAGCTTTCTTCTTCTCATTAAGAATGACTTCCAGGTCTCTGGTGATCCACGGCTTATGATTTGGAAAGCAGCGTACAGTCCAGGAGGGAGTGGTGATGTCTCACAGAATTTGATGTATTCTGTGATGCAGTCTGTCATGTAATGTGGATGTGGGTGGCTGGGTGGGGATTATGGTGGCGGTGCAGAGCTGGGTTCCTGCAGCAGCAGCGAGCGGGACTCGGAGGATAATGCGATGTGTGCCGTCGGGGCTAATGAGGACTGAGCCGGGGAACAGTAACGAAGCTCAGTCCTCCGTCTAAAGCCGCACAGACAGACATTCAGAGGTATGAATACACCTCCATTGTCCTATGCGTCTACTCTTATCACTTTCACAGCTGTTTGATAAGACTGCACACATTTCTGCCCACAATCCTGCATCTAATTCTCATTATGGAAATCAGGGACTGTGTTAGTCCAACCCGTTCTCACTCCAAATGTGTGAAATATGGACATTTTGGACAGTGGCTGTCCGCATCTGATGCAACGAAAAAGGCGCCCTTCGGCGTGGGGTGGATGGGTCAAACACAGGACTTTCACCCAGGAAAGAGGGGTTCATGTCCTGCATGTGTCCTTAACCGTTGTGTTGTCTTCCCGTCAAAATTGAAAGTCAACACTTTAGTTGATGCTTTTTTATGTTTTTAAATTTTTCTCACGGTTCTGACCCTTTATTCAACACTTTTGTTATTTTTGCAATTTATTGTCAATAAACCTAAATTTTAGGAAATTATCTAATGTTTGAGTTAAAAAAGCAGAATTTAGGAATTATTTAGACTAAAATGGATGTTGATGGATAATCACAGACTGGAATATGTCAACTTTTACTCAATACTATTTCAAAAGCACTTCAATTATTTGCTCCAAATGCTATACACCCCAAAATTCATGAAAGTAGAGCTTTGTACTTGCCAAAGAGCATTGTGTGGAATCAATCATGTTATTTTGGTTAATCAAAAAGAACATTGATATAGGAAAACGGGTCAATTCGACCCGAGGACAACATAAGAGTTTACCGTCCCTTTATTGCCACGTGTCACAGAACCGTCAGCCCACCCGGGACCTTTCCCTTAACCCAACAGTCGCGTTACCCACCAACAAGCTTTTCCGTAACCTAACAGCATCAAAAGGGACGCCAATAGTCCCGACCGAGAGCTAAAAGAGACGACCAAGAGATAAAAGAGACGACCGAGCATTGGTTAGTATGCTGTGGCAGTTTCAATAACAAAAGGTACCTGACCAAGCATCCATATTTTAAGAGATGGGTGGGAAAATGTGTTGGTTAGCCGCAGTAGTAGTTCGCTTTTTACATATCTAAAGCCAGAGAATAATAAAGTGGACTTGTAGAGATATGCATGTAAAATTTTAAAGACGTGAATAAATAAAATTGTGTCTTAAATTAAACTATATATGTATATATATACTATTTTCCATGAAGACAAATACATCTAAAATGTGAAGCACTTTCCAAAAGAAAAAAAAACAGGTTTATATATGCATGCTAGTTTGTATGCTGTGGCAGTTTCTGGATAACTGGCGAGGACAAGACATCCTGACCTTTGCTTCCACAACAACATGTAATGCACTTGTCACCGCTGTTTTACAATTCACGGGCCGCCCACGGAACGTGCTTCCACAAACAACGTCCTTGCAATTTGTGTAATTAAAAAAAGGCACATGCACACACAAACACATCGTACTTTCACCTCACCGTCACTTAACTGCTGGACAACTTATTTCACACTTTATAGCTCCATCTCATTAAGTGAGCATAACACATTTCTGCTAAAACGGCATGGTAATGTGTGAGTTATCAAAAAAGGAGCCGGTTCTACTTGAGTTGCTGCTGTCAGTGAAGGGCTGAAAACATAATGACTGCTGCCTGCTGCTTAAACCTCTCTAAACACAGCGTCACACACCGCTGTGACTGTGTGGGTGTCGTAGTTATGCATCGGGATAAATAAAAAATGATGATGATAAGGCTTGTAGATGGAGACTCAGAATAGCAGATTACTGGAGTGTGATCTTTGGGGTTGCACAAACCGCTGCACCCGTTTTGGCCTTTAGCCCATTTTGCTAAGGAGAGAGATGCTGTGAAATCCCTGATAGGGCCTCATATCTTCACAGCCAAGAGGGATGCATTTTCTTCTTTAAGAAACAAATTTCTCATTACTTTTTTTTTTTTCTACCATCTGAATATCTATATAGACTTCATTTCATGCTTGGCCTGTATTTCACCTTAGATTTAAGCAGAAATGCCAAAGACAGAATGCCTTGTTAGGAACAATCAGTAACTGGCAAAAAAAAAAACAGTTGACTTGACTTTGTTTCTTTTTTAAATTGAAGGTACGTTTGTGTGCTTCAAGTTCTTTAAAAGGTACAATATGTAAAATTTTTGCATTAAAATGTCATAGGTCTATTTTTTTATATTATACTTTTTATATTCCTATTATACAGTATATACAGTAAATATATTATGATATATATTTTATATTATTTTTTGAGTTGTGTGGACTTGTCCCAAATATCAAACCAAGAGAAATCTGTTATTTCATTTCTGACACGGGACACTTCCTTTAGTCGCCTGTCAGTGGCGTCATCAGGAACGGAGCTGTGGGCGGGCCCGCCCACGTTGAGGGCTGGTCCGCCCAATCAGAAAATCAAAGTTATGTTTGTTGGTTTGCAAAGCGCTGTAACAATCCCAACCACCGTGGATTTCTGTTGGAAACTTTATACATTGTTGGTCTGCTATTTCATTACTAAATTCACTTCTGAGACGTTTTACAAAAATTATTTTCAAATCTGGTTTGACTGTGTCAGAGTTCTGACGGGGTAAGACAGACCCCGCTGTGAGGTGGCTAGAGCTCCATCAGGAGACAGACAAGAGGCTTTTATTTCTCTGATCGTTTGTTACACATATCTATCATAAAATGAACTGTGCTTTGTTAAAGTCATAATGCCCCACAAGAGATTGTGGGCGTAACGTAACAAGCTTGCTGACTGGTCTGTCTCTCTCGCACGCACGCACACACACACACACACACACACACACACACACACACACACACACACACACACACACACACACACACAGGCCACAGAGCAGGCTGAGAAGACAGAGAGAGCAGCGTCTGACAGGGCACAAAGACACCCGTCTCCCTCTGACAATCTTGTAAATAAATTATTACATGTATATTAGAGCTGTCAGTCTTCCTCTAATACCATTCAAATTTAATTTATTTGTATTAATATTCAAGTAATATTCAGTAGATACTGCATACCACAGCTGTCTGCAGTAGGCGATTTTGAAAAAGGCCACAGTGAAAGGAGCTTGTGTTTTACTGTCCCAGCAAGTGGTGTAGTCTAGGTGATACGCAGGTATACGCAGGCTACCCACTAAGAAAGAACCTGGACTTCCATATACCCGCTTAAAAATGTGCATTGAATGTAAAAACATACTTAGCATTAATATTTTGATTTATTTTGAATTGTCATCTGTTTTATTTCTTTTGATAGGCTGATTAAAGGTATTTAAATTGTAAATTGGTGCAAAAAAGTGTGTCAGAATGCAGGTTATTAATTCTTTGACACCACACTATGATATGCCCCCCCATCCTGGCCCATACATAACAATACACCCACTACAATACATTAGATGCATACACCACTGGTCCCAGCACACTGGGGCCTGACAGATTGAAAGTTTCTCCCAACTACAGTAGCTACTTTTTTTTTTTATTTCCCGGATTTTGAACTACTTTGATTTCGGAAGATTCAGGCCCACCTCAGTTTAATCCAGGCCAACCCATCTGTCGTGTTCTGCTTCTGCCACTGGGCGTCATATAACCTTTCTGCCCTCTAGTTTCTCAAAACTAAAATAAGAATAAAAACTCTGAACTTCTCATATGTCACAGAAAAACTTCTCATAACCGTAATACTGTTTTTTCTGTCACAAGACATAATTAATTACATGCCCCTTTGCAACACAGTTATACAGCAGAGATCTTATTTATTTATGCATATCAATATCGATCCAACTAACTAAACTTACTAAAATGTGCTGGTTCATAAGTAGCTAACGTTAATGCTTGGTGGATAACATTATAGAGTTACATTGTTCAGCAAGCTCATAAAGTTATTAGTAGTCTGATTTTTTCGACCACAGATAAAAGCAGCACTGGGCTAACCCACCAATGAGTTAATGTTAGCCTAAAGATAGACAACTAATTTAATGCTTTTTCCAGCTAGCACACCCCGGTCTGTCTGCCTCACTTTCTCAGTGCAAAGATACTTCATTTGGGATTAGGAGCTGACATCCGCCCCAGGACATGTAGCAATAGCTAGTTAGTTAGCCCCTAGCCAGCCAACAGCTAGCCACTATGATTACGGCAATCCGTACTCGGCCAGCACTTAACTTGAGTGCCGGGTCCTTACGATGCTAACGGCAGTTTAATGAAGCGTCGGGGAACAGAACATATCAAACCCAGGTGTCCGAGTCACAACAGCGGCCATCCATAATGTTAGCAACATCTCCGTTAGCGCTACTGTCTTTCATGGCAACAGTCAGACTCCCTGTCAAATTTCCCCCCCTTCACGTTTAGCTATCTTTACAGTTAGCTAAATTAACCCGACAAAAGGTGGGTAAAGGGATGGTTTGGAGTAATTTCACCCTAGGGTCCTTTGCACCATGACCTCAAGCCAAACACCCCCCCAGAAGCTTTTTTCCCTTGGTTTAACGTGGATGATGGAACCAAAGGTGTTTCTCGTAGATTACCCTTCTAATGTACCAAACTTGAACAGTAGGCCTAGTACAAAATGATGTTAAAGTGAACAGTTAGCACAGTAAAATAAGTTTTTTTTTTTTTTTTTTAACACGACATTGAAAGGGTGCCAGGCCCCCCTAAAGCTCCGATCCTAGAAGTCCCTGATTCAAAGTTTTTACATCCAGTAATTACGTGTCCATAAAGTAGTTTTTATCGATACTGGTGGAGTCCACCATTCCCATGCTGCATTCAAATTAACTTTCAAACGCACCAGGGACTCCCAGGGATGTAATCCAGAGTGATTCTAACTCATTAACGGCTTCACTGTTTATTGTTCACTCTTTCCATCATGTCAGAGCAGAGATAGAAGGCCTAAGAGTGAGTTCATCTGCAGTACAGCAATATGCTTTATAATCAAATTAGGTGAATAACTCTAATGTCAGTTCGATATGTCAATGCTGTAATCTAAGCAGCAGCAAGCACAAACAGCCTGTAATACCAGAGAGAGTCCAGAAGTGCAGACATCATCTGGAACTTCGCATATCGCCAGAGATCATTTACCCCCCAGGATAAATACTAAAATATTCATCAAAGGAATTCTTAGTTGATGATAAATCATATCATGTTCCCTCTACAAATTGGAGTGATCTTGATCATACACGATTTAGAAAAATATCAGATCTTGTTCAAATATGCACAATTTAGTCTAATTTTTAATGTCAGTGTGTGTGTGCGTGTGTTTGTGTGTTTGTGTGTGTGTGTGTGTGTGGGCCGTACAATTAATTGTCCCAGTAATAATTGCGATTAACAATACAATTGTCTCTAAGTCAAACATGTTTTTTTTACTTTAATGAATAAAGTTTTAAATGAATCCCAGAATACATATTTTTGTTATATGACTGTAATGTGACCCAGCTAATGTAATAACACAGGTACACAGTTTTTGAAGTAAACCACGCCTCTTTATCTTCATAAAAAAGAATTTAACTGTTGTTTTATTTGCTATGAACATGTACAGGGTCATGTGCTACAACAACTAACTTGAAATAATAAAAATATGCAGTCCAACCAAAAATCACTTATGTAATTATACTTTAGCATATCTAAACAAAATCAACAATTACCAGTCATATGCCTTAAGACCTTAGCTAATGTTAGCAATTAATCGCATTGTAACAAAGACGATTATGTAAATTAATTGGCAACTAGACTATTTTGTAAAAATCGTTACAGGCCTATGGACAGGAGCGATGTAGTGAAACCAGGATTAATAAAAGCCAACCTCCAGTCAGGCTCTTCTGTCACCTGTGATTCACTGAAGCCTGAGAGCGGCTGAGAGGACCAGAGGCAGCAGGAGGCCAGGAGACACTCGTCTGCTACCTGAGACGAGTCTCGGCCCATACTGGTCCAGGAGCTGCAGGGCGACACCGTTGGTCCAGCCAAAACCCAGCTACGGACAGGGCAACACGGCCGAGCATAAGGGACGTTTTACTTTTTACACTTTAGCAAAGCAGAAAATACAGTGATACAAACATCACTAAGAATTAAAACAAGTGGTTCATTTGTGTTGATGGAAATAAAGTAAAAAAACTAAAGTTAAAAGTAGACAACAATAAGTACCAACAGGGTAGAACATTATAAAAAAAGATGAGATGGATAATGACAGAAGTGAGGAGGAGTGAGAGTGTATGTGTCCATGAGCATCCAGATGTGTAAAAGTTAAGAAGCAGAAGGGAGGTTGAAAGAATTGACAGGGCTCTGCATGAAATTAGAAATACTATAGACTGAAGCACTGGTCCGTGACATCTCTTACACAACAATCGCTTCCCATAGACAAATGGCAGTAGATTTGATTTTGGAGATGCGTGAAATCAGCAAACTTGTTTATTTGTGTTGTCATTTTCAGGCGTAACTGTGACACTTAAGCACGGCCGTCTCTGCTTTGCTTATTTTCTGTCCTGTGTTGCGTCTGTGTTGTGTAGCGTCTTTGATCAACCAAATCTAAAGTTACGAACTGACTGCTAGTTTGGCTGGTGTCACGTTCTTTAGTGTGTAAACAGCTGTCCAAGCTAATGTTAGTTAGTGTTGACAGAGGCGTAGCACAAAATTCTGGGCCCTATAGAAAGGCATTCTCTATGGGCCTCTCCCCACATTCACAGCTATTCATTCTAACATCTTTTTTGGGCCCTCCTTTCTCCCAAAGTTATTGTAAACCCACATTGATTGGATCTATAAGCACATTTGTTTGACACCATTAAAAAAAGAAGGAAATACCTGAACTTCGTATTCTCCTCCACCCCCAGGTTTGCCATCGCCGTTCACATCATACTGTGAGGAGGAGGAAGATTACTGTCTGAGACAGCTGGGTTATCACATCACTGTGCAACAACAAGTTGTGACATACTGAATCCTTTAAAGAGACTCACCTTCTCAAACATGGCTTCATATTTCATGTATGCCAACCAGTTTGTCTTGATCCAACGCTGGGCCAAATCAAAGGCTAGTTCTTTTGCATCCTCTGAAGGAAGTTTGGACAAACCTGGAAATACGAGACGGTTTCTATCATTAAACATGCCTAAGAAAGTCTGTAAATGAAGCCCACAGGTTATACAGTGGCTTGACAAAGTTTACACACCCATGCTAAAGTTGATTAAAAAGAGGAATAAAAAATCTTTTGGAAATTGATCCTAATGCCTTAGTTCAAACAAATTAGGAAAATCCAAGCTTTTAAGGACACCAATTTTCTTTGTGAATGAATAATGTATTGTAAATAAATAAATGTTCTTCCTTAAAATACAGGGGGCATAAGTATACACCCCCTATGTTAAATTCCCATAGAGGCAGGCACATTTTATTTTTAAAGGCCAGTTGTTTCCTGGATCCAGAATACTATGCATCCTGATAAAGTTCCCTTTAATCTCTGTGGGTGGTCCCGTCTCAAGTCAAATATGAAATAAAATGCATATCTGGAGCCTTCAACACGTACCGTGTGAAGTCTTTGACCACTGGTTGCACTATGGAGCAATGTTTTTGTTTGTACTGTACACATGCACAAGGACACAGATGTGATGCATTTTCCTAGAGCTGCAGAGATTAATCGATACAATTTTTATGATTCCAGCTTCTTAAATGTAACTATTTTTTAGTTATTTCTCACCACTGTGGTAGTAAACTGAATATCTTTGAGTTGTGGACAAAACAAGACTTTCGAGGACGTCATCTTGGGATTAAGAAACATTGATCAACATTTTATAGACCAAACAACTAATTGGTCCAAGCTAATGATATCCACCTCAAGGACACTCACACACTGTTTTCAAGGAAACTCCACAGAGAACTTTTAAGGGCGTGGATGTAAACAGCCTCAAATGAAAGCTGAAGGTGAGTATATTTTAACCTGCGTTGTTTCATTTCAAATCCATGTGCTGGATTCCAAAGCCAGGGCAAAAAGAAATCAAGCACTACCCTACAACCACTGGGCATGCAAAGACAACAGAGCAACATGTCATCAGTGGTGCAAGAAGTATTCAGATCCTTTACTGCAGTAAAAGTACTAATACCACGCTATCAAAATACTCTGTTACAAGTAAAAGTCCTGCATTAAATTTAAATGTTAGTCTGTAAGTAACTTCAGGAAAATGTACTTGAAGTATTAAAAGTAAAACTACTCACTGCTGATAAATCCTCCCATTGTAGAAAGTGTAAAGGATCCAAACAGTTGTGTGTTTAATGGTGTAATCATTTCAGCTGGACTGGTAGGCCCTTATATTGTTGACTAGCTTTATTTATAATAAAACCTCAGATTTTATAAACAACATGTGTTTTGTGTGACAACCTTAATGTGTAAAGTAACTAAAGCTGTCAGGTGAATGTAAAACATACAATGTTTCAATCTGAAATATAGCGGAGTAGGAGGAGAAAGTGGCATGAAAAGAAAAGACTCAAGAACAGTACAAGTACCTCAACATTTGTACTTCAGGACAGTACTTGAGTAAATGTAATTAGTTACGCCCCACTACTGCATGTCATCATCAGTACAGGTTTCAAGCACTTCACAGTGGCTGAGTAATGTATTGCAGCCTACCATGGATGAGCATGTGTTGCAGAGGAGGCCAGGCGTTGGGGTAGTCCCACTGCTGCCCAGACTCTCTCAGCGACGTTGGGACTCCGTTGGGAAACTGGAGAGCACCGCTCCCCTGTATACACAGGAAAAGCAGCAACCATCAGAATATACATGGGTTAGACCAGTGCAGTGTGTGAGTGCCATCTGCTGGAGCAAAAGAAGCACCATTCACAAAAGCACATGGAACATCCGATGAGAGAGGATTCATGGCTCAAAATGGTGGCGGGGAAACAAAGCGAGCAACAATCTCTCCTCCACAATAACCAATGAGTACACTTGCATGGAATTTGCCATGGTGAATGCTAAATAATGAAAAAAAACAATAAATAAAGAAATCCAATATATACATGCAAAATACTGTTGCATAAGAAAAGAGGCTTAATGGGTTAAGTGCAAAATATGCAAATAATATATAGTATGTGCAATGGGCAGATGTAAAGTCCAGGATGATGGATAGTGCATACATAGTGTAGTGACTAGGGATGGTGATGGATTTAGTCATTTCTTTTTTGTAGTCCATAATGTCAACATGTCCCTTTTCAGACAGTGTGTTAGTGGTATTGAAGACCAAAGACCACAGCCGTATTTAACCACAGGGAAGGGACATCTGCAGGTATGTTAGTGTGTTTAATGTGAGGTTGCTGAACAGCTCATTAGCTCTCCGCTGGAACTGAAGAGGAGACGAGTCATACTGGGCAGATGTGCACCTTCAGGATTAAAACAGGGTTCACCCATACAAATGGCAAAATACACACATCCAGGGGTCATTTTATTATTATGTGGTGTTGCACTGCATTATATTCAGAGGGGTTTCTAATGTTCTGGCCCACTCATGGGAAATGGAAATGGGGTATGGAAATAAGGAAGTCAAAAACACCTTTCAATATAATGTAGGCTACTAAAATAAGTTCAAGCTTTAATACCCTCAACAGCTGGGCAATTCTAAACTAGTTTTTCTATTCTGAAATCCGTTTAAATTGTACTGTTATTTCCACTTGCCAAATACCTCTATGTATTGTAATATTTAACCAATGTTAGACTGACGGAATAAATATCTTGGGACCATTTAGTAGTTTAGGGTAAGGGTAGCCTCGCATAGCCAGACCTTCCTCCACAGCGCTGCTAAAGAGGGTCTGGCTAGTCACGCAACATTCTGGGATGGGAGGAAAGCGTGCTCTGGTTTATGTACGTACAGTGGCTTGAGAAAGTTTACAC
This sequence comes from Etheostoma perlongum, assembly GCA_026937815.1. Classification (NCBI taxonomy): domain Eukaryota; kingdom Metazoa; phylum Chordata; class Actinopteri; order Perciformes; family Percidae; genus Etheostoma; species Etheostoma perlongum. The sequence continues at coordinate 4,629,185 of CM049373.1, forward strand.
ACCCATGTTAAAGTTGATCAAAAAGAGAAATAAAAAACATATTTTGGAAATTGATCTTAATGCCTTAATTCAAAAAATTTAGGAAAATCCAACCTTGTAAGGACACAAATTTTCTTTGTGAATGAATAATGTATCGTAAATAAATAAATGTTCTTCATTAAAATACAGGGTGCATAAGTATACATCCCTATGTTAAATTCCCATAGAGGCAGGCACATTTTTATTTTTAAAGGCCAGTTATTTCATGGATCAGGATACTATGCATCCTGATAAAGTTCCCTTAGCCTTTGGAATTAAAATAACCCCCCATCACATACCCTTCACCATACTTAGAGATTGGCATGGTTTTATTTTTGATTCCAGTTAGCTTCATATCTGGTTTGATTCACATTGAGAAATTATCTTAGGAAAGGTTCCCCATGCTTTTTGAATTAAGGCATTAAGATCAATTTCCAGAAGATGATTTATTCCTCTTTTTAATCACCTTTAGCATGGGTGTGTACACTTTCTCAAGCCACTATACATAGGCTCTATACGCAGAGCCTACACAGATTTATACTCTACAATCTAGCCTTTCTCTTTAAGAGAATAGCAGAGCCGGTGTGTGTGTGTCTGTGAGGGGGTGTGCGGTAGAAAGAATGATGGGATTAGCTACAGAGCGAGTACCGACTCCGGCGGTGGAGACAGAGAAACAAAGTGTCTCCTCTGTGCTTTCTGACCACGGTGGGAACTCTGTAGGAGGAAAAGTTAAGCCTGTCCTTGATTTCATGTTGTTTATGGAGAAGGAGAACCAGGAAATGAGTCAGGGGAAATGATACCAAGCCACGGCGAGGCAGACCCATCACAGTCATCACAGTCGGACTGTATAATAATAATTTATAATTTATACTGTTTATTGATCCCCAGTGGGGAAATTATAATTTACACTCTGTTTGTTAGTAATCACTACACACAGGCCTGAAATACACACACATCAGGACCTATTCATGCACAAATGGAGAGATGTCAGAGTGAGTGGGCTGCCAGCCACCACTGCCAGCTGGGGGGTACGGTGCCTTGCTCAAGGGCACCTGGCAGTGCACAGGAGGGAAAGTGGCATCTCTGCAGCTACAGATTCACACTCCGTACGGGGACTTGAACCGACAACCCTCCAGTTCCCAACCCAACTCCATAAGGGCTGAGCTACTGCCACCCCCAATTTTTTATTCATTGGAATAGAAGCAGACTTTTAGAGAAAGATATCTCAAAAGCTGCTCAAATGAAACCAAATATACAGTATCTGCATAGCTACATATCATTAGAGATCATTGGGGAGACTATGCATCTTTTGTAAGTTGGATGAAATTACCATTTTAAATTAACTAAATGACCTATTCTTCCACATTTGTAAAATGAGACCACAATGAAGCCTAGAAGGCCCACTAACCTTCAGATACTGTACTGCCTTCTCTGCCATCTCAGGCCGAGAATAGCACTGTGCCCAGACAGGTGCCAGGTTGGAGGGATAAAACTCAAAGTGTTTGGACTCCGTCACCAGGTTGTAGTCAAACCAGGCTCCCCTCTCAGCATCCCACAGCACAGACTCTATGGCCTCCAGTCTGCGGGCTGCAGTCTGCTCATACAGGGCAGCAGACTCACGGTCACCTGGCCGGAAACAACGCACCCGTGTTACGCAACAGCAGCTAGGAACTAAAAGCAGTGTGCAGACCAACAGTGGTGGAAAACGTAAAAGGCCTGCATTCAAAATGTAAAAGCATGGATCTTAAAATGTACTTAAAGTATTCAAAGTAAAAGTACTCAATGCAGAAAATACATCCCATTTTAGAAAGTGTAAAGGACCCATACAGTTGTGTGTTTAATGGTCTAATCATTTCAGCTGGACTTGTAGGACCTTACATTGTTGGCTATATATATATAATAATAATAAAACATGTGTTTTGCGTACAAAGATCTTAATGTGTAAAGTAATTAGGGTCAGACAAATCCACACAACATTCTGGGATGGGAGAAAAACGTGCTCTGGTTTATTGGCATTTCTTTAAACCAATCACAATCGTCTTGGGCGGTGCTAAGCGCTAGACACAATAACGTTGCCTCTGCAAAATTGCCTTGGGAAGGAACTTGTTTTGGTGAAACGTGTGCGTTCAAGAGTTGTTGCTGATTGGACAGATAGTCTAGCTAGCTGTCTGGATTTACCCTGCAGAGATCTGAGGACCAGGTAACCATAGTCCTCAGATTGGACAGATAGTCTAGCTAGCTATCTGGATTTACCCTGTACAGATCGGAGGAGCAGTTAACCATAGTCCTCAGAAATCCACCTGAGTTTAGAACGCCACCACAAAGATAACGGACATCCAATTGAAAAGAGGCACATCTGCCAAAATTTCCAGCAGCGACGGAGAAACCCCAAAAGTGGAAGGTTGTGAATATAGACTAAAAGGCCGTTCACCTAGTATCCTGTGAAATGAAGCGAGAGTCTTCTCGTTGAGGCACAGGAGAGCGTTGAGGTCAGCAGGCAGGATCTGGCTGGTACTGGTCTCCCTGAGGGTGCCGTTCTTGTGGCCGCCACCGTCCGTATACCAGCGGGATGTGAAGTCCCACCCAGACTCTGCACCCGCTTTCAGATCCATCCACAGCTGCTCCTTACGGTCTAGGGCAGAAAAAAAAAAAAAAAAAAAAAAACAGCATTTCAAATGTGGTACATATTCATGTATGGGTTGTTGTTAACTAGATGTGTGAAAAAGTAAAATAGGAAATTCAATTTTATTTGTAGTGTCAAATCATAACAGACATTATCTCAGGACACTTCTCAGATAAAGTAGGTCTAGACCACACTCTATAACTTGGAACAAAATGACCATAACAGGGTAATATTACTTCTGCTCATAAAGGGGGATTCATTCAACCACTAATAAGCCATTACCATCAGTTAATCCTTCAGCTAATTCCAGGTCATCTGTGTAAGATTCAGGCCTAGAAAGAACAAAAGACATGGTTAGTGTGCGTGAAGGTACACCCTGAGACACCAACATATCTCAAATGTGTTTTATTATGTATTAGATTTATTTCAGACGTACCTGGGCAACCCCACCTGCACATGGTACCGGTTCAGTACATGCTCCATCCCGTTTACTTCCACAGCCACAGAACGGTTCTGCATCCAGAATCGGTACTCCTGCTCCAGAGATGGCAACGCTGCTCTTTTACCATGCAAGTTTGTACAGACAGCAGGGAGCAATATTTTAATTGACAATACCTTTCACACTTAATATCATTACTTCGAGAGTTGGCGTATCACATACTAATTGAGTATTTTAGGGAAAACTAAACACGGGAGGCACTGACAGATAGCATTTTTTGTCCATTCTGAAGAGAAGTGAGGCAGCTGAAGAATGATAATGTGTCTGGCAGGGCATCAGCTCCAGCCTAAATATCACCTGAGAAACTCTTTATCCTTGGTTGCTTGGTAGTAGCTCTCCACCATTGCAGTGAGGAATGGAGGCTGACTGCGCCTTTCATAGTAAATCCGCCCACCATTTGGGATGAAGCCATATCTGCAGGAGGAGTGATTGGAAAAAAGATCTTTTATTCCACAAATCTTGAAATCCCCCCTCGAGAGGTCCTCATCCAAAGTTAGGTTGCTAGATAACTTATTATTCAAAATGAGAAAAACTACGTGCAGCGAGCTGGCCTTTTTTGTGCTATGCAGTACTGGAATGTGACTAAGTACATTTACTCAAGAAATGTACTCAAGTCCAAATGTTGAGGTACTTCAGGTACGTCATGCTACTTTCTACTTCTACTCCGTTACATTTCAGAGAGAAATATTGTACTTTTTACTCCACTACATTCATCTGACAGCTTAAGTTAGTTACTTTACACATTAAGAGTTTTGCACACAAAAAAAATTATAAAATCTGATGTTTTATTATAAATGTCAAGTTGAAATGATTAGACCATTAAACACACAATTGTTTGGATCCTTTACACTTTCTAAACTGTGAGGATCTTTCTGCATTGAGTATGTTAAGTACATTTTCTTGATGATACATACTTTTCAAAGCAGGACTGTTACTTGTAACATTGTACTTTTACTTAAGTAAAATGATCTGAATACTTCCTCTACCACTGTGTGCTATGAAAGTTGAAAGATGCTTTAAGGCTTACCTGTTTACAAGGTCCAGGAAGTTCTGAATTATCCCGTGAGCCGTGTCTGTCATCTCTGACAGCAGGAGCCCATTGATGACCCAGTAGGAGTCCCTGTTGGACACAGAGCAGCTCATGTCACTGTCGGGGGGCCTGACTAGCTCTGGCCGTGATCTCTGCTCGCTCTTACCTGCTGAGACGTTCCTCTCAGACAGACAGCTGAGAGACAGGCTCCATCGTTCACTCACCAGTAGTAGAGTTCCCTGAAGCGCCCCCCCGGCACAACGACAGGATGTGGGATGTATATCTGCGAGTAGAGCTCTGGGTGATCTTTAACACCGCTAACCATCTGGAAGAGAAATCAGTTATTTGAAATCTTTGGGCTCACGTGGATGCTTCAACCTCTTTCTCAGGGCTGCCACTAACGATTATTTTCATTATTGATTAATCTCAATTATTTTCATCTAATCGTTTGGTCTAGGAATAAATCAGAAAATAGTGAATAATGATTTCCTAAAGCCCAATTTAAGGTTCCCACACATTTGTACTGACAATTCAAAGCTTTTCCAAGCACCCTTAATAACATTTCCATGACCATTCATAATGTATAACTCAAACAGAACTGCATAGTATACTTTACTCAAAATGTTACTTATTGTATGAAAATAAACAGAAACCTTTATTAATCTCAGTTAGCATCGTTTATGTTTTTTAAAGCATGTGACTTATTTCTCAATGCAAGTCTGAAAAACAATGCATAGCCCACATACTATATAATATCTCATGGCCCTCTAATGGCCGATACACATTGTTTCGTCATTAGAGAGCCATTAAATATTTAAGTTCCCATATTATGCTCTTTTGCAAGTTCATAATTGTATTTAGAGGTTTTACCAGAATAGGTTTATGTGGTTAAATTTTCAGAAAACACCATATATTTGTTGTACTTAATATTGCTGCAGCTCCACTTTTCACCCTGTGTGTTGAGCTCTCTGTTTTAGCTACAGAGTGAGACATCTCACTTCTATCCCATCTTTGTTGGGAGTCACACATGCGCAGTACCTAGGTAAGGACTACTAGGCAGTCAGAAGCAGAGTGGGCGTGCCAGGACTACAACAGAGCTGTTTGGAGCAGTTGGTGAACTGCGTTTTCTCTGGAAGATGGTGAAGTCCATTTGGGGTGGACTTTGGGTTTTTTTCACTATAACATGCACACAAAAAAGATATATAACAAAAGGAAAGGGAAAAGCCAAAAAGCTTCTTTAAATGTACACTTTGCCGGCGTTATTCAAACAAATCAGATTCAGACTCTGTTCAGATATAATGTCAGCTAGTTAGGTTACATTATGTAATACATCATTCAAAAATGTTGCTGTACAATTAATTGTCTCAGAAATAATTGCGATTAACAATATAATTGTCTTTCAGTCCAATTGAATAACATTTATTCATTTATTACCTTTTAAAGTTTTGTATGAATTCCAGGCTTAATCTTTTGGTTATACCAGTGTTATGTGACCCAGATAATGTAATACCACAGGTACATATTGTATAAAGTAAACAACGCCTCTTTATTATCATAAAACATTGTATCTAACTGTAGGCTAGCCCCTCCTTGTCATTTTTGTTGCTATGAAGGTGTGGTCAAGTGTCACCAACTCACATAGCTTTAACTCAACAGTCTGATCAATAATTACTTATATAATTACAATTTGGCATATCTAAACAAAATGAACAATTACCACTATGTCATACATTAGGACCTTAGCTAATGTTAGCAATTTATTGCAGTTAAACAAATAAACTGATTATGTAAAGATATTGTGAAACAATAGACAAGTATGTAATAATTATTACAGGTATGTATATATATTGTGTATATATTAGTGTGCATATTTTGTTTTAGTTGTTTTGTATGTGTAAGCACATTGTGAGGAATGATGCTCCAAAGAAAAATTCCTCGTATGTGTCCTCATACCTGGCAAGCAAAGCTATTTCTGATTCTGATTCATCACCTTTCTGCCGAGAGACTTCCACAGATTATGGATCTTTTCAGCCCAGTTCCGTAGTTCTCCGTCTGCTATTCCTCCCAGGAACATGGGCCTGTCAACCAAGCACATTTTAAAAATGGATATACAGTTCTATCTGAGCAGAGCTGAGTCTGATAACTGGCTCTCACTTGTCATGCCAGTCTGGTGGTGTCCATGGCTCAAACTCTGTCCCTGGCTTCTCAAAGTACGTACTGATGAACTCCTGCAGTTTGCAAGGTGGGACAGTCGAGTTGGGCGATGCATTTGACAGGTTGCGAAATGCTGACAAAACAACATCTGCAGGAGAAGCCAGCAGGAGAAACAATAGCAGCCACGTAATCAGTGATGGAAGAAAATCCTTTTTAGAAAGGATACATTTTAGAAAGTATAAAGGAACCAATCAGTTGTGTGTTTTATGGTCTTATTTCAGCTGGATTTATATTGTTGGCTAGTTTTGTTTATTAAAAATTATACAAACTTGTTTTTGTGCGCAAAAATCTTATCGTGTAACGTTACTAGCAACTAAAGCTGTCAGATGAATGTAATAGTACAATACTCTCTAAAATGTAGCGAAGTAGAAGTAGAAATTGGCTTGAGGACTAAAGTACTTCAAATTTGGACTGAAGTACAGTACTTGAGTAAATGTACATAGTTACGTTCCACCACTGTACATAATCATGACTTACCTGGAGTCTCCCTCAGTTTCATGTCAACAAAGTACTTGTCATCATCAAACAGTTTAGCTTTCTGTACCTGGTGCAAGATGGGCCCAGTGCAGTATATTTCACTGAAATTGATATATGGAGTTGTTAATTATTAAATTATTACAATATACCGACATCTTGTTACAAAGTCTTGCAGGGAAGCAGTAAAACCATGTCACTAAAAACGAGCAGGTGAGGGCAAAGGTCTGCTGACAACTTGATATATGCTGAAGATAATGCATAAAAACAACTTTTGAGAAACAGTAATGGCAGTAGTAACATTTACATAAACAGTGCTTCCAGGGGTTTAGCAGCTGGCTGATGTTACCTACAAACATTTTACTAAACAAGAGCAAAAAACGCTCAAAGTTTCTAAGACAGCAGCCTACATTTGTGGCATCAGAGTGTAATTTCTTTTTGAAGAAATTCAAAGTGTAGAAAAGTTGATTGCAATAGAAGATCATAAGTAGACAAAGAGGCATTCCAGTATTTTTGATTGTAAGCAGTATTAAACTGAGCGGATTACTTGATTTTTCTTGGGGAAATTCAATTTTAAAAAAATTGAAAGATTTGGGATTATATAAAAGCGTCTCCAGACATGTTTTACATTAACTGATCAGTTTTACAGCCATACACTAACCATAACTTTTAAGAATAAACAGGAATTCAGAACAGGGGCCTGTTGCACTAAACCAGGATAAAGGATTAAGTCGGGATATTCAAGTTAATGGTTTTGTGCAACCAAGTCAGACTGGTCATGATTTCATTTTCTTGTTGCTTGTCCTCTTAAAAAATTAGTTTGTGTTACTCCTTAATATGTAGGCCTAATGTTTTTTATTATAGCTTACTTTGATTTCATAACCTTCTCAATTAGTCTCACATCACTGGACCAATAACGGGGCCTATATATAGTGTTGTTTACATTAATCACACCACAATGCTTCTTAATCTATTTTGGTGCTGTCACTTGTCTATTAAAAAAAAAAAAAAAAAAACACATGAATATTGTTTTACATATATGCTTAAAGTGTGTATTGAAGTCAATTACTTCGTGTAGTTTTGTCCCGTTCTGTATTAATAGTACAGATATTTAGAATTAGACAAAGCTTAGAGATTTGTGCACATGGTTGTAAAACATGTTCTCGCGTTGTGAATACGGGTTTGTAATTAAGCCTATAATCCTTATGGTCCATTTTCCGAGGAACATCAATTCCCTCTGCTCACTTTTAAGGCTAAATAATATTTTTTTTTTGTGCTTTACATTGTAGGCTACTTAACGACACTTTACGGTAAAACCTGCACATAAAAACAGATACAGCAATAAAAACACATGAAACTAGCATATTTAAAGCAGCATTTAAGCATTTAAAACAGTGTAACCTACAACTTTGTAAGCGGAAAATGGATGGATGGATGACTATAGTGTGGAAGCAGTTCTGTTTTTACATCCTTACAAACATTATGGTTGGTCCGCGTTGTGAATACGGGTTTGAAATTAAGCCTATAGTCTGTTGGTCCATTTTCCAAGGAACATCAATTCCCTCTGCTCCTTTTGTAAATATATGCTGTATTTAACGACACTTTCGGTAAAACCTGCACATAAAAACAGATACCAATAAAAACCATGTTAGCATATTTCAGCATTTTAGAAGCTGCTGCTCATTGGGTGAAACATGCGTCTTCTCCATTGCTGCATCAGTTAAATCTGTGACCGATACCGTGTTTTATTTAAGAAAGCCGTGAACGTGCACTTATCCCAGCTATCTACACCTGGCTTGACACAGCTTCACCTGCTCATCCTGGCTCGGGAAACGTGCAACCGATTAAGCCGCGATCCGTCAAGCTAAGCTTTTCCACTTCTCCTGATATCTTCATTCCACTTTGGTGCAACAGGCCCCAGGAAGCAGTCTCAATACAGTCTTGTATACAAAAAAAACCTTGGTTATTCAGCTTACCTGTCACAAGGTGGGGGGTAAGCACTGTTTACACAGGCTACAAGAGCCACTGATGAAAATCTAAGTATCACCAACGTATGCATCCTGAGCGCCAAACCGTGACACCGGAGAACAAGTCAGCCTTCGGTCTGACAACGTCCTCCAGGTCAGAGTTTATATTAAGACACACCTGGCTCTGACAGAGCGCTTCAACCGGCCGCCGCAGTGGTTGCCAAGGAAAGATAAAACTTCAGACGCAATAAATTTCAGTGAGCTTTATTTTCAAAACAACTTTCAATCGTATCCAATAATACTCATGACATCCTTTTAAACTTAAGTCCATTGTAAAATTAGCTTCACTGAAAAAATTCTGCCAATTAAATAACGACCAAATTTCCATCAAATAAAAAAATGAACTCAGGCTTTAAATGCTTCACTTAATTTAGAGACTTTTGTAAATACTTTAGACTTTTAAATAACGTTTACTCACTTGAATGTTTCATTTGAAAAAGAAAATCCAAATTTAAGGGCTTTTTTCCTCTAACCCTAACTTTCTCAAACCTTTTTATACCCATTACCATAACTTTAGATCATTAGATCATGTCATCCTGTTTTTGTAATGCCCAAAGTATCCATCCCATTTTACTGATGCATCAGTTTTGAAAGAAAATTCCTTACGGACTCCTCTCACATCCTTCTCGACAGGAAAGGGATAGGACGGCCAGATTGTACACAAAAGCTGTGTTATTGTAAATGTGTTGAACTATCGAGAAGATGAACATGTGCATCAGGGCAGCAAGAGTAATTTAACCACCCCACAAAATAATAAAGACCTTAAAGAATGAGACTATTTAGTTACAAACTATCCAATTCTGTCACCCAATCTTGGGCAAGATGCTCTTGTCTCAGTCTTTAAGGTTCTCATGGCAACCACTGGCAGTAATGCAGCATTTTATCAAAAATGTAGAAACTACATCTTGAAGGATCGTCAATTTTAGCCCTGAAAGCATTTGCTGCAGTGATTACTGCCAGTGGGCTGACAGGAGACAGACAGCTGCCAAGTGCCTGTACAATTAGATCCCTGTTCACTCAAACGCTTACATTTAATTTAAATGTATTTTTATTTTACAAATAAAGCCCTCCCACCTAACCCATAAGCCAAAACAGCCAAATTTTATGTGCTAGCATTTAAGGGACAACGATAAGAGCAGAGAGAACAGGGATCACAGTCCTAACCAATGAGAAATCAAATGGTGATTTTAAACCAATCAAGGTCACTCTTGTTATATATATATATTTTTTTTTTAAAAGAGCGTTGATTAAATGTGCAATACTACTTCTCATTGATTAAAACAGTTGAGAGCATCTCACCATAACAAAGGGGGAACCTCATTTGCAAAAACGTCTCAGCTGACCAACAAGTGGTCAGGGCACCTTACTGCAAAATGGAGGTTGTCATGTTGCATAAAAAAGAAAAAAAAAAGAAATCTGTATCCCAAACTTAAAACATGAAAAGGGCAGAAAAAAAGCCATAAACTCAGCAGTCTGAGGTGCCCAAGTTATTTTTTTTTTTTAAACAAGCAGTCCGACTAATAGTAATATGTAATCCTTCATGCCTATTCCCCCTCCGTGCCATTTTTTTTTGGGGGGGGGTTCTGCATCACACTGCTCTCCCATTTGGAATCATGGGTGTACAAAAAGCAGTGCAGTCAGTGTTATTGCCTGAACCCATCTCTGTGTTAAGAGCAGCCCAACCTGCTCAGCTTGTTTTTAAATGAGGCATCTTTGCTGTTAGCTGGTTTTAATGAAAGCCAGCTAACTTGCAATGCACAGAGACTGAATTCAAGCTACATTTTAGGTCAGATGGTTCATTTTGATGCATTTGGCCAACATTCTTTAGAAGGGGGTAAATAAATCCACAGCCTCCAACATTTATGAAGCAATGTAGCGATGCTTAAGGAGCACATAGATCAATGTAACAGCTACTACCTCCCCCAGAAAACAATTGCTCTGCCAAGTCAGCTGCACTGCAGCGAGTAGTACTACTACATGATAGATTATTTTCTCTTCCAATAACACTATAACTGGGATATCTTAGAGCACGTCTCAAGAGTCCGTTTCACAAGTTAAGGCTGGTGACAACAAAAAATTCATTACTCAAATGCACAAGCTTAACAAAGCTTTCTGTCTAGACTGAACATTTGGTAACACCGGTAGCAGGAGACTAGTGGACAACTATTTAAACAATACCAGTTTAAGTGCAGCTTTGAAGAATTGCACTCACCATCAAATTTGGAGGGACTAAAAGATTATCAGCGACAAACTGCCTCCAAAAACATTTCATGCACAAGGTCATGTTTTAGAGTCTAATATATTCTGCAATTTCTAAAATTATAAATAAATTCACAGGCCAATATTGCAGATCAAACAAACTGGCAGTTAAGGAAACGGTCTCCAGTGCTAACGAGAGAAGAGGTGGGTGGGGGAAGAGCTTTTCAGTTTGTCGGCCAGCCTTTTGAACTTGTTTAAAACAATCTTAAAATGAAGGTATATACACAAGGTGTCAGAGGCACCCCACATGAGGGCTGCACATCTTACAGAATTAAGCATGGCCATCCATAGGAAGGTGAAACAGGACAAAAAAGGAAAAAAAAAAAAAAAAGCGTTCCCACAATTAAACTCCACTAAAACAGGTATCCTCATGACTCAGTGTGGAGGGGCTGCTTATTCATTTGTAGTGTTCTGATGCTGAAGACTGAGGAAAGAGTCTGGGTCTTTTAGAAGCACACGCTTCTTCACAAGCAACTGACAGTCTGGCTGTCTCTTGGAAAAATATCCAGCATTTCTGTCCATGGAACATCCAAGTTTGTCCTCATTTAGCAGCCAGACTCAAGTGCAGCTTAGCCAGCAGAAAGATAATTCAGATAGATTAAAAACCAGCCTGCCTCTTATTTATTTCCATTTCTTGCCAACGAATGATCCAACAGAAAACATTATGAATTCACCAATGTGATCTGACATTAAATCAGCTGTACCAATTTTCAATTAGGTGAACGTGAGTGTATGTGTGTGTCTCATGGCGGATAAATGGAGGGTTATTACTTTAGAACGAGTTGAACTGCTTGTTAAGGCACTTGATACAAATTGGTTAAAACTTTCAAAATAAAATGTAGAGAATGGAGGGGTGTCACGTAGCGGTCTGTTGGTGCTGGCTTTGTGTCATTGGTGGATATGAATCTTCACAATGTGCCTTGATATATTTTTCGACTTGGTCCCATGCTTTCCTCCCGGTGCTTATGTCTTCAGGGTGTGGTGGTGCAGCAGCACAGAGCCCAATAAAAAATGCAAATGAGTTCTTCTGAAACGCGTCCATCAAAATACACATTCCTTATGGTGCATCCAAAAAACAAAAAAAGTAGCCAAACAGAAACTATACATTAAAAAAAAAAAAAAAAAAGAACTCCAAGACAGGGGATGGAAAAAAGATACAAAGGGGAATGGATGATAGACTGATCTGTTGAGAGAAGAGTGAAATTAAGTTCATTACATTCTCCTGTTAACATTTATCATATATTTCACTTTATACATTAAATGGTTTTAAAAAGCAGGACCTTCAGTATTTGGACCAGAATGCCCTTGCATTATAAGGTGACAAATAGGCTACACTTATGATTTTAATGTGTCATACATATTTAAAAAAACATGAGTATCATCAAGTGCCCAATATTCAAGGACTCCAATCGTGGACAAAAACACTTTTTAGTTTTAGATTTTTAAACAAACTTCTGAACATGACAGAATAGCCCTCCTGCAGTTGCTAAAGACTCAAGGTCTGGCTCAACGACACTCCAGGACATACAAAAAAAAAAAAAAAAAAAAATGTTCAATATTTAACACAATATTTGTTGAAAAACTGCAGACTTGTGATAACAATTGCATTAAAATGGCATATTATGCTCATTTTGTACACCTACTATCAGGTTTAGCAGGGCTAACATACCTTTCTCACAGGGGACATTTTACTCTGCACATCAGGAAATGCCCCCATCATGGCAATGACAGCAATAATTGTCTTCAGTTGTGCCAGTGAGTTCTACTTATAAAGAGATGCACCGATAACACCTTTTTTCTAGGGCTGTAAACCAAAGAAAATCTTGGTCGACTGAAGTCTTGAAATTTTGACTAAAAATCGACTGGGGGTCGATTGCGGGTGGGTACACCGGTAGTTATAAAACGATTAGACTGAAATATGCCAATTCTGATATTTTCATATAGCCTACTCCAAACAGACAGGGCAACCTAACACAGACAAGTTAGCTTACGTTTTTTAGGTGCTACGCCATGTTTGTAGTCAAGCTGTGATATGCAAACTGTTGCTTGCAAACTTTGCATTTAACTTTTTTCCGTTATCTATTTTTGTAAAATGCTGCCACACTGCCGATGTCTTTGACATGGTAGAGGAGGACTGACTAAACTAAATACGCCGTTAAATAAATATTCAGCAAACCACTAAAACAAGGCTTTCTAGTTCTTTCTTCAATCTGTCCCCAGTGGGTTGGGCTAATCCAAAAAAAAATAAATAAAACAAGGGTGGTGTTCTGAAGACAGGGGTCCTCTGTAAACACCCCCATTAGCAATTAGTGCTTTTCACCCATAGACCGTAACGGTCTATGCTTCCACCTGATGAAATTAACAAAAAAAAAAAAAAAAAAATCGACCAATCAGAATTTTGGTCGAGCCAGAACGTATTGACCAATAAAGCGATTATTTGACTGGGAGAAAACAGGCCTACTTTTTTTCAGACTAAGTTCTAACAATGACTTTGCAAACATGCTGAAGTGTATTTTACAACAACAGCTCAAGCTTCTCAAGAGTTTACGAGGTGCGATTAATGCATGGTCCTGTCGGTGCCCATGTGCTTTGTTTACATTACTCACTGGGAAGGCAACATGTTAAAGTTCTGTTTCTCCCTTATCTCAGACTCTGGCAGTGGCCATGGTGTCTTGAAAAGTGCAACTGTAGGCTACCGCTGAGCTGTGTTGAGCTACCGAGTGCTGCACATCCCAGACCGACTGCCGGTGTTGGAATCCTTATGATTGAAATACAGCCGCAGTTTAGGCTGTTTAGCTTTAATCTAAACAGCCTCAACTGTAGCAGTTACATATGCGCAGTATAGGACCTGATACCAACACTCTGCACAACTGACCCAGCGTGCATGATAGAGTACTAGCACAGCACTAGCACAGCCATTAAAATCAGTCCAATTATAAAGCTTTTATCTTTACCTGTGTGTAGAAATGGTTGCACTGACATCAGAAAGAAGCAGCTAAATGATCCTGGAGCTATCCTGAAAGAAAATATTTGTGTATACGTTTGTGTACTTACTGGCTCATGGCTTGAGTTCTTCGCCACTCTCACTGTGGTACTCTGCCACATATAGGCTCTTGTCAATGATGCCAGGGATGGGCTTGATCTCTGTCCCAAGCTGCTCCTCAATCCCTTTCAGGTTGAAGCGATCATCGTAGGTGATGAGGTTGATGGCCAGACCCAAGTGTCCAAAGCGGCCTGGATATTAAAGACAGGAGCGTTTAAATTAAAATTGCTTTATAGTTTGCTACCCAAAAAAAAAAAAAAAACAAACTTTGTACAAGAGGCTCAGTAGAAAAGAAACAACCAACATGGGCTCTTACCAGATCTACCAATGCGATGAAGGTATGTTTCTCCCAGCTTGGGAAAATCGAAATTGATCACAACATTCACAGCTTGAATGTCAATTCCTCTGGTGAAAAGGTCTAGAGGAAACAAAGCAAGAAATCAAACTGATAGTAACACCAATATCTTACATCTGGACCAAATGTTAAGTGTCTTCAGAATAAGAAAATCAAAGAGATCGGCAGCATTTTATTTCAACCCACGAGTCGCTACAAACTGGAAATTTTGTAATGAAAGATGTAAACATGAATAAGAGTTCTTTACAGCTGAAAACATGGGCACACCTGTGGAGGAACTCAAGTCTAACCAACAAGGCACCACAGAAGTATGTGCATGAAATGTGTCACCACAATTATGCAGTAGTACCGACTCGCACTTTCGTTTCGCTTCATTTTTACTCTCACAACCCTCCAATATGACAGGTGGACCTGCTCATAGCTTAACCCTCAACCTTGTAATGCAATTTCAAGTTATGGACATCATTTCTTTCAAGACAACCTGGGTTAATGTTGTGTAATATTATTTATGACCTCATCATTGTGGATTTATTGTACAAATGCTCTGAGAAGACACCGCAGTATCAGTTGAATACCAAAGCCTCTGGAAGGACTACAATTGCAAGAGAAACCTTGTTGAAATTCTGCAGATCTCAGTTGATCTCACTTGTCTGAAGCCTGAAATGCATTACCATTGTGTCGGTCATTTTGTTGGCACATATAAAGCTTAAACATTTCTATTTCTAATGTTTCTACAGCCTATTGTCTTTCAGTTAAGATGTGTCCGCCAAGCTGAGTGATGCAACAATCAGGCTTTGTTTATGCTCTAAGGTTCGGGGAGTAAACAATGACTAACCACTTGGGTGACTCACACATAACATGAGCTGCACTCGCAGAGTTTGTACCATAAGCTCAGCTCAACACTGATATAGCACACTTTTTTTTTTTAAACTAGCAACATATAACGTCAGTCAACTCAGACTGTGTGTTTATAAAAAGCTAGATAGGCTGTAATCTGATTGGACACGCTTTGGAAAGTCAGTGGCAAGCAGGGTTGATTTACCAATCATGTGAACTACAACAAGTCTGGTAGTTATACTGTATCCACAGTAGCTGCTGGTTGCAGACAATTACACAATTATATAAAATATAGTGTAGGTACGTGTACATGACTACCACTTACCAGTGCAGACAAGATTCCGGCAGAGGCCGTTTCTAAAGTCATGGAACACACGGTTGCGATGCTCCTGGAGAGCAGAAAACAGATGTCATGTAAACCTCATGGTTGATTCTTCAGTACACCACATTTAAATTTTGGGCTGTGGAAAAGCACCATGTTATGGGTCCATAGTTTTGTCTATAACGAACAAGTAAGGCTGCAAAACTAGGCTGCAATGTGAATACATTAAATATTTTCCAGGTAACCTGTAACAGATGACAAATAAGGCACAGTCCAAAAGCTGTTTGTACATGTACAGTTCCAAGTGTCAATAGGACAGTTTCTCATTGGTGGAAAAACTGGCAGTAACACTGCAGAAATAAAGCATTGGTGTGGAACTAGAGCAGCACATCTAATAGAGATACGTGCACGTCTGCACGATGTACCACTTTTAATGCACACCAAAAGTAGTAAGTAGCTGCTGTTCTGGTATGCATCCATCACCACCTGCGTGTATTTTAGTCTTAGAGCTGGTGGAGCTGATATTTCTGAGGCACTACTTTGAGCTGACCTGTCTCATCTTGGCATGAATGTAGAAACATGAATAACCGAGCTGGGAAATCTTCTTGGCAAGGAGCTCCACTCTCTGAGAGGAGTTGCAGAAGATTATAGACTGGTTGATCTGGAGCTGAAAAAAGAAGACCACCAACAACAGTTTCTCTGTGAAATCAATGTTTGAATTAAAAATTATAAAATGGACTCAAACTGTCCTTAATGAACGCAGCCATTTGCATAAAAAACCTGCAGTAAAGTTGCCGTTTCAAGTGCAATAAAAGTAACGCTTACCCTGGAGAACAAGGTGTTGAGGCAATGGACCTTTTGCCTTTCAGTTACATAAGCGTAATACTGAGTCACACCCTTCAGTGTAAGCTCCTCCATCAGGTTGATCTCATAGGGTTTCTGCAAGTGTGCATTCTACAAAGCAGGTGAAGACAGCGGTTGTTAGATTGATGTTGTGCTACACATTCCAAAGGCTGATTTGTGCAGCAGCAATAAGAAATTATCAAACAAGTACCAAATATTAAAAAAAAAAGAAATACTTACCATAAACTTTTGTACACTAAGAGGGAAGGTTGCCGAATAGAGCAGAATCTGCCTCTGTTTTGCCAGGAAGCCCAGCATTTCCTCCATCATAAGCACAAAGTCCTGAGAGAGGAGTTTGTCAGCCTATTGAGCAGAGGGACATAGGGAAAAGGCACATTGAGAGCTGTCAGGATTAAAAAAAAAAAAGTATTATAGGTCACACAAAATGAAAAATAAAAAGCTAGTTCACTCACTTCATCCAGAACGACCATCTGCACTTGGTTGACTTTAGCCACCCCTTTCTTGATGAGGTCTAAAATCCTCCCAGGAGTGGCAATGATCACATGTACTGCAAAATAACATTTGTCAAAATAAATTATAAAAAGATACAAATATAAAGAACTTGCACTAAAGAATGGTAGTGTTATGACTTGGAAGAGGATATTAAAATGAGCAGCTTTCAGGGTAGCATTATGAAAGTAAAGGATCAGAGGCCTGTACTACAAAGCAAAACAGACAGGATAGACAGACACCAATAGTTAACTTTTAGGGACCGACAAGCCTGTTAACATTCCCCAATGGGTATATAGATTTAAAGCGGAGGGAATTACCTATAGGTTATTTGTGTTTTACCATGATAGAAGTACTGATTTAAAAAGGGAGTACGGTGGGTTTGGTGATTATAGAGAGATAGATATATATAGATAGAGATATATATCTATATGTTGGCTGAGTGAGTTTAATCTACAGGATTGTTGGCTTCTTGAGCTGTGTGTTGCCAATGCGCACATCGGTTTGAATAATGTTTTTATTTAAGCTCACAATCTTTTACCACTGCCATGATTGCAACTGAAATAGGCTAAAGCAACAACAGTTAATGGAAAGCACAAGTGTAATTATGGTGAGATCTTGTGTCTGACTAATGGGGACGTGATAGTGATCTAAAGTTAAGCGTTGTGATTTACGCATTTACAGCAATTGTATTGCATTTCGCCTGCAAAACGGTGTTTTTGTTCTTCAAATTTATGTAGTATTAAAGTTTCCTCTTACGTAAAATATGCAGCTCTGGTAGAGGTTTGATTTGTCATGCTGTGCAAACACCGCCCCTGGTACATGAACGCGCAACATTGACTGGGGGAATCCTAGGCTACGTGAACTTTTTTGGTACCGGCCGAAATGTTTCGGTTTTACACAGTATCAAATTATGCCTCGTCTTTCGGTGCCAAGTTTCGGTGATTGGCTGTAACGTTAAACTTGATTGCGTCACCCAGGAAAAATACATACGTGGTTACGCCGACAGACGGGGTTCACGTGTATCTGTTGTGAACTGGTTGCGAGCATCGTTGTACCGCTTAAAAATGCCACCTAGATCAAAAGTGTGGCTCCACATTAAGATTGATGCCAACAGTGCGAAATGCAATATATGCAAAAAAGACATTGTTGCTAAGGCTGGCAACACGACTAATTTGATGAAGCACCTGATAGTGCACAGGATCAATTTAAGAGCGGAAAGTTGCAGTGTTTGACTGCAAGAAGAGCGGACCGCAGCCAGCGCAGCCTGCCCAGCCCAGCCATCCTCTTAGCCGCTCGTGGGCAATGCAAAACCAGAGCCGACTCCGAGTGATTCAAAATATCCACCACCGGACTCCGCCTCATCAAAGAGTACCGAGGACGGCACTGTGTCTGGGATTTCAACAGGCAAGTTATATATTTCTTTATATGAGAGAAGTACTTTGAATGGAAAAATCTGAGCTAAAAATAAAACAAGATTTTAACTTTTGTTGTGTAATTTTTTTTTTCTCAGAATTGATATTATAAAACTGGTATTGAAAAAGGTACCGTTCAGGAACCGATATCGAAGTAAAGGTATTGGTCGGTATTGAAAATTTTTGATTGATACCCAGCCCTACGTGAACTAGTGGTTAACCATTGTCGTGACACAGCTAATGCGGGACCACGGTTAGGTTAGGTGAAGCCGGGGTAATAAAGAAACCCAGGGCCTGCTCATCTTGATTCGTAGCACAGTTATCTGGTCTATATTGTCCCATCAATATTCAGACACTGATTTATGTGCAGTAAAGAAAGCTGTACCCACAACTTTAGAGGGAAATCTGACAATATTCACTCAGTAACAGAGCGGGGGTTTTAATTAGCTTGCATGTTTCAAACCTTCAACACCCCTTACCTGCAGGGATCAACGTTAACTTTTTCCCCAAGGAAATCTTTTAAAGAGGGGGCAATGAAAATTTATCAACCGTTTTTCTTTCCATAAGACGAAGAGACATTTACAAACAAAGATATTTATTTCAATGGAATGAGTATAGTAGTTTATTATGCTTAAAAACTGTATTTAAGAATTTCACTTTAAACTGTAATTGATTCAAGGTTCATTTGTCATTGTACAACAAATGACACTAAATCAGACAGACCTTAGGAGAATTCACTCCAGTCAACTAATAGACTGGATTACGTAAAAGGTAACTGCTATTGGTGCAGTGTGATACTGCTTGTACAGGGGATGGCAAAGAGGTCATCTCTGTCTCATGCTCTGCTATTTGTTCAGTTAAAAAGGGATAAGCAATGATGATAAAGTGGTTGCAACTGTGGTTACTTTAAAAAAAAAATTTAAAAAGCCACGCAGCTGCAACATAACCACATAAAACTAAATGCAAAGTTCACATGCAAAAAAACCAGCAAGTATGATATACCTTAATGTTATGTGCTCCAAATACATTTTACAGTACACACCTCTATTTTAAGTTGCAAAAGCGAGTGAAACGGTCGCACTGTCGAGCCCTGGCCAGCCAATAATAGTAACTGTACAACCATGATTTATTTAAAAAAAATAAAGGCATATGTTAGCAAGTTGCATTTCACCATGGAGTTTATTATGGATTATAGCCTTAACACCAGCCAGGCATTTACTACAGCCGTCAAGTCTGACGCCCAACAGTGTGTTTTGTTAATGCTGAGGGCCGTTAATGCATCACCCCTCTCCATCGTTATAGGGCTGCATGAATTTCTATAGCAGCAAGGACACATGCACCCCCTCACACACGCGCGCATCCCCCCCCACACACACACACACACACACACACACACACACACACACACACACACACACACACACACACACATAACTAGGCTTATCCAACAGCTTGAACCCACACATAACTGGTTAACAGTTTTACAGTGTACAGTAAATTGTGCCTTTTCAGAAAAAAAAAAATAGTGCTGTCGAATGATTATATTTAATCATGATTAATCGTACATTTAATTTTAGTATGCCATCACTGTGCAAATGATGGCACCTTAGTCACAATAATGTCACTGTGTAATTACATTAGCATTTTTTTTTCTCAATAGACTGTTCATTTCTGGTTTAACACTAAAATTGCCAACCACCTCACATTGCGGTTTTGTGATGTGGCCAGTAAATTAGGAATAGATCACTTTGTGAGAGACTCAGATTACCAATATCTTACAAAGAGGACAGAGCCCCTCATCTGTGTTAGATACCGGCAAGATCAAATAGACTTCCCAGACTTAATACATGAGCCAGATCTGGGCCTCCAAATGCATCTTCTGTGTGTAATAAAAGTATTAAAACTGTAGTAAAAGCCTTCTGCACAGACCTCTGCATAGCCCAGATATAAATCAGGAATCACTTTAAATTAAAATGTGTTGCCTTTGAGGTTTATGCTTTCTATTGAACAGAAAAGATGGGGAATTCCACTTGTTTGTATTGAAATACAACACATAACCCAGACACATTTATTTGCTTTTGCCCAACAGGTAACAAAGTACCAATATGGATGTTTTAATCATGTCAGATAGATATGAACACAGCATTTAGTAGGAAGACAAACAGCAATAACGTAATGTTAGTAAAGTTTACCCGTTTCATCGAGTCTCATGATGTCATCACGTAGGTTGGTTCCACCTGTGGTTGCCATTACCTTGACTCCACCCATGTGTTTGCTGACCTGGATACATATTTGGCTTACTTGCAGAGCCAGTTCTCTGGTGGGCACTATGACCACAGCTGGAACAACAGAGAAACACTAATGTAATGGAGCACTACACATCATTTATACAGTGCCTTGCGAAAGTATTCGGCCACCTTGAACTTTAACCTTTTGACACATTTCAGGCTTCAAACAAAGATATAAAATTTTTATTTTTTGTGAAGGATCACCAACAAGTGGGACAAAATTGTGAAGTGGAGCGAAATCTATTGGATTTTTGAAACTTTTTAACTAATAAAAAAATGAAGTGGTGCGTGCAAAATGATTGGGCCCCCTTGTGTTAATACTTTGTAGAGCCACCTTTTGCTGCGATTACAGCTGCAAGTCGCTTGGGGTATGTCTCTATCAGTTTTGCACATCGAGAGACTGACATTCTTGCCCATTCTTCCTTGCAAAACAGCTCGAGCTCAGTGAGGTTGGATGGAGAGCGTTTGTGAACAGCAGTTTTCAGCTCTTTCCACAGATTCTCGATTGGATTCAGGTCTGGACTTTGACTTGGCCATTCTAACACCTGGATACGTTTATTTGTGAACCATTCCTTTGTGGATTTTGCTGTATGTTTGGGATCATTGTCTTGTTGGAAGATAAATCTCCGTCCCAGTTTCAGGTCTTTTGCAGACTCCAACAGGTTTTCATCCAGAATGGTCCTGTATTTGGCTGCATCCATCTTCCCCTCAATTTTAACCATCTTCCCTGTCCCTGCTGAAGAAAAGCAGGCCCAAACCATGATGCTGCCACCACCATGTTTGACAGTGGGGATGGTGTGTTGAGGGTGATGAGCTGTGTTGCTTTTACGCCAAACATATCGTTTTGCATTGTGGCCAAAAAGTTCGATTTTGGTTTCATCTGACCAGAGCACCTTCTTCCACATGTTTGGTGTGTCTCCCAGGTGGCTTGTGGCAAACTTTAGACAAGACTTTTTATGGATATCTTTGAGAAATGGCTTTCTTCTTGCCATTCTTCCATAAAGGCCAGATTTGTGCAGTGTACGACTGATTGTTGTCCTATGGACAGACTCTCCCACCTCAGCTGTAGTTCTCTGCAGTTCATCCAGAGTGATCATGGGCCTCTTGGCTGCATCTCTGATCAGTCTTCTCCTTGTCTGAGCTGAAAGTTTAGAGGGACGGCCAGGTCTTGATAGATTTGCAGTGGTCTGATACTCCTTCCATTTCAAAATGATCACTTGCACAGTGCTCCTTGGGATGTTTAAAGCTTGGGAAATCTTTTTGTATCCAAATCCGGCTTTAAACTTCTCCACAACAGTATTAGGACCTGCCTGGTGTGTTCCTTGGTCTTCATGATGCTCTCTGTGCTTTCAACAGAACCCTGAGACTACCACAGAGCAGATGCATTTATACAGAGACTTGATCACACAGGTGAATTCTATTTATCACCATCAGTCATTTAGGACAACATTGGATCATTCAGAGATCCTCGCTGAACTTCTGGAGTTTGCTGCACTGAAAGTAAAGGGGCCGAATAATTTTGCACGCACCACTTTGTTTTTTATTTGCTAAAAAAGTTTAAAATATCCAATAGATTGTTCCACTTTACAATTGTGTCCCACTTGTTGGAGATTCTTCACAAAAAATAAAAAATTCATATCTTTATGTTTGAAGCCTGAAATGTGTCAAAAGGTTGAAAAGTTCAAGGGGGCCAAAAACTTTCGCAAGGCACTGTACATCATGTGATATACAGTACAAAGAGCAAGTACTTTTACACAGTGTATAATCATTCAACTAATGTCCTATTATGTAATATAAAAGTCCAATCTGTAATACATTTAGTGTAATAAGCCTAAGTGTGACCCCAATGAGTCAGATATTAAGGAAACATGCTAAGTTGAAACACTGACAACAATGCGAATGCCAGTATTTCTTCCTTTCGAAATTTCCTTTCCATGATGGACTTTGTTTTGGCCTGTGCGTTATTATCAAATGCCCAGTTTGACAGCCAGGCCGGGTTGCCAGTTCTATTTGTAAAAACCTAATCCCAGCATGCTACAGCTGACACGCGTCCAGCAACATTGTTGGAAGTCTGGGGAGGATGGGGCGGGGGGACACCGCTCTTTCCAGTATTTTTAATTTGTACTGCAGAACTATTTTAAACACTAGCTGTTAGTATTATATATTGCACCTTTAAATATATACACATACAAAAATGTCTGCAACTAACATTTCAGTTATCAAATGATCTTGAGATTAAATTTACTATCCAACCAGCCTTAAAAAAGCAGCAATTATTCACATTTCATTCATGGAATGTGAAACTTTTTGCTTGAAAATTAAAAATGATTTAGAAGAATTAAGATTAGGCTAGAGTCAAATGTCAAATTTTCTGACACTGTAGCAGAAAACGAGCTCTCACCTTGTATGCAGTCTCTCTTCAGGTCAATGCGTTCAAGTAAGGGAATGAGGTAGGCTCCACTCTTTCCCGTGCCATTCTTAGCTCTGGCCAAGATATCCCTTCCTGACAGTGCAATGGGAATGCTTTCCTCCTGCGCAAAAAGCAGTAAAAGATTCATACACTCAGAACACTATTTTTTATGCAGTCAGTGCATTTTTGGCACATACCAAATTAATTCTGCTCCAACTAAATATATTTAAACATTCAATTCAAAAGGTTTGGTCACTACTAAATAACATATGGAAGGAGTGAATGAAAGTAAATAGTAACAGTCCCAGGTTATTAGCCCACTAATATCCCATCCAGGCCTATCTGAATGGGTCCAATGAAGTGAACTCAAAAGGATAATCAAAGTCTTGGAGCCATTAATGTACAAAAGGCCACTGCATTCAACCCAATACCTTTTAAGATAATAGTCTGGACAAAAGCTGCCATGTCACAAGCAGGGCTTAAACTAGTTTATATAAAATAGTAATTCACTTTTTGCTGCGTCACCAGCCTGACCTAGGACCAAACAAAATCATTCCCATAAAAGCCCTGTGCACTATATTTCAATTAGACATTACAGTCATTTAATGACAGAATCAGAGTGTGAACAACACAATTGGAATACCTTTAAATTTAGGAAAAAGGTATCAAAGAAAATGTTAACGGGTCAAGGTCACGTTAACAGTATGACTGCCAGGATTTTCAAAACACACCTAACTAATTATGAAAACATGCACTTCCTTAACCAAGACACCTTCTTGTCTAGCTGCAAAAAGGGATCAAATTGAAGTTGTGTCTGAATGTACCTGAATTGGCGATGGCTTTTCCCAGCCCATCTCAAAGATTCCCATAAGCAGCTCCCTCTTTAGGCAATAATCTTCAAACTCGTTGCCTTTAGTTGCAGTCACATCCTGTAATCATAGAATGATATAGTCATTAGCAAATGGTTAACAAGATGTAAATCATGGGTTTGTAAACAAATTGAGTATTCCCAACTGATAATGGAAAGGAGGGAAGAAAATAAAAAGTTGACTAAAGTGTCAACCAATTTGAGAAATTCCCAAACTCAAGTTCTTTTCTTTAAACTAATCAGCCCTTTCGTAGCTCTCATCAGCTACAGAACAAATAGAAATACAAAATATGTAGCAAGTTTCTCTGAGATCCAGAGTAAAAAAAACATTACCACTAAAAATCGGACCACTGCAAAAATTTCAATAAAAGATAAACTTATAAAAAGGTTTTTAATAGCATGCCTGTAAAACAGTGGCATGCAATTCTGTGCTTTATTAAAAGTACCAAATATCCAGAGCCAAGAACCCAGGTACAGCAAACGTTCGGTAACCACATAATTGTTAACAATGAATGTATATTACATGGCATTCTTTTTATATGGAGCAAAAGTTGTATCAGTCACACCTTGTTTATGGTAATAGTATGAACAATACCTACTCTTCATAAAATAGTCATGCTTAGGAGGATTTGCTAGCATGGCTGGAAAGTCAACAAAACAGAACTTGCTGGGTGTGTAATAAAGTTAAAGACAGTTTAAAAATGACTGCATATCAGTGACATAAGCAAAACAACCTGTCAAAAAGCAAAGGTGAAACACGTATCTGTAGGTAAAAAAAAATTTAACTTTCTTGTACCAACCGAAGTTTTCATTCTCATGTCTTTTGGGGGCAATTTCAAATTTTTCTTCCAGTCATCTCCAGGCCTGCGGAGGGTAAAGGTCTTGTAAGCAATAAGCATAACAAAATAATTAACAGTAAAAATTTTGCCAACCTTCAGAAAACTTACTTGATGACAGCGTTGGCTGTAGGTGCCGGTTGGGAGTTGCCATTGTTGATTGTGCCTTTCATCTGATTAAGCTGCTGTAGTAGAGGGCCTCCTCCACCTCCACCTGGTGCTCCAGCAGGCTTCACTGGGCCTCTGAGCTGTCCATTCTGGTTGGACAAGCCCAAAATCACTGGGTTCTCTGTCCTGGCGGTACTCATGTTTATTGAGCTTTACTTTCCGTTTCAATAGCAATGAAATCTCTCTAAATAGTCTCGAAATGAAGTGAGCCCACTGTGCTGGGACCACTCAAAGCACAAGATTGTCCTTCCCTCTTGACACTTTAATAATATCCAAATGTAAATGTTCAAATGTTTTGTCTCTGCAGGTTCCTTCACAATATTGTTGATTCTGGAACGTCAAGTGTCAAAAACAAATCCCTCTCCTCTTCAGAAAACGTCTAAGCATTGATTTCTTAAGCAAATTAGGCTTTAGCATAGATGTAATTTGCCATTTTTATCCAAAACCATACACCAGGAGGGCTAAACTAGCTTTCAAGTACTGGCAGACTGTTTAGCTAGCCATCTTGTTTAGCTAGCTTCACTGAGCAGCTGCGTCCTTTCTCAAGTTTCTTCAACCCTGAAACATACGAGACACAGTGTTAACATGTCCGACAAAAAACAAAGTAGCATTACAATTGAATGATATGTGGCAAAAGACAACATACTGTATTTAGCGGGTAGCTAACTAGCTAGACTAATATAATTCATATTTAACGTTAGCGTTTCAACTACTGACAGTAACGTCAGATGGCTGGCCTTACGTCAGAAGTTAGCCTACACAGTAGTGGGTCGTAACGTTAATGTTGCATAGCTAGCTATGCTAACCATTGCTAGCATGTAGACGTTGGTTTCCCGAAAGTCAACCACACCAGTCGTTTCTGTACAGTTAAGTTACCTGCCGCATGAAAGGTCGAACGAATAGATGTCGGAATACATGACTGACCTGGAGCATGTTCCCTCTGTTGTACCCAACCAGCTAGCTAGCTGGAAGGGAACAAGCTAACGTTATCCTGCTGTTAACTTAGCCACGGACATCTGGCTAACTAGCTAGGTTAGCTAGCTAGCTAATGTTGTGCTGGTTATACCTAATTCATTTTTTTGTTAATCCAGTCAGTATGTTATACCGCTAGTGCAAATAATTGATAACTTTTCCAAACGAACAAGACTGGATATCCACCATTAACTAATGTTAGGTAGCAAGCTCACTGAATTGACTCGATTCCCGTGCTAACGTTAGGTATGCTAGCAAGCTAACAAACTTGCTAACGATAGCGAAATAACATTTACAGTTAACGCTAATTGTAAAAGTCACCACAAAATAATGGAATATCAGGTTTGCGTTAGCTAGTTTGGATGTACATGTATTTACCTTGGATAACGGAAATAACCGGTTTCCTATGCGTTGTACTCAATTTTTAGCTGACTACGAAAGAGTCTTGTCAACCAACCGTTCAAGATGGCTTCCACTCGTATTTGAACCCGCCCCCATCCAAGTAATCAGCTGATTTCATTTCAAATCAAGGATTTGATTTGGGATTTACCCTTTACCTACAGGGCGTCCTGTCAAAATGATACTTCAGACTATCTTGAATTGACATCCACTCCACATGCATCAATCGAGTCCGAGTTTTTGTTGGACTGGTGGATTAGTTACTATCAGTGTTCTAGTTAGCTAATTCAAAAGTAAGGTGAGCCTATAGCCTATTAATCTATCTTGATTAACCCTCCTGTTGTCCTCGGGTCTAATTTGACCCCTTTTAAAAACGTCTACATCAGAAATAAATATGGCATTCTTTTTAACCAAATTACCACAAAAAACGCTCTTTGCAAATACAATTAATCACTTTCATTGAATTTCGGGTGGAAATTGAAATGGTTTCAGATCAGTATCCCGACCAAACTCATTCACTCAACATGATCTTGACTATTAAACTAAATAATTCTTAATTTCTGCTTTAATATAGATATATACATATACTGTATGCACATATACCTGTATATCACAGTATGCATGTATCACAAAAAATTAAAAAAGTAAATAAATAAATACTCAATTCAATAAATAACCAAAACATGAAAGTCATTCTGCTTAAATGTGGCGCCTGCAGCCACCAGAAGAGATGAATAAAAATAAGAAAAATAAATAACTTTATCAGGAAGTGATTGGATATATATACACAATATATATAACTTGATACAAATGAGGGTTATTGACCATGGATTCCTTAGTGTAAAACTAGTGGTAGTAAGGTGGTGTGAAATCCCCCAAAAAATAATGTGTTAAAAATGTCAAATGTCTTGACCCGGGAGAGGAAAACACAAGGGTTAATACGTTCCTTGGAGACTATGACCTGGATGAGTGAGAAACTTCACAGTTACTTCCTTGGGATTAATGCAACCGTTAAATGAGTAAACTATAACACAAAACATAACTTTAACAAACTGATCACTTGTGTGGAGCGGCATCTTGCCTTCATGGGCCAATACACAACAAAGTAGCTAGCCTACATTACCAAAGATATATTGTGCATGCACCTATTTTTTTGTCTACCCAAATTAGAGATTAAAATAGTAAAGAAAAAAAGGTGATAGAAATATCTGGGAAACCCAGGGAAAATATGGGTTTATTTGTATCGTTGCAAGATCTCTTGTATCTGTCCCTGTCACCCACCATATTTTCATATTGTCTTCAGCTTTTAGACAATTATTTTGAAAGTAGTGGCATTTTATTATATTGCCTAACCTGCTCCATATCATAGCCTAACACAACCAAGTTTATAGGGGACTACATAAGAATTACAATCAGGGTTCAAAACTCACTTTTTGTTCACCAGCCACGAGGCTTGTGTTTTAATTTGACAGCCACTTAATAGATAACCATTGGTTTTTTGGTTGGGGAGTGAAGCAAATCTAGCAGCAACTTGTATATTTTACCAGCATTTGGCTGGTAGATGGTGCTAATTGGGAACCATGAAAGATGTAGCTATAACACCTGAGTAGCTCTGCATTTAGAAGTGTCATGTGGATAATTGGGCGGGGGTGCATGGTTTATATGTGTCATTTTATGCTAGTGCTGCTCTCAAAAAGTAACGTCAGATTTGAATACGTCATTATAGATACCATGGGTCAGATATAAAAATATGGAATCAGTACTAAATATCCATGTCTTTTTTTATCTTTATGTACTTTTGTTTTCCCAACCTGTAAATATTCAAATATTTGTTCTTATATTTTTATTCCTGTACATTGTATATTCCTTCTCTGTACAGTGTATGAATGTATATTGTATCCTAGTATTTAATTTATATTTATATTCTGTGCTGTATGACTGATGTATGTTTGCTGCTTTAACACCATAATTTCCCATTTTTTTGGGATCAATATCTATCTATCTATCTATCTATCTATCTATCTATCTATCTATCTATCTATCTATCTACCAGGGCCATATCACTTCTTCAGGAATGCCCTGTGCATGCTCACATTGCTATTTACACCTATTTACATCTTCCCAGTACAGCCACCGTCTGATCTGCTGTCCATGGAGCAGTTGGGGGTTGAATGCCTTGCTCATTGGTTCCTCGGTGGCCGCCTCCATTTGAATGTCTCCAGGGAACCAAGTAGCTACAGTATAGCAAACTAAACCTTTTGGTCACAAGGCTATTTCTCCAATCACTGCCCCCCAAAATAAAATGATGAATACTCTTACTGTAGGCTCCTTCATGATGGACTTGCATTACTGCTCTTTCATGCTTACTATAGAAAGCCTAGTATTTAAAGCTTTGGTCCGTTTTGACTTGCAGTTTCAACGCACCCCCAACGCAGAAATCAGCAAAGCAAATATAGAAATACCAGCACTAAGAGGAAGTTGGCTATACACACATTTCACTACGGCAGTGTAAGATATACATTCAAGTGACTAAGACTTACCCACATGGCCTTTGCAGTTACCTTTCCAGAGGTAAGACCTAATTAAGAATTGTTGAAATGAATGTTAAATTGCTGTAGATGTTCATAAAGGTCATTATTATACTAGCATATATAGCCGGTTCTAATTTCAACAAAATCTAATTTTAGATATTCAAATGTAGGATATGTTAAGTTTGTAATTTCTATACACTTAAAATCATGGATTTTATTAAGCAACAGTTTAGTCTGTTGTCAAATGTTCGTTAACTGCATGATAGCTGTAATAAGTAAGCTTCCAGTAGCTAAAATGTACTGTTCAAAACAGCATAGCATAACTCTGTAACAGTTGCTCTCTGATGAAGTATATGGAATTTTAAAGAAAGTGATTTTAATAGAAACTGCAACATGTATGTTTTTTTATTCTCAATATGGTAAAGATTAAACTACAGGATTTTTTTTTAACTTGACAACATATTTAATACACTATAGTAGCTTGAATTACTGAACCATAGAAATGCATCTAAACAGATGTGCGTTTGTTACATGGGTGTACACTGGGTGATATATTCTGTTTTTCTGATCATAGGCTTCAAGTAACTTGCGATTCATTTATCATTGCACTGATGTTGAAGGCCAAAATATTTAACAATAATGCAATTATATGTGATTATAATTTCAAATCTGATTAGTTTGTAATATGAATCAAATGTATAAACTTGTAGCGGAAATCACCTTATAAAATGTTAAAGTGTTGTGTTATAAGAACAGGTTGCAGTATAGTAGTCATTATGAACTTTAGGCCCAATAGAAATGTTGAAAGTGATGGCAGCAATGAGAAGATGTAAATTCTAGTTAGTTTGTGTAGTTTTGAACTTTAAAGTTGTGTTTCTTGAAACAGAATTTTTTATTTCTAAGACGGGAAACAGATAAATAAAAAAAGTATCATGAATATATCTTAATATACTGTACATGGTGGGCGCTACAGGGCGATGCACGCCAAAACCAACAGACTCAGGAACAGTTTCTTTCCACAAGCCGTCTCTCTGATGAACAGCTGACTTCTGACTCACAGTGCCAGGTTCAATTTCCTGTGCAATAACCATAGACTGTATATGTATAGTCCATAATCTATGGCAATAACCCAGCAACACTGTCTCTAATCAGTCTGTATACTGCTTCCACTTATTATTGATTCATCATTCTCTATTTCAGAGCTGTTCATCTTATTGTAATACTTATATAGCATAATACTTATTTATTCCAGCATCCTTTGCACAACGCTCTATAATTAAAATAATAATTTATTATAAAAATAATTTACTCTTACACACTTTGCACTCTTCATTGCACTATTGCTTCAACCTGTCTATATTGTTTCTGTTTATAGTGTGTATATATAGTTTGTTTTTGTTGCACATTGTGAGCAATGTATAATCCAAAGCAAAATTCTTCTATTGTTCTCATACCTGGCAAATAAAGCTGATTCTGCTATCAAAAGTGTCTTTACAAAGACATATTCTTTTCTAGAAGTTACATGAAAATACCAGAGTAACTGTAGTACTTTCTTCTACTAATATGACGTTGCAAAGCAATGAAATTCAAGTGGAAGCTTACATTATGAATATTTGTACCCATATTGTTTTTAATAATATAAACATACAATACAATAGCTGTGATTTCTTCACCTGATCTAATGTTAACTTGGTTGTTGATTTGGGGGTAAATAGTAATTAGTATCCATTTATTATACAGCCAAAGTAGGATATTTTGGTATGTTTGCCCCAAAAACGTCTCATAGTTATTAAGAAGGGGAAGTGAAAATAATTTGGCCTATGTCTGCATTTCCTGCCTACAGTAATAATTTGCATGAGAAAGCCACAGGGAAGAAAAAAAAAACACAAAGTAGAGCTAAACTAATGTAATAAATCATTTTTAGTTGTATAATGAACAAGTGCTATTAGATGATGCCCAAATGATTCAAGTGTGCAATTGTGTAGTATTCCACATTACGATGATGTAACTAAAAGGGAAATGTTTCTCTTTATATTTCACAGCAGGAAGGCCCAGATTATAATTTCTCAGACTACGTTTATGAAAACAACGACACAGTCTGTGAAGATGAGGGGACTGGCTTGCAGACCTTCAACGCCCTGTTCCGACCCTTGCTCTACAGCTTGATCTTTCTGCTGGGTGTGGCGGGGAATGGTCTGATGATAACTGTCCTCCTGAAACGTTGGCGCCTCCTGCGCATCACTGAAATCTACCTGCTGCACCTCGCCCTGGCTGACCTCATGCTCCTCTTTACATTTCCTTTCGACATAGTCGACAGTGCCACTGGCTGGCTGATGGGGGAGTTTCTCTGCAGGCTGATGGGCCTGATGAAAAATCTTAACTTCCGCTGTGGGAGTTTCCTCCTAGCTTGCATTGGGTTTGATCGGTATTTGGCCATTGTTCATGCCATTCCAAGCATGCAAAGTCGACGTCCCAGAACAGTGCATCTAACATGCATTACATTATGGCTGGTCTGTTTGGGTTTATCAGTACCCAATGCTGTGTTTCTTTCGGTGAAGGAAGAAGTCACAAATGCATCTAGGCTCTCCTGTTCCAATCATCTTTATGGAATCTATGCAAACAACTGGGTTTTGACCAATCGAGTCTTTGACCATTTGTGTTTTTTCCTTCCTCTGGCCGTCATGTGCTACTGTTACACAGCTGTGGTACTGACTTTGTGCAACAGTCAGAAAAGCCAATCAAAGCAAGGAGCAATTCGACTGGCTTTACTCGTCACTCTCGTCTTTTTCTTCTGTTGGCTACCCTACAATATCACTTTAATAATAGAAACTATGGTAGACCTGCGCGTTATTGTTTATAAAACCTGTAGCTTGTATGTCCTACTAAGACCAGCCCTTGATGTGACCAAAAGCCTGGGGCTCTCACACTGTTGCCTGAACCCGTTCCTGTATGCCTTTGTTGGGGTGCGGTTTCGCAATGAGCTAATAAAGTTACTTTGTAAATTGGGCTGCAGCCGTGTTTGCCTACCTTTCATCAGAGCTCAGAGTCACAGTCAAGCATCCACTTCCGATGGAGCAACCACCACCAGCACCATCTACATCTAATAAACTCATATTAAAATGTCAGCTGGAACTAAAAGGCCTGTGT
The DNA here is from genome assembly GCA_026937815.1 of Etheostoma perlongum. Classification (NCBI taxonomy): domain Eukaryota; kingdom Metazoa; phylum Chordata; class Actinopteri; order Perciformes; family Percidae; genus Etheostoma; species Etheostoma perlongum. The sequence goes on from CM049373.1 coordinate 4,661,273, forward strand.
ACAACTGTATTTCATTTGTATTGATGAAAAATGTTATCTGATAGTACCAATTGCTACTTTGATTGCATTTAAAAAATATTTTATTTACCGTTAATTTTTTGCTTTGCATTGTTGGCTGGAATCTGTCTTTGCTTGTACTTTAGCTACTGCTAATTGGATTTAATAAAGTTTTCATATATTATACAGCAACCATGTCTCCTTGTCAGTGTTATCAAACAATAATTGACACAATAACCAAAACTTAAACAAGATATAGATCAGTATTCTATTATTTTTAGACTTCTATTAAAACACTGTTATACAGAACTGCAAACAATCACAAATGCATCTTATATACAGCAGGTATAATATATATATATATATATATATATATATATATATATATATATATATATATATATATATATATATATTTAATTCATTTTGCACAACAGTTTGGTAGTTGGAGAAAATAAATCAATGATATTAAAACAAATAGAAATTTGAGGCACTCCTCTCCTGACTGCCACAACAAATACACACATCTTTGAAATATACATATTTTACAGAATTTTAGGAAATGGCTTCTGATTTGTTACTTAACTTTGTTACAGTGCTTTTAGTTGTTCAATTTTTTTAATTTGCTGAAATCCAAAATTTGGAGAGTATCACTGATTTATTGTTTTTACAGTTTCTCTTTTCAAATAACTGCAAGAATAACATTAAAGAAAAAATGTGGACACAATGGGAAGGTAACCTAGTGGACACGTTTCTTTCTTTTTCTTTTTTTAACAGTTTGTGTGAGCTGGATCAGAATGGCATATTGGCCATACCCCCGGGGCCATAGCCAATCGGACTGTCCAGAGACATTCCCCGCTGTCTGAGAGACTGGGGGCCCATCATACCAGACTGTTGGTGGGAAGGGCCCATCATGGGACCTTGAGGGGACATTAGAGGACCCTGGGGACCAAATGGATCCCCTGGCATTGACATGCTTCGCTGCTTAGCCTGCATCATCATAATGTTTTGCTGTGCCATGAGATTGTGTGAGTGCTGCTGGGAGGGCATCATGCCAGGGTACGGATTGGAAGGGTGGTGGAGAAGGCTGTTGGCCATCATGGCTTGCTGTTGATGGAGTTGCTGTTGGGGTACCATGCCTGTCCTTCCCATCATATGTCCAGGTGGGCACATGGGGCCCATGCCCCCGCCGGAAACCATACTCCTTGCGCCCCCCTGAGGAATGCCCATGTTTTGGCGTATTCCACCGTGTGAAGGGTGGGGTGGCAGCTGCTGTTCAGCCATCATATTCTGTAGGTTTGCTAAGTGGGGGTTGGATGAAGGGCCACTGCTATGTAGAGGCCCAGAAGAAGACAGCTGTTTGAGGAGTTGCTGTGGGGTCGGTTGGTGGGGAAGCGGCCCCTGGTGTTGATTCTGATGGGGCTCACTCTTGGGGAAATACTGAAGAGTGCTACTGGGCTTATCGGAAGGAATGATGCGGGAGAGATCAAACTCAGGGATCCCTGAGTGAGTGGGTCGTATGACTTCACTTAGATCCGGGCCATCCCCCATGGGCAAAGGGCCAAATGAGTCTGAAGGGTGAGAGGGGCGCTGGTGAGGATGACCTTTTCTAAGCAAGTGTAACTGCTGAGGTGGTAGAATATCTTCATTAGACTGAGAGAAGTGATGTGACATTCCTCCAATGGGTGAGTGCATTGGCCCATGCGGTGCGGGCTGGATGCGAGGAAAGCCTGCCATCTGGTTCTGAGATATGGGTGAAACGTTGCAGGGCCCCATTCCATCAGGTGCACCTCCTCCCATCATGGCAGAATTCATGGCTGGCATGCCCATTTGATTTGGGGAAGAAAGCACAGGTCCTGAGGCGTCGTGGGGCAGGTGTTGGTGACCTTGGCTTACAATAGCCATGGGGCTTTGTGGATCACTGTGGGGACCGATGGAGCCCTGGGAGACAAGTATCTGCGAGGTCTGAGGGTTCCCCATGTTTCCTGATGATGAAACGCACACTGTTAACATTAGAAAATGGACTGACCTTTTTCTCAACCAATTGATGTCATGTTCCTCATAGCATCATTCAATCATATTTTTGAGCAGCAAATAATATGAGGGTTGAGGCTGAGAAATTAGATCATTTGTGTTTTTTCCTTCCTCAAAATCAAAAACCAAAGCAAGAAGTCATTTGACTGGCTTTACTCTCATATTTTTCTTCTGTTGGCAACGGTATAATATCACCTAACAGCAGTTTTTAATAGGAAAAACATGTAAAAAATAAATTAAATTTAAAAAAAAAGATCTTAAGGCCTGCCCTTAACACACTGTGGACGTTTTTTGTGTGAGATTAATTTGCATGTCAATATATTTTTACTGCATATTGTGTTGGGCAAGTTACTTTTAAAAAGTAATTAGTTACAGTTACTACTTCCAAAAAGTAACTAAATTGGATACTCAGTTACAAATTATAAAAGTAACTAGTTACTTCAGAAAGTAAATGCGTTACTTTCAAGTACATTTTTAATTGCTCAAATGTGACCCCACCTGCACCCCTCTTTAACTGAACATAAAATACATGTCAATTATTTATGATAAATCTGCATATTATAATGGACATGGACACTTAATACAATACATTATAAACAGAAACTGTACAGAAATCTAAACTTGTAATGTTGCTGTGGGACAATGTGACACTAGCCTCCAATCAAATGCCATGTATGTAGATATTATGTCTAGTGGATCTATACACATAACATAGATGTTTTAGAACTTTTGATATTTATTGCCCCTCAACAGGCCACAACTGGGCATAATCAAATTATGCTTGTTAAGAACTATAGCAAACATAAATAAATATATACACTCTTTGTACAGCAAATAACAGAAGTGGCTTGATGGTTATACTTTTGCGCTGGTGTGTGCGTCAAGCCAGCATATGTTTTTGTGTGTGTGTGTGTGTGTGATAGAGCGAGGGAGAAGTGAGAGAGTAACTTCGGAGCGAGTAGCCACTCTAGAGTCATATGCCTAAGTTTTCTGACCACGGTGAGAAATCTTTAGCAGGAAAAGCCCCCCCCTCCCTTCATTTCATAACGCCATACCTGTCTCTCTTTGACTGGCTTGTGTTGTTTGTTATGTTTCTGAGTATGCGTGCCTAACTCTACCTCTGATTGGCTTACCATTCATTTTTACTCAACCTCAGGCAATCGTCAGCATTTATGCGCTGGTCTCGTGCACGGCCCACTAACCAAGGAAGAAAAGAAGTCTTTGCCTCTCGGCTCGGAGATCTAGCTGGTCTGATGAAGAAAACAGCTTCAATTATAGTAACGCGCCGCATTTTTCGGCAGTAATGCTAACGGCTTTATTAAGATGGGAAGAATAATCAATTAGATTACTCGTTACTGAAAAAAATTTCAGTAATGCCGTTATTTTGTAACGCCGTTATTCCCATCACTCATTGTTTTTCTCAAGAGTACTTTTACATAGACCGTGAATATTACACGGCAATGAAATCAACCAATCACCTTGTGAACTTATGAAGATCATAATAGGCTGTATATGGGCTGTATAGACGGCACTCTAAAGTCTGTGGCTACACTGCGTAACTGTTTACCACGGGGAGTTCACTCAGAGTATTTTGCTAAAAGGAAACTCAAAAAAATAGCTTATAGTAGCTTAGTGTTAGTTTTTCCTGCTTTGGGTTAGGGTTAGGGCATATATACCTCATATACCTGTTACATACCTCCAATGCTGACACCAGATAGAAGAGGTCGATCCGGCAGCATCTCATCGTCCGAAGTGGCAATTGTTTTGATTGCATCATGGTAGAGAGGAGTAGAACTGGGCATGGCATACTTGGACATCTGAGACATGATGAGCGATAAAGGGTTCTGGGATGGAGGGTTATCAGGAGAGGAAGTGAATGGCATACTAGGATTCATAGAGCCCGGCTGGCTAATGGGCGTAGAGTTGGAACTCCTGGGGGGAAGTGATTGGCCTGTAAAGACATTAAACATTAAACATTAAAAAGAATGGATTAGTGTCACAGCAATACAAAGAGGAGCATTAATGACGATCCAACGTCATCTTGGATTTTAAGTGTACCTGTCTCAGTAGAACTACTTCCTCCATTCCCCACTACCTTCCCACTGGTTGGACCGCCGGGACTTGGAAGAGCTGTTTTAGGAGATGCCCACCCTGGGGAGCCCACAGCCATAGCAGGGGACTTGAGTCGACCAGGAGAGGCAGACGGAGAGTGCAAGCCAAGGTTGGAAGACCCCATTATCTGAGGAGACTTCATGGAAGTAGAAGAGATCCCAGTGACAGACGCTGGGGGAAGAGTGGGGTGATGCCCTGCAGAGGATATCTGTGAGGGGGACTTCAGTCCTGGGGCAGAGGGGGAAGGTAGAAGAGGAGATGGCTCCTGGTTGAGGGCTGGAGACTTGAGCTGATGAGGACGAGGCACTGAAGGAGAGGTTAGGGGGTTAACATTGATTGATAGGTCAGAGGGGTGCCTGGGACCGAGGTCTACTCCTCTGAGGCTTCCGGTCATCGGCATATGGCTAAGCCGCGATGTACCTCCCATTGGATTATGACCTTGCTGATCAGGCCCAAACATCTCCGGGCCAGGCTGTTGGAGATAAGGCCCTTCCACCTGTCCTCCGGAGAAGGGACTATGATTGGGAAACTGGAAGGGGCCATCAGGTCCTGAAATCATTCCCTTATTTCCTCCTCTTCCATTCTGTGAAGCCCTGATTCGTGAAATTTCTCCAGGGCCAAACATCTCACCTAAAGGCCCCCCTCCTGCAGGACCTCCTCTGAGCTTCTGAGACAGCATCATCTGCTGCTGTTGCCGAACATTCATCTGTGGGTTCATGTTCAATGTGAGGCTGCTCCCCAGAGGAGAGTCCACCAGGTCTCTCATCTGAGGACCCCCACCAGGAGAGCCCATCATCTCCCGTGAACCAGGAAAGTCCATAGGATCACCTCGAGAAGAGGGTGGACCCCGGCCCATTCCTAAATTGTGAAAGTCTAGGCCCCCAGGATGATCCATTATTCTTGACCCCAGGTTGCCCGGTTGCTGCTGTTTAGCTAATCTGTTAAATTCGTACCTGGGAAGCCCCTGCATCTGCCGTTTCTCCATGAGGCGAAACATTTCCTCGTGTGTGATCATATGTTCGGGCTCGCCTTGCAAGTGCTGAGGGGGTCCACCAGGGTAGCAGCCATGAAAGGGACCTCCGCCGCCTATGTTGTTGGGCATTTCATCGAGCCAAATCATCCCCGGCCTGGTGGGCCTTTGTCGCCCTAGACCCTCCACTGATAAAACTCCCCCTTTGCTACCAGGAAAACCGCCTCCCCCAGGTGGCCCTCTCTGCATCTGTCCCAGGAACCTTGGCCCACGGGGTCCCTCTTGGTGCATGTCTATCATTCGTGCATTTCCACCCATTCCTCCTCCCATCATATTGCCAGGACCCCACTGCTGCTCTCCAGGCTTGCTGTGGTAGGGAGGAGGGGGTCCTCTCATCATCATGGGACCTCCGTGCATGCCAATCTCCGTCATCATTCTAAAGTGCTGCGGATGTGTGGAGGGTAGAATGTCCTGTTGCCGTCTCTTCTCCTGGTAGTATTCTTCTTGGAGTTTCCTCCACGCCATTTGCTCTGGGGTCAACCCTTCTGGTCCAAGTAACGGACCCATGTCGACCCCGGGTGAAGAGAGCTGGTGATGGGGGTGTTGTGGTAGGTTATGGTGAGAGTCCATGTGAGGGCTGTCAAGGGCAGGTCCGGCAAGGGACTGTGTTTGAGAAATGATGGACTGGAGAGGTTCTTCATATTTCTTCATTCCTCCCATTGGAGCCAAGGCTGACGATAGCATATTACCACTATTAGTAGTACCATTGTCACGTTCCTCGAGAACACCACTCCTATCACTGTTGTTGTTATTATTTAGGTTGGAGGGGTTATTACTAGCGCTGTTGTTGGACCCTCCTGTGTCTCCAGGACCTGCTCCACTGCGCAGAAGCAGCCTCTCTATGTCTCTTAGAGTCTGCAAGGAACGCTCCCTGTGTTCCAACTGTTCTTTAGAGAGACCGTCCATGTTCCCTGGGCCACTCCTATGGCCTGTGTCACACTGTAGGTGTGCAGAAAGGATGGAGGGACTCCCCGAGGGAGAAACAGTATCAATAGGAAGAGACATACCCCCTGCACCCTCTGCATCACCAGTTCCTGGGACTGGGCCTGCGGGTGTGGCCGTGCTCCCTCCCTCCGACCTATGGGCAACGATGTTATTGCTGGAGGCTCCGCCAGGTCTGTTCTGAGGGGATTCATTATCGGAGTGTCCTGCTGATGACGGTGTCCCTGCAGGATGCAGTGGGCCTCGAACACCTGCAGAAGCTGGGCGCGGAGTTCCACTTTGGGATTTAGGGGTGCCTGTGGGTGGAGAGCTGCTGGAGTTTACCATATCAGATAGGTTAGGAAGCTTCCCTGATGGGTGGCGCTGTGGTAGACAAAAGGGGGGGAGAAAAAATTACATTAGTTATTTCCAGTAGTTATATTATATAATATATACTGTACATCATACACCTGCACATAAATACACATAAACAGACATTGTGTGTGTGTATATATGACATTGTTTTTATATATATTTTCCGTATTTATTGTTTATTTTATATTAATGTTCAATATGTTTGTTTATGTGTGCACCAACCACCAAGGCAAACTCCGTGTCACTTGTAAGTGTTACTTACTCTGCAATAAACCCTTTGATTCGGATTACTGATTTTGATATTGTCTATTATTGTTCATTTTTCAAAACACTCCAGTGCACTCCAGTTTCTCAACTTTTTCAACAAGCATTCACGGCAGTCATAACAACTGCTAATGGAAACAGGAACAAGGATGTTTCTCAGACGAATATAGCTTTACAAATTAACCTCCCCATATACTTTGCATCTGTGGTCTTTACTGTGGAAAAAAACACTTTTACTTCCTTGTGGTTTAACACAAACTTTTGTTTACTTTGCCACTGAGCTGTGGATGTCTGACCTGCTCCAACTTGGTGCGGGAAACATTTTGCTGGTGAAACAGAAGGATGGAATCGGTCTGTCCTTTCAATACTGCATCTGCAGCACTGTCAAACAGAAAGAGAAATGTTCTAATTAAATTGCTGACATCAGTTACATATTACAGCGTTAAAAATAAAAAAACAAACAAATAGGTTGGTTGATAAGAAAGAAAATTCAGACATCTCCACTTCTGATGTGAAGAATCACCTGCATGCCAGTCCTGAAAACTGTTCTCACCTGTTGGCTAGGCTGGTTGTGAAAACATACACCACTTGCTGTGAAGGCTGAGGAGGCGGCTCCGTCTTTAGAACTGGTCCCACTCCACATCCGAGGATGGGGCCCGCAGGTTCAGACACGGGCCCTGCAGACAGGCGATCAGAGAGCCCTTGGATAGGACCTGCCAGCCCACGCTCTCCTGATAAAAACCAGCAGCACACTGTTTTCATGTACAGTGGTATCCTGGGTTATAATTGTAAAGCCAGTACATCCGTTTGGCTACAACACTTAAACACTAGATGGAGCTAAAACACATGTAAAGTCCACTCAGTGGAAAGGAATAGTACAGTGCTCCAAAAGGACATCCTCTTCCTGTCAGTGTGTGTGCAGGACCTGAAAACAGACCCAATTAACGGATTTAACCCGTTGTTTTCAGAGAAAGTAACATTTAGACGGGGCAGGGGATTACTACATGGAATTCATGTGGCCTTCAAAGTTGTGGTTGCACTGACGCTATTGTTAGCGAGGACTGTGCTACAGTCGGACAACAACAACTGGCAATGTGTTTCCCCTGTCACTGCCCAATGTGAATAGAGTGCAGATGTGAGTTGCGCATGCTCAGATTTAAAAAAGGTTTACGACATAACTGTACATAATAACGCAAAACGCCATTCAACTGACAGCCTTTGTTGTGTTAGATGCTAACTTGTAGCCAGCAGTGAACCAACTTCGTTAAGTAGGCCCATTTTTAATGGGTTGACATTACAGAAGCCTCTCGTTAGCATTTTATATGCTACTTGTCGCAAACTGACGCACGCACGACTCAAATCTGCACTGTCCTCACATTGGGCAGGGAGACCCCCCTCTGTGGAGATAGATGGACTCACGGTGGGTTGCAGTGTGTGGCTTGTCTTCGTCTTCCTCTGTGTCAGGTCCAGAGCACCATTCGTCTCCACTATATGGCTGTTTCTTCTCCAGAACACAGCGCCGCTTACTGCGCATTACACCCTCTAAGACACACACACACACACACACACACACACACACACACACTTCAACAACTATCATAGTATTGTCTCTTTAAAGCAGTGTTCCTCAAATGGGAGAACGTGTACCCATAGGGGTACTTTGGTGTACTGCTACGGGAACGTGGGATTTTTACAAAAATGCCAATTTAGAAATATGTCATGCATAATTCTTAAAATAATTATTATACTACGATAATGAATGCATTAAGTGATGGTTTGTAATCATTTGAAATTTCAGGTATAAGGTTGATGTTTAGTATATCTATCACTGTTGGCGCTACATTGTACCTCTTTATATAGACTTCTACCTAAAATGTTTAAGAACACTGCTTTAAAAAGGGTATCACCAGGGTTTCTTTTTTTTTTTTTTTTTTTTTTTTTAAATCATTCACCACTGTATTTTAAACAGCCAAAAGACAATGTACAACTATCTGTTCTAATGCATTTTGCCTTACTTGCTGGAAGTTATAGAATCAGTCTACAGCTGCTTGACAAATGTAACAAATCGCTTTAACTGTGAACAGGATGTCAAATGGCAGAATCACCTTAAACCTGTGCAAGAAGTGAAACACGAGTATCTACAGAAATAGCCTGAGCGGCCTTGTAAATATATTTTCTCTTTTCTTTTTGCAACAAAATGCCCTGCATGCTACGCACATCTGCAGATGCAATGATTTTGTGGATGCACAAGGCAAGAAATAACATAGCACCATTACCAGAAGGTAGCCTGAAGAAGAAGAGTCAGAACCAACGTCTGACAGCAAATACAACTGTGGGTTTGGACTCCAAATGGTGACCGGAAAGAAAGGTGCACTGGTAATATCAGTGATTACGGTCACATTTAGAGAAGCTGTACATACAAGTCAGTGAAGATTCTTCAAGTTCATTGCTCAAAAAACGACCATCCAACAAACATCAGATGAGCGTGGCTAAGAGACGTAAAAGACGAGTGGATGTACAGTAAGAAAGGAAGTATGCAATGACAACACACAAAAGGACGGCAGAGGGGGAGGGGGGATGAAGTATGAAAGAGCTTCTTCTGTAAATGTTGTTTCCAGCAGTCATTGGTTGATATCTTAAAAAGAAAGTGTTTAGGTGAAATGGGATTTACCCTAAAAACAACCCACCCTATCTTTCATTGTTTCCCCTCATTCATCGTCTGTCGCTTTTTATGTTGGAACCACACCTCTCCCATGCGCGTGTATATGTGTGTGTGTGTGCAGGAAGCCCAGATAAGGTTCACACACACAAAAACAAAGATTTTATATATATGTATATATATATAAAATCTTTGTTTTTGTATATATCACATTGTCACCTGCAGTCAGATACTCACATAAACACACAAACCCTTAAAAGCAACAGCAGAGGAAGAAACAGACAATATGTGGGCTCTCCCAGTGGCGTAGAGGAATGGCTTTTTACTTTGCTCTTGTAGAGATACGCTACTAAAAAAAAAAAACATAAAACAGCTCTGAATGCTAATAGGGCTGTGTGTTTTTATTTTTTACTTTCTTATTGTTATATGCGTGTTAGATGCAATTGTTCAGGTTATGTTTGTTTGTCCATGTTATTCTACTTGTCTCCTTCTTGTAAAAGAAAAAACATATTAAAAAAGATTAACAGCATACAAATGCAAATCAAACACTTTATACCAAACCATGTGAACTTATATTACCAAGAGCTCACTCACTGCTTTAATACCAAGCTCACCAGGCTCGCCCCCCGAGCACTAGAGAAAACCCAGACGCCGTTTCATGTGAGACATGTCACTGCAGTGCGGGCATGGCACAAACTATCAAAAGCCAGGGGGAAATTCTGACACGTCGCTGAAAGGTCAGGGCATTTCAGCTAGAAAGAAAACAAGTTATTCTGCCCTCTCAGTCATTGCATTCACTTCCTGCTGTGGAGGAGTTGAATGCACGTAATCTGGTATTTCGGCTGAAGATTTGACTGATAGGAAGGTAAAGGAAGTGAACTTTAGTATACTTAGAACAGAGAGACAGTGTCTACATGTCCCAGATCCTAACACAGTTGCGTCTGTGCGTATGAGCCTTACCTCCTTTGGCATCCGCCTCCTGGGCTGGAGGGACGGCATTTCTTGATTCACCAGAGTCAATGGAGACGCTCCGCTCCCGCTTGGATTTGTTTTTCAACATCCCTCCGACACTGCTCGCCGATTGGCTGACAGCCTTCAGCCCAGGGTTGCCAGGAGAAACCTGGTTGGTTTTGGCTCCATGGCTCCCGGCACCGACGCCCTTTGGACCCAGGTGGCCGGTGGCTCCCTGCTGCTGCTGAGCCTGCTGGGTCACACTGGCTATTTGGGACCGGCTGTCACCGGTGACTTGCTTGCCATGATTGGCCAGTTTATTGTCTGTGTGCATTTGACTGGCTGGTGATTAAGGTGGAGGTCTGGTATGGAGAAAAGCTGGAGGAAGTGGAGGTCAGTGGCGCTCACATTGCTGATGGAGAGAAGAAAAATCAGGTGCATCAGTGTTTCAGACTACATTTCTGCCCAACAGTTAGAAGATACATTCAGATTATTTCTCTATAAAGGACTGATCTGGAAGTAATACAATCTGACCACTGCACAACAAGCAATTTGGAAATCAACTTGTGCAATAAACACATTGCCAAGGGCTGAAACATATCGCGATAGACACTCAGAGATTTTATTGTGTTAGTTGAAAGAAAATGGTAGAAAACTACACATTAAAGTTACCCTGGAAATCCTGAGTTTTCTACGAGAGCCCAATTTGAATTTGCTCAGCGAGTTACTCTGGCAGAGCTGCTCATTAACTATGCACTTGTAGCTGCACCACTCATATTGTGTGTTGTTGTGATTGGTCATAGTGTTGTCGCACGGACCGCTACAAGAAATGATTCCTATCACAGGCAGTAAAACCTTTTAACACTTCATCACTGGGTTCCAGATAAGACTCTAAGACATCACATCTGCACTAAGTGCAACCTGCACAATAGCTTTATCTACATATTTATCCTACTATTTAAACAGTTGCACATTTTTGTATTCCCAACTTGTATATATTCAAATAATTGTTCATGTATTTTATCCTATTATTTCATGTACAGTATATTGTATGCATGTATATTGTATCCTAGTATTTCATTTATATGCTGTGCGACTGATTTTGCTGCTGTAACACTATAATTTCCCATTTTATTGGGATCAATATCCATCCATCCATCTATCCATCTATCCATCCATCCATCTGCGTGCAATGAGACTTTCAAATGCACGCTTCAGTTGCCCCTCAAGATGGGCGACTTTCATTACTCGATGGCAGACCCTTAATCTTTCAGAGTTGGGAATGGATTTCCATGCTACATTAAAATGTAACTGTCACTTTTTTTAGTGGTGCCATTTGTATTCAAATCAATGTTCAATTTGTTCAATTGAAGAATGTTTTAATTGCATTTGTTTTAAATGCAACAAGCAATTTGTTGTATTTTAGCAGAATACTGTAATCAGCTGAACTGAGTACATTTTAATATCCGTTTTATTTATCGCAAGTAATATCGTTATGATATTCAACTACATTATGGCATATTTTCCTGATGTCGTGCAGCCATATATTGTGCCTACTGTGAGTGAATGATTGACAGCAGGTTCCAGGTTAGGCCTTTAGAGCAAACTTTTCAGCCTGTTAACTCACCTCATCTCAACCAGACACTCAGCTGATACAATGCCATGCTGCTCTCCTGGACGCTTCACCGACCACACATGGACCTGGGGGACAACAAGAGAGGAATATCATCAGTGGAGCCACATAGCAACCTTTACAGTCAACGCTATATGTCAGTGTGTGTGTGTGTGTGTGTGTGTGTGTGTGTGTGTGTCCTCAGCATGTGGTTCAACATCAACACCATCAGAAAAGACAGGAAAAAGACAGAAGAAGGGTGATAAGAGAGGCAAGGCCAAAGAGACTCTGGGAGGTAACTGTTCCTTTAAGGGGCCGGGAGCACAGAGTTTGAGCTGGGGGAGGGACCTGCAGCTCTGGAGAACCGAACACTTTGCAAACCGCAAAAACCCCACCACACATTCCACAACACTGTCTGTAGCAATACCTGTCTCTCTCGCCCTCACTCACTCAGTCGGGTTTCTTGCACTTAGAGTGTACACACATTACACACATTAGCTGCTTATTACAGATTTTAGTTTAGGCCTATTTAGACACAGTGCCAACCCTGTTCGTTTGAGCTTCTCAGCATTTGTTTTTAATGTATTTTAGTCAGTGGTGTAAAGTAACTAACTACATGTATTCAAGTACTGTTCTAAAGTACAATGTTGAGGTACATACACTGTTCTGAGTAGTTCACTTTAATGTAAAAAAAAAAAAAAAAAAAGATTCTACTAAACTACATTACAGAGGAAAATATTGTACTTTTTTCTCCACTACATTAATTTGATCAATTGAGTTGCTACTTACTTGGATTCAAATGATTAATACACAATATGATCAACTCATGACATTATATATGTTATTATTATTATTATTATAATAATAGATAAGGCAAATGTATTATCCATCAAATTATAGATTATAATCCAATAATATAACATATTTTGAAAAACGGGACTACCAGACTTGACTTTATTATTTGCCTTTACCCACTTAATCATTATACCCACATTACCAACGTGAAATATTTTGTGAAAGCCCCAATAGTCATCTGACTCTGGCTTATTGGCCTTTTTTTAAATCAATCACAATCGCCTTGGGTGGCGCTAAGCGCCGGATGGAGCCACTCTGCTGCTGCAAATTAGTCCTAGGGAGATACTGGTTTTGGTGGAACATGTGTACGTTCAAAAGTTGAGAAAACTCAGATTGGACAGTCTAGCAAGCTGTCTGGGTTTACCCTGCAGAGATCTGAGGAACAGTTAGCCATAGTCCTCAGAAATCCACCAGAGTTTAAAATTACAACACAAAGAAAGCGGAAGGAACCGGACATCTGGCCGACAAGAGCGACATCCGGCGGAATTTATGGCGGCACCGGAGCAATCGTGGAAGTTGAACGCCGGTGATATAGACTGACCCTACAATATCGTCGCAATATCAACATCGATGCATTTGATCAAAGAATATTGTGATATTTTACTTTCTCCATATCGACCAGCCCTATGTAAGAGACAGCCTCAAACCAAGCAGGACTCCAGCTCAACAGTAAGAATGGTGGAGCTCACAAGGCTTCATTCTGGGTTCAGGTCCATAGCTGCAAGCTGACGCCCTCCTGACACCACCACCTGCCTGTGTCCATAACCCCCAGCTTCTGATTTTAAGCTTTGCAACCCAGGTAAGCTACTCTACGGAGGCGGACGGCAACCAAGTACATTTACTCAAGTGCTGTACTTTAGTACACATCTTTAGGTACTTGTACTTCACTTGAGTCTTTTCTCGTCATGCCACTTTCTACTTCTACTCCGCTACATTTCAGAGAGAAATATTGTACTTTTTACTCTACTACATTCATCTGACAGCTTTAGTTACTTTACTGACTTAAGATTTTGCACGCAAAACACATGCAGTTTATAAAATTCAATGTGTTACTATAAATGTAACTACCCTACTAAAAAAAAACGGCCTACAATTCCAGCTGAAATAATTATGTGATGAAACACGTTGATTGACAACTGTTTGGCTTCTTTCCAGTTTATAAAATGAGGATTTTTCTACATTGAGTACTTTTACTTTAAATACATTTTCCTGATGATACTTGCGTACTTTTCATTAAGGCAGGATTTTTACTTATAACAGAGTGTTTTTACAGTGTGGAATTAGTACATTTACTTAAGTAAAAGGATCTGAATACTTCTTCCCCCAATGCCTCACTGTGTGTCAAAGAAGTTGTGTGCAGTCTGCAAACTGGTTGTACACAATTCCTTTTTCGCCAGTATTTGCAGGTCTTAACAAGACCCTTCCACACCTGTTGCTGGTGAACAATAGTTGGTCAAACAGTCATCACAAGCCTGTTCACAAACATCTGAGACATATGCGGCTGACATGTCAACATTTCCACACTGGTTTCCATATTTGGCCATGTGACGCAATCCCACCGCTGCACACGGTGTAGTGAGTCAGGTCAGCTGTCCTGATCTTACAGAACCATGTGTACCGCTCACTCACCTTGACAGGTAATGGTAAACACAAAGCTGTAATTAGTCATTAACTAACAGCGGCTCATGTCGGCACAGAAAGCTGCTTGTTCGTTGGCGGAGGACTTCATCACTCATTAACTGAAAATGGGGACGGTCAGACGGCTCTCCTGTTGACAAAGTGTGACTCACTTGCTTAGTGCGACACAGAGTGGAGGCCGACTAATCATGCGGCGAGTCGCTGACCTTCGAGTGGACAGTTAAGAAAAGATAGGCCTATCTAAAGTGGATACCAGTCTAGCAGATATCAAGGCGACTCGTGGCCGTTTCTGCTGCAGTTGATAGGATCAACAGGGGAGGAGCCTGAAGAAGTCACACACAAAAAGAACAAGTCATCGGGGCTCTAGTAAATGTTGACTCATTTAACATTTTGTAAACCAGGAGATGGGCCTCGCACTCAGTATCCTCAGTGCTTGCCCTGTGAATGGAGCCTACATTTAAGCTAGGCCTAATCAGCCCCGAGGAACATTCCAGTGACTTTAGCACTGCTAAAGCCTCTTTCACAGCTAAACCCTCCCGTCTCCATGCACAAACACACTCAAATACAACCTGTAGGTGCTAAGGACTACTGTCACAAAAGCACTACCAACTATCATATGGGCACTATGTGCCTTGCCATTTTCATGTGTGTTTAACTTTTTTATTGGTTTTTATCTTGTTTTTATTTATTCATTTCCTGCTGCGACACTGATTTCCACCAACGTAATTTTGTTGTGTTCACATAGTATTCAATGTTTTACTTGAGAAGGGTTTTGAGTGTTTTTTAGTTTCCGTGCAGTGGTAATACACCAATGAATGAACATGATTACGAATGAATGAACTAGTCAACCCAATAATCAATAGTATAATAAGTAATAAATGCTTATTCCTTAGCCTAGCTAGAGAAGGTGATAGCGTGACTAGCAATCTTTGGTTAGTACATTCATGTTTAACTGAAGTATTAGGCAGTTACTGGTATCAAACAAAGCATGCTTCACTATTTAAGCCAAGAAAGTGTATTTGTATAGTGCCGTTTACAGGCTGCAAAAATTATTTGGAAAAGTCTCAAGAAGATCCAATTTGTCTGGAAAAAAGGTGCTTCAGAACATCTTAGATTAAACCACAATGTTTTATGTTCTATAGAGTTTATTTTAATTTAGAACTGTAACATGGACAGTCTGGCTTACTACTCCAACAACTTCACGGTACAAATGATTAACTTGACTAAACCAATTATTCTGAGGGTACAAGTTGTTCATCTGATGACTATTCAAACAAAAAAGTGTCACACCTTGATTACACACTGGTCATCTCCATCAAACTGTATTATGCAACAACTGGTTGCACCGGTGATGCCTTTGGTGTGTCATAGAGCGTGAACTACTGTCTTTGAACTTAATTTATTTCAATTTGTGATGAAATTACTGTACACCCACTTTGATTCAATGTTTTTTTAATACTGTATATTAAACAGCGGCACAGATACAACCACTATCTTACCTGCATGTTCATCTCATCTGTTTATAAGAAGGCATTCAGACACAGCTGGAGAACCAACACTAAACTTAATTGGCGTCATCTGCATTCATTACCTCCTGACGTCAACTCACGCAAGACATTTAACACGTAGGCTTGAGAAATGATTAGTGCTTAATAAGGGTGACATTTAAATAATGAACTAAATTCAAGTGGCTGCTATGCAATTAATCTGCAATAAGATCAAGCTTGTGAAATCAAAGTTAATGTCCCTTAAGGGAGTTGTTCTCACTCCCCCTCCCCCTTACCCAGTCACACGGTTTCTGCCAAAGCAGGTTTGAACTTTCATTTTCAGTCTAGCTTTTTGTTTTCACGTTGACAAGGTTGCAGATCTCCAGCTGGCCTAACAGACTGCAGCTTATCTCATCAAACAGGGTCTCTTGCACTTCTCCAACAATGGTTCCAACAGCTTCTCAATGGCAGGGAAATATGTTGCTCTTATGGATTTGTATCTGTGGGTCCAACAATGCTAATTGCCATTCTTTGCCAGATCACTGCCCTTTAACATAAAATAGTTAGGAATAAAGGGTAAAATGACCAACGTCTGACATGAAGACTAGACGTAAAAGTCTGAAATCCTGAAAAGGGATAAGAGAGTAGACTTAACGGATGGATGGTAAGATCCAAGTCTCATTGTGTAAAAGAGCATGCTGAAACAGTTTGGAACTGTACAAACCCTAGCTTGTTATGTAAAGCAAACTGACTCCTATGACTAATCACACATACCTGGTATGCACGGAGACTGACTAATCAAGGCATCACGCATGCTGACAAACAGCTCAACAATCACTGAGAAAACACATGAAAAAGTAACCGTGTTATCACTATATCAACATGTATGATTCCAGTGACTCATTTCCAGGGAGAAACGTGCGGTCTTCACTTAGAGATGATTTCTTACAGAGGACTGATAGAGAGCTTTGTCACAGGGTGCAACCACAATCACGTGACGCTCAACATCAGAAAACCAATGAGGTGCTGGTGGACTACCAAAAGAACAGGAGACCCCCTGTCCCGGTTGTCATCCAGGGAAAGGAAGTGGAGAGGGTGGACTCATGCAAGTACCTTGGGGTCCAAATCAATAAAAAGCTGGATTGGACTCACAGCACTGAAGCCCTTTTCAGGAAGGGACAGAGTAGACATTTGTTCCAGAGGAGACTCCGATCCTTCAGTGTGTGCAGACAACGCATTCTCCCAGCGGGTCAAAAAGGGGCCCTTGGTCAGGTGTCTTTGGTGTTTGTTACTGACGCAGAAAGCTTCCTCAAGCGTCTGG
The DNA here is from genome assembly GCA_026937815.1 of Etheostoma perlongum. NCBI lineage: Eukaryota > Metazoa > Chordata > Actinopteri > Perciformes > Percidae > Etheostoma > Etheostoma perlongum. Next base: position 4,678,529 of record CM049373.1, read on the forward strand.
CCCTTTGGCGTCATATTTAGACGCGCTGGGTTGGGACTCTTGGCGTTACTTTTTGACACTCTTTGTCTGGAGGTACGTTTAACTGACATGCGGCGCAAGAACAGGACAGTTAAGCGTGATTTATACTACTAGTTATTGTGTTTGTTGTGTTTATGTTCAAAGGACTTTAAGTTGCATATCTTAAGTTTATATTTTTATACATTTTATTTATCAGAACTATAATATATTTTGATGTTCCTCTGTTCTGTTGTGACAATGAAACAAATTATTATCATATTATTTTAGTGACAACTCGTAAATAACTACAAATAACAAATTTTTGTAACGCGTTTCTGGATTTTTTTTTTTATTTTTTTTTTTTTAAACATATCCGCTGATATATCTGCATATCAGATTTTTAAATAACCAAATATTCTTATCGGTATCGGCCTTAAAAATCCTTTATTGGTGGGGCTCTACTCCGTACGTAGGTACGTGGAGACATGGACATCGCCGGACCCTACGCCGTAGCCTGACGTGCACCTCTCGAAATATGTAACGTGGTTTGGCAGCGTTGCATTTCCCCCCGACTCATTTCTTGGTTCTCCTTCTCCATACAACGTGAAATCAAGGAGAGGGGTAACATTTCCTGCTACCGATTTCCCACCGTGGTCAGAAAGCACATGGGAGACACTTTGTTTCTCCCACTACGCCGAGTCGGCACTCTCTCCGAAGCTAATCACGTCACTCTCTCACACTCTCTACCACACACTCCCCACGCATGAATATCCGGTCGGCTCGCTACGGTTGTAGCTCTTAGTACTACGTCATCTTACAGCGCCAGTCGTGCTGCTGCTCTGCCCGGTGTGCCCCATACAGACAGCTAAAGGGGGATTTTTGCACTGAATGTGCTCTGTTCTTAGCGATGGCGGTGCCAAGGTTTGGAGGTCAGCAGTCTCGACAAGCTGTTAAAGAAGGCCAGCCAGGTGATTCATATTTTTCCCAGAATTGTGTATGCCTAATCCACATGAAGATGTTTTAATTAGTAAACACTAGAGTTGGGTGCTATCCAAATTTGGATACCGTCAAACCTCTTCCCTATTTTACCGTGGTATACGGCATTACGTGACTAATTGAAAATGATGACGTAAGGCTCAGGCGGCGTCAAACTGTTGTGCCTTCCCCGTTCAGAAACTGAAAAACAAAACACTAATACTGAAACACCTCTCCCTTCTCATTAGGGCGGAACCCCAAATGCTGCCAAACTGCAGAAGTAGTGTTCTTCTTCGAGTCTGTCTCTGTCTCTCTCTCTCTCCAATGTCAATCCTAACACTGGCACGGTGTTTCAGTGTGTATGGGGTACACAGAGCTTTTGCAAAACGATGACCTAAGCCAGCCCAGTAGTGGTCAGGGGTTGTGTGGCAGTAAAGAGTCAAACGGCAACCTTACGTTGTGACAGTTGAATACGTAGTAGAGTTGTGGTTTTAGTTTTCACACAAACAGCGTTTTGAAATTTAGACAGCTGAATGCAAACGTAGTCTGAGTTATCTGGATGTGTTTCTTAAGTAACACACAGATCCCCTCAAATCCCCTGAAAACAAAAAGAGCTGCTCTCGGTTTTCAAGTAGTAATGTTTGCCACTAAATGAATCATTTCTGTGAATGAATTAACTGAACAACAACACAACCCGTCCTGTAAAATACATTTGATATCAAAAGATATCACAATGTTGAACAGCATCACAAAAACAAGTGTGTCAAGGGGACAACGACAAACGGAGAGAATGAAATAAAGGTAGAATAATAACGTAATTTAAAGGCTTTTAGCGGAAACTAACACAAAAAATATATTTATTGTGCCGCCCTACCTGATACCTACCTCTGTATTCAGGCGTCATGTGAGAATGGACATTCAGTGGACTGATATTGACTGACTGGAATACTGTCCACCTCTAAAAAATACACTTTTAGCTCAAGCTAAAGTCACTAATAGAATAAATCACATGTTCAGGAAGGTATATCCATTTGTGTTGCTACTGTTTTTAATGAGGTGTTTATTCAACTTTATGGCCATCCTGCAAATCGTGTGTGCTGTTGAATATTGAGCCAAGGTGTTTTAATATTTAGACACTCATCATACATTCTTCTCAAGTTTAAGGATTGCAAGCCAATATGAATAGTTCACACACAAAAAACACAAATACAGAAATCTGTCAACTAAAATAAACAAAACTGTTCTAACTTTGGCAGAACATTTAAAGTGCATGTAGGACCATATGGCTCACAGTTAAAAGTTGCTTGCAAAAAAGGTTATATGGGTCTTTAAAAAAAAAAAAAAAAAAAAAAGAAATCACGGCTGCATGTTCCATAGCAGCCGGTTGCTGGCAGCAGTGAAACGGCAATAGGGAAAACTAGGCCTGCACGATTAATCGCTACAAAATCGTGATCTCAATTCACCCTGTTCATGATTTAATATGTAAATAATCTTTTTCTTCCCATAATAGTACAAATCTGACCATTTCATTTTGACATTTCAGGGGAAGCTGAGCTTCCCTTGCAGTCTTAAAGAAATCGCCTCCGCTGTATAACGAGGCTACCTACTCAATGAGAAACTGTATCGGAACAAGCTGGGTAGAAGAGGAGGTCAGGGGTCTGTTACAAACCATTTACTGAATCACTGAAAGTACATCCAGGTTAGACCTGCACAATTAAATCGGCATAAAATCACAATCGATTCGATCTGTTCACACTTTAATATTTAAATATATATGTCCCAGCAATTAAGAACCATGAGTCATCAAAAAGCCACCTACACATGATGAGTTGTAAAGTATCAAAGACTGCGCTTCCGGAGGAGACTGCTGCGGACAAGGCACGGTTGTCCATGAAAGCACAGTTGGAGAGGATAAAACTGCTGTGAGGAAACATTCATGTGATTCCTGTTTTTCACTTTTATGACGAAAAAAACAAAAACTAAAAAACAAGTCACTGTGGCGGGTGGGTTTATAAATCCAACAGCCACAGTGGCTGGTCGTCAAAAAGATTAACTTTAGGCCCTGATCCTTTTTGGTAAGGTTACTAGGAAAACTCCAACATAACAAGTTTATTTTATTTTGAAAGAAGTTTACCAAAAACCTTTGCAATTTTCACTGTCTCTTGAATCTTCACTACAACAAAAATACAAGACATTGCACCTTGTATCAAAATATTTTACAAAAGCTACCGCAAAATCAGGTATTTTGGGCTGTAACATTCTCAAAAAGGCCCAGAAATCCTGGAGGGACTGAAATGGTCTCTCCAATGGAGGCAGGAGAGATAACCACTGGTTGCTGGGATCAAATAGGCTGTTGCCTTTGGTTGCGTATTCTACCGATTATGCCATTGAGTAATGGGATAAAAAATATGTTTGCACTATAGTAAACAGCAATAGTAAATATACAAAAGCAAGGTTTCCTTTTTTTGAAAAGGGAACATTGTTATTGCCTAAACTGCATACAATAACATGGATAGATGCTCATTTTAAGCACTGGCCGTATGGGCTGCATGGGCCACATGGCCACCGAGCCCTTTTTTCTGTTGACCAAAGTACATTTTTGGTGGCCCAAATGTAAATCGTTTTCGCCCCCCCCTTCCCTGTCTTGCCTCTGGCTCTTTACACTGGATATGTAAAAGAGCTGTTCACTAAGCCCAGACACATGTGACTGTACAAAGCTTACAGCAGGGCTAGTCCACTATACTGTTCAGAAGGCTAATACTGAGTCAGGAGAAGTAATGTACGAATGCAAATGGTCTGTTCTTATATCGCAATTTTCTAGTCTCAAGAAAGCCCTTTTACATACACACATTCACACACTGTGGCCAAGGCTGCCATCAGATAAACACACACACACACACACACACACACTTACAGTCGGGGTTCAGTATCTTGCCCAAGGACACTTTGACACAGGACTGCAGCTCTACCACTGAGCCACCGCCCCCCCATGAAGAATACAGACATCACTAGCATGGTCTGATGGTCAATCACATGCATATTAAGTAGCCATGAGGATATAGGATGAGGGGCTGGTTTGTCTCCGGCAGCAGCTGAGTTTACAGGAATTTGTCCAAATTTCTAGAGTTGTAGCAAAACTTATATACAGTTGGACTACAAACCAACAGCTTTTGTTTTAGCTTCTTTGTAAAACATCGCTATTTGCTGAGTAGCCCGCGGTAGTGTCGGGTTTGCTCTGTGGAATGGTTAAGTAGACTGGATGTTTTCTGATGAGATCAGGGTTTCCGCCAGAAAAGTTGTTTAGCCTGCTGGCAAGTGTCTTTATTTCCGACTAGAGATCGGGTGGGGCCGATCCCCGACTGGTGGCAGCATTAATGTAGAGCCAAATAGTTTCTGTGATAACACAATCATTAAAAGAAATCGCAAAATTGAGAATTTAAAAACGCTTCTACATTACGTCAGTGCTAAAAGCTAACTGGAGACTTGAAAGTATGACTAAGGCTAACGAGTCGCCCAGCTGTAAATTTAATTAAATTAATAATTCCACCAGACTTGCAATGCACTGAGGGAAACCCTGGAGATTTTTTTTTTTTAAAAGCTTAAAAGGATCCACAGTAGCTTCAGTGGCGTCAGCCCGTTGATCGCTGATAATAATCAACCGTGGGAAAACTACATTACGTAACGTTATGTAACAAAGCTTTGAGGCAAAGAATTTTCATTGAGGATTTTTAGTATCCGAATTATTCCAGTTACTCAAAGAAGTGGTTCAGCGGCCCTAATTGTCTTACAGATTCAAAGCATTATGTATTCATGACAATTTCTTAAGGCCAATGTTCATGATGTATGCTTCATAGATATAGTTTTATATCCATGGTGTGTACAGTGTGTACACCACCTAGTTAAGAAGATCCAGCCCAACTGACACCTGCTGATTCAATGGAGGAATTTTGTTTCTATAATCATCAAATCAGCATGTGACATAGAGCCAGCAGAGAAATTGAAAACAAAAATATGAGGGCTGACAATATTATGTTCACACCCTGATGTCTGATTGTTTTCTGTATGTATGTGAAATACTGCATAAGCCTTTCACCAAACATGTTGCACAGATCAGCTGGCCATAGGGGAGCTGTTATTCAATCAACAAATGTGTTGGGGCATAAAATGCTCTCCATTTCCTGTTACTCATTTGACATTTTCACTTTCATGAAAGTTGTTTTGGAAACAAATTCAATTTAGCATCTGGACCTTGTCCACATGCATCCAATCTGTTGCTCCACACAAATTAGAGAAATAATCCAATGAGTTTTAAAATCCATAGCACATGGCCTTTGCAAATAAACTCATTTAGGGCCATGATGATAAGTACACACACACAGACACACCAACATCTATGGAAACAAAAATCCCTTTCTCTCACATGGGCCTGAAGGTTTGATAAATAATTTAAAATAATTTGTCAAAAGGGGAGGCCTATAGCTCACCTGGCAGAGCGCGTTTTTTTCCTCGGCTGATCATTCAGGGATGATGTATATTAAGAGAACTCGTGGTTGATTTAACCTAGATTAATGGTATAGCAACTATAATACAGGTCAGAATTTATAAGTGCTGTGTGTGTCTACATTAAGAGGTTGAGCTATTTTGTTCGAGTGGGTCACACAGTACTCTGTATTTTTAGAGCGAGCTGGTATTAATAGACCCAGAGAGCCCTGGGAAGTCAGGGCTAACAGTAAGAACAAAATACGAGGCTGAGTCCAAACACAGAGGCCACAGTGGTGCTCTGTGGGTCCAAACCAGTGTTTAACAGTACTGATGAATGAAAAATGTGTGACGCAGGAGCGTGCAGTTACACAGAGATGCACAGTTGAGGCCTTTTTTGACATCAGTCAGCTAACAAACTGCATTTGCGCATGGCGCCAGTCGAAATGCTTCCAATGTGCTTGGCCACCTTGCTGTCTACCTTAGGACGAGGCCGTGGCCAACACAATATCTTTGACTGTTAATAAGAAAATACCTCTGTGAAGGACTATTCTTAAGTTAAAACCAGTCCTTGTAGGGTCTACTGAGTCCTGCTTCAGTTTTTAATCAAATATTATGGACAAATATTATATTAACAGGACAGCCGCTTCCAACATTCATGTCATGTTCACCAGTCTGAGGTACTTCAAGGTTCAAGAGCATCCCATATGTATGACAGAGAATGTTATCAACTGTAAAGAGTTGAGTAACACTTTTATGCAACAGGCACCAAAAGATGAAAATGATGTTAAAAACACTGTTGGGACTACTGTGCAAGAGTATTATAGTGATTTCTCCAGAGGCAGGGGGACCACGACAGATAGGAACAACTATGTACTGAACTAAATGTTTTTTAAACTTCAATCCTGTCACCTATATCCAAACAATGCCAGGCAACAATACAAATATTCTCATTTGAACTCATTCTCATTCATATTTGCCATTTGTTTTCTAGTCTTTACTGCAAATTCTCACCACAATAAGGCATAGATTTCTCTCAACCATATCATGATATTTCCAAACGTGTCTGGTCCTGCCAGGATTCTCCAGAAGGACTGCATGTACTGTATACTTTCCAAGGAATATTTTTTGTGTGTTGTTGTGTTGAGAAAAATCTGATTTCCATAATCCTGCTGACCAACAGACAAACCAACAAACAGATGGACAAACCAAGCTGAAAACATTTTCTTGGCGGAGATAATTACTATCAAGTCATGTTACTTTTTGTCGGTCATTTCAATTTTTTTATTATTTACAGTTAAAATGGTTAAAATGTTTTTTTAGTAATTAATAAAAGTATTAATGTAAACATATTTTTTGCTGTAATTTGTATTTGTGCCACCACAAATTCAACATCCTTAGCTCTAGTGCTGCTTTCTGAATACATTGACATACAGCTCTGGTAAATACAAACCTGCTCAAATGCAGCAAACAACACACCTTTGATTGGGGGGGGGTTCTTCGCCAGCTTTTACGTTACACACATGTAATGTGGCCTATGTGGCTGTTATAATGACTCGCTTCATGTCCACACACAAAGGTTTCCACCAAGCCCAAAATTGACACCCTTGTCACCACTTACCACCGAGTTAGAAAAGCTGTATATTTCAGTCTCTGCTGCTGAATCTACCTGCGTGTCATCTTTAATAAATGAATCAACCTTTAAGTTGACCATGACAAATTTTATGAAATGTGTCAAACACGGACGTCTGTGAAACCTTTTATGTCAGAATGTAGAAATAACCGTGCTACACCATGACCACATTGAAGCTACTGTGAGAGAACAGGTTGACTGGGATGAGGGGGGGGCAATGAATGGTTTCAGACTGTCTTATGGACATAAATGAGTTTTTTGTCACTGGTTGGGTTCCTTCCTACCTCACATTTGAAATTACCAAAACTACAGTGTGCAGCAGTAATGTAGCTGAACACGTACCAACAATTGGGCCAACTGTACAACCCTCGAGCCCAGCTGACGCAGCTCAAGGACAGGACTGAAACTAAAAAAAAGGACCCTCAAGGCCTACTCCACACAGGTATTTTTGAAAACTGGGTTTATTCCTCCTTCGTTTAAAAAACTCCTGTCCACAGAAGCACCGTTTTGAAAGAAAACCTTTGCCCAGATGACGCAAAAACATATTGAAGCTCTGTCTAGCGCATGCCAAACCAACAAGCGGCAATAAAACCCTAACCCTACAACATGTTGGCCAATCACACAAAGAAGAAGATGATTTTGGCCAATAAAAGCTATTACCAGAAGGCTACATGGCCAAAATGGTGCAATGATCACTGTGTAGCGCATGCTGATGCCTCTGTTCTTCAATATAGTGTAAGAGTAACTAAACATCTGTGTGTAAACATGTAAAAAGGCTTGCGAGCAAGCTTTAACCCAGCACTATTTTGGCCATGTCCGCCATTGCACGAAATGTCGCCTCATTAGTGACGCTTCACAAAACGGAATGAAACAACAATGTGCACTCTGACATTACAAGTCAAGAACTTTGTTTTCCTGTCTTTACCAAAACAGATAATGTTTTTTCTAGGCCTATACCGATTAGTAGTTAATTAAACAATAACCAATATTTATAGGCCTGTCGGTGTGTACCTAACCACAACACTGAAAGGTATCTGAAAATCTTTATTCGAGCAGGACTTTTCCAAAAGATCTTTTTTTAATGACCTAAAACGTTGACAAAAGGCCAAAACACATAGAAAAAGCTATGTTTCAAAAGATACTTGTGTACGTGTGGACTAGGACTCAGTTTCCATGCAGCAACATAGAAGACAAAGCTATGACTAGCCTGTTGATGGTATATAATGGTTTAATACATGTAAACTGTAGTACTGTCAGAGACTTTAAATCCCACCTGCATATTAAATTAAAAAAGTATGGTCGAGCTGTTCTACATAAACTATATAATACTATAGTAAAAAAACTCAACTAGTAAGCATGGTCTGATTATAGAAAAAAGATCTGGTAATAAATTTCAAACATCCCAACTGACATACATGAAGAAAACAAAGTTGAAATGGTTCGGTCAGCTACCATTCTGTAGGAAGAGCCTATCTGATTTGCAAGACATGCGTCTTCAGAAAAAAATCAACGGGGATGACGACAGGCAAGCTCTGCTACGTTTAAAAGATGTTGAATCAGCTATTGAGGCCCTGCCAACGTTCACTCATGGAAAACCAACTGACACCAATAATGCAAAACTACTTCCAAGTGACAGTCATCAGCACATTTTGAGTGATTATTGGTGCCAGCATCCCTTAAATTATAACCTTCAGACTTGCTTTGATGCACCTTCAGATTTTGCATGCTTCCATTGGACAAAAAAAAAATGTTTTCCTTTTTTTTGGGTCTCATGGGTCTCTTAATGTCACACTTAATAAGAAAGCACCAACCATCCATGTCTGATAGAATATAATATTACACACGGAGAAACGACTGTGTGAATGTTTCTTACACAGAGGCAGTAGATTCAAATTCCTACCTTATAAGAGAGAAGTCTATACTGTATTTGTAAGCTGTAGGCATGGAAAGGACACAACTAGAACTTGTTCAAAAGTCTTGTAAGCGAAAAAAGAAAAAGAAAGAAAAAAAACATGTTTGGAATTTTTTGGTCAGAGTATACGAGGAAACCCTGTTCATGGATTATTGACCACATTCAGCCCCATAGCCATATCCATTTCTTGCTTTTTATAGACCTTACCATAACTTTTCTCTTCCCTTCCCCCTTTCCTTCAACCACACGCTTGTGCTCTTCTCCCAACATGCACTTTGTTTTTTCTGCAGCCTGGTGTTGTAGGAATGTATTAGTCTGCAGCATAACAAGAGGTTACTGCAGGTCAGCATTCATTTCAATAAACATCTGAAAAGGAGAAAGATTCAGTTGGTCTGATAATATGTTGTTTTAAACCATTGAGAATCTTTTTTTTTATTTTTACTTTTGGGGGAAGTGAATCCACAAACTCTGTTTACAAGTCTGCCTTCTCCACTCACAACTCAGTCTGCTCATAGCACTTGTTGGGGGTAAAGTGCAGTGCATTGTGGGACAGTGCACACTGCACAGGTGACAGCCAACAAAAGAAAATCAGCACACTAGGGGGGTTGTGGAGGGTTGCTGTGGCAACAAAACATGTCACAGGGCTGAGTAAATATAGGCAAACCAGTAGGCGATGTGCACTGAGACGGGCCTGCAACAGAGGAAAGGCCACCGGGAAAAAAAGGAAAAGTGAGACCTTTATGAAGATCTCAAAGCATTGAGGTATTTTGATGTAAAAGGGCTCAAGGAACAGTAGGGGTGGGAATCGCCAGAGGCCCCACCAATCAATATCATCACGATACGACATTATTGCAATAATAAACATATTGCGATATTCGGCAATATATTGCAATTTATTACCCTTTTTCCAACTTAAAATTAAGGTTGCACAATATAGGAAAAAAACTGACATTGCGAATATATTTTTGTTCCTGCGATATGTAAAAAGACTCATTTGTACAAGATGACATAAATAGCTCTATTTGGAAATAAATCATTCTCGACTACTTTTTGTAGCAGAGTGGATCTACATAGAAAATAAAACTGAAAAAGAAAAATTTCTAATGTGAACCCTTCTTTGTTGATCTTTAATGCTTCACAAACACCAAAGCAAGTAAGTGCTGTGCCAACTCTTTGAAGACATTTTGGAGAGGGAAATGAGGTAGTTTAATACACTGGTTACCTGACATGACACCATTGTATTCATATAATACTACCAATCCAAGCTACAGTGAATGATATTAATAATGCATGCATGTTGCTTCCTCTAAATTTCAGGTTGTGGTCGACTAGCGGGGACTGCTTTGGTTGTTTGATAAATTGATCATCATTGCTTGTGATTGGTGGTTTGCTGTGCATGCAGAGCCTGCATGTCACGCACTAGCAACAAACTCTGTATCCAAGAACACTTAAATCAGTGTAAAGAACGTTATATTCCCGTTATGTTTCCAGCGGTGCGGCTCCGAACCGTAACGTTAGTTGGGACAGACCCGTTATTTCTTTAGGCTAACTATATTAGCTTTAGTCTGGCTGGTAGCAGCGTTCTGAGGTGAAAAATGGCCAGAAGATGTCATGATTACGTTACATTAATCAGGTGATTTAGGTTGCCATGGAAAAGCACGTGCATCACTGTGTCAGCACTTCCCATCAGAGATGGTCCAATACCATTTTTTACTTCCCGATACTTGAACTTGTGTATCGGCCGATACAGAGTACTGATCCGATACCAGTCTGTCATATAGGGCTGCACAATTAATCGAACTTTAATCACGATCACGATTTTGACTTCCCACGATCAAATTTGCATGAGCGAGCGTTTTTTTTTTTTTTTTTTTAAATGCGTCATTTCATAGAACGCTCCATTTTTTTTGCATAGTGCATCTACCGCTCCGTAAACCCCTGTCTGATCATGTGCCAGTCAGTTGTTCCCTGCATCGCGCAGCTTATTTTATAGATGTAGACAGTCCCAGAGGACAGAGTACGGGAGGAAAATTCAACAGATAGCAGTCGGTTATACGTCGGTCTCAAGGTTTACCAGTAATCGCAACATTTTTTTTAGCTTCCGTTAGCTCACACGGCTCTAGGGCAAGTAATATTTTTCCTCTAGGATGCACCGGTGCACCTAATGTCCTCGCATCCGCTGCAATGTTGTTATATGGATATGGTTTAATTTTCCGTTACATGACCCATTTCTTCTGTAAAGCCGTGCCTGTGTTGGAACACGAACGCACGCATGCACGAACACACACGAACACACACACACACACACACACACGCTTCTGACATTGTCTACAGTTTTAAATTGTTATTAACACAGCTGTATATTGTAAAATATGAGGGGCAAACCTGTATTTGTACCAGTGTTTCCGCGGGTAACTCTGCTATCGCAGCCGCCACGGCGAAGAACACAGAAGAAGTTATTGAATGCAAAACAAATAATCGTGAGAATAATCGTGATCACAATATTGATCAAAATAATCGTGATTATCATTTTGGCCATAATCGTGGAGCCCCAGTGTCATATATTTGATTATGTTTTAACAGCGGTGTACTACTATCCCTGTATGGATGGGATATGATTTCTATCTCTGTTGTTGGTCAGGCTCAGGTTAAACTCTTTATGGAACATGAACAAACAAAGAATGAACACCACAGAACTTTATTTTATTATAACAGAAAAAGAACAAAAAAAATCAACTTTAATGTAGAATTTCTTTTTTTTTTTTTTTTTTTTTTTTAACGTGGTATCGGATCGGTGCATTAACTCCAGTACTTCCTGATACCAGCGTTTTAGTATCAGAGGAGGTCCGATGAACAGACAATTCTATTTTTGGGATAAAACACATGTTGACAATTGTTTCCTATGGACACATAATTTAAATGGGAAAAAACGTCATAAATTGCAATATATTCCAATAGGCTTAAAATCTCAATACTCTCATCGAGTAATGAAAGTTGCCCATCTCGAGGGGGGGCACCAAGCGTGCATTTGAAAATCTCACTACATGCAATTGGATAACACTACGACCAATCACAACAATACATGGGGTGACGTATCGAGCGGAGCTAAGAGCTATTGGTAGATTAAACTGTTGTCATCTGTTTAGCTTGCCTCTGGCCCCACCTATATCAGATAAACAGATCTGTGCAACCGGGCTACAAGGGCATAGTTAATAAGCAGCATTACTCAATGCCAGCAAATTCAAATTGTGTTCTTGCAAGAACTTTGGATTTCCAGGGTAGATTTGTTGGGTATTCCAGACAAACGCTGATAAAGACCTCCTCAACACTTTAGGGGTAAGAAGACTGTAGGCAACTAGTCCATGGTTTTAACTCAGCTCATGGAAGCACTGGGATCGTTTTGTACAGAGGGTCAAGGGTTGTATCCTTTCCAGCACATTCTGGGAAAAAAGCCAACTAGAGCAATGAAAAAGACCAAGTGCAGCCTCAGAACAGACAAGAGGTAGGCATTATGGCACAGAAGCAGTAGGCTGATGGACAGAAGCCATTCAGTGTCAAACTGAACACACACCAGACTACCCAAGCGAGGATGCCAATCAGATACAGTATATGGGTTTTCCCTTGGGTCAATGTTTTGTAACTAAAAGTGTAATGCCAGGATCAGATTACACAATTGTTTTGTTTTTTTGACAGTCACCATATCAGACTAGACTGATATAGTAACACTACAAGAACGACACCGACCAACCCCCGGGCCGGTTATCGCAACTGTCGTCACGATCACGTGAAAGTTCACAGGTCGACGCTTTGGAGGAACGGCAGCCTCTCAAAAACTCACGGAACTCTTTAAAACTGACTGTTCTCGATCTGAAATAAAGACAGATTCAGCATATTTTGCGCATAAAATGTTTTCACAAATTATTTTGTGAAAACAATATTTTTATAAAATAAGAGATCGTTTTGCCAAACAAGCCGCCATTATGATCTATTTTGAAATCCGGGAGCCCCAAGTGTAGCGTTCGTCCAAAAAGGTGCAGCCATGGCGGCTGTAGGAGGGTATAGCCTGTTTTCTTTGCTTGTCAGTGGTCAAAGTGAAGCGAAACTGATAACTGTTAGTGGTGAGCCCAGCAGCGCGCAGTGATAAGATAAGACAAGACTTTATTAATCCCACACTGAGGAAATTCCTGTGGTGGGAGGAGGGGCGATCCCTGCTGTAAAAAAATAGCCTATATGGGATGTGTGGATCTTTCCTCCACCAAATTCACTTGTATTCCCTTTTTAGATTTTAACCCAGCATGAGAACTGTGTGGTCTTGGGTTGTTCTATGTGTTGTTTTTTAAAATGTGCTATATAAATCAAATGGATTGGACCAGACAGCACCAGTAGCGACTAGCCTGCTTTTCGCCATGTTTAAATATGTAAAGAAGGCATTATAAGACAAAAAATGTGTATACGCTAGGCTTGCGTAGGGATGTAACGATTACCATTATAACGCTAAACCAATTAAGAAATGTTGACTATAACAATTACTGATTTCATTTAATACATCATTATTATCCCGGTGGATTACCACGGTGTGGAAACCGTGTGTTTAATCCGTCCCAGCTTCATCCGAGTTGCCGCGCAGGCGTACCGTGTAGCCTACAACGTGCATTTCTTGAAGTTCGAAATCATGGCGGAAGGGGGAGATGACAGTGCTTGGGACATGTATCAGCCCTCTGACAGGACCAAGTCTGAAGCATGGGCATATTTTGGTTATTATAAGAATGCAGAAGGACAGTTGATTGAAGATCAACTGTCTGCAGAACATGCAGGAAAAAAGTTGTTGCTAAAGGCATTGAAACCCCTTTTAAAAATACCCCAATAATACCAAAAATCATGGTCATTTTGGTCACTATAACCTTTAGGTTACATTTTCATACTGTCACATCCCTAGTGGTGCATCCCAAATGTTACGTGTGGCGCTGCGTCCGTGCCCGTGTATTTTCACCGCGCTAGGTGAAACATGAGAGCAGAGGATATTAATGATTGTTTGAAATCTCTAAACACATACAAATTGGGCAACAGAAAGAACTCTAATTAGAGAAAACTGACCCAAGTTGCTAACTTAGACATGTCTTTAAAAAATTATATATGAAAAAAATAGTTTGGAAAGTACTGAAACTATAAAGAAAATTAGTAGTAGAAGGAAAGGAAAGTGTTCCGAGCTGATGCAATGGTGTAAGCTGGGAAAAGACTTTAAATAGAGAAGAGAAGAAAGAAAGAGGAACATTTCTCTGGATTAAAAAAAACATACTTGTAAATATTGCAATGGATATAAATAAGATGGGACATTACCTCCAGATCATCAAAGTGTTAGCATGTTTTGGCCTTTGTTGGCTAATTTACTATTATTGTAAAGTAACCAAACGTAAATTAAAAGTGGTGAATTACTGAGTGTCATACACATTTTAATATCACATACCAACTGTAGGTAATGGTAGGATTAGAAAAGCATAGGACAAGAATGCTTAAGAGTGACTAACAAAGCATCCAGTAGAATCCCAGCTCGAGTTAACAAATTAACAAGTGCATTCTATATATGTAATACAATTTGCAATACACTGCTTAGAGGGAACATTGGTATTTGCTGTTAAAGCCACAGAGCTCCATGAGACACACACACTGTGCATTCACACAGCAGGCTGTACAGGAACAACATGTAAAGTGTTCAGCATTCACATACCAGGAAGTAACTTGAATTAAGTGTTTAAGTGTACCAATTCTACACCAGCGCATGTCCTTACAGTTCTTTGAAGCAGAAAATGTCAGTTTCTTAGTAACAAGAATATGAATAGTTGTCTGAATGGCAATGTCATGTGCCCTGTTCAAAACAATGGGGTTGGTTTGAGTGTACAAGTACCACTAGCCTCTTCTGGGGTCCTTTAAAATATACATTAGCTATATATACCTGTTTTTTTAGGGTATTAGTTTGATTTCTGCTTCCTAGCCTAGTGTTTGCCAAAGACCACATACTGCACCATTATCAAATACTGCTTGACCGCTCTAAGGTAGAGATAGTACGATACCATTTTTTGCTTCCCGATACCTGAACTTGCGTATTGGTCAATACCGTGTACTGATCCCAATACCAGTGTGTCATATATTTGATTATTTTTTAAGAGCTGTGTACTACTATCCCTGTATTGATGTGATATGATTTCTATCTTTGTTGTCCGTCTGGCTCAGGTTAAACTCTCAAACAATGAATGCCACAGAACTTTATTTTATTATCTAGTTTGACAGTCAGTTACAACTGGAAAAAGAACATATATAAACTACTTTAACCTAGATTTTATTTAGGGCTTTATTACATGGTAACAGATCAGTGCATAAACTCCAGTACTTCCCGATACCAGCGCTTTAGGCAGTATCAGAGGCGATACCGATACTGGTATCGTATCAGAACATCTCTACTCTAAAGCAGCTTTGAGCTGATCAGTGTGCAATAAATGCATAAAAGCATTATGCAATCGCAAAATCTTCCAAATAATTTTAGGATAAGGTGATGAAAATCCAGCTGATATTGTGTTAGGGACCCAAATACTCTAGTTTTGGAAGAATTTTGACATGAATGAGTCACTTTAAGATGCAAAGAGACGGGCAGTCACAGTTCCCACTATTTTTATTCGCAAGGCAGACTTAGCTTACCTAATTCACTAGAGGCATTTATCTTTTTAGATAAAACAGATGTTGACAAAGTTTCCTTTAGGGTACATCATTTGGACTTGGGAAAAATTTGGAGTTGGAATAAAAGTAATAAATTGCAATTTGTCGCAGAATATTGATAATTGGTTAGATCTGATCAGAGCTTAGGCCTCATGGGTGGGGGTGGAGATGTGGGCTTTTTGGTCACCAAGCCTGTGATCACAACTACAGTTGGTTTTGTACCTGGAAAGGTTGATGCATTGTTTTCTGTTTAAGTCAAAACTCAGAAAAGAGTCAAACTTGTAGACAAAAGTCTGACAGACCCACAAGTAGGGCTGGGCAATATGGAGAAAATCAAATATCAAAATATTTCAAACCAAATACCTCAATATCGATACCGCAACAATATTATAGTGTTGACTATTGGTGCTTTCACAAAATATTTAGTATTTACACAATGAGATTTTTGATAAATAATCATCAATAATGTGGATATGACTCAGTGGGTAAAAGCAAATAATAGGGCAGTTACAAAAGTCTGGTAAGTTCAGAAAATGACATCACTTTACTGTAAGTCAGCCTTTAAAACCAGGAAAAGACACCAGTTATGCCATTTTACAATATCAAAAACCTAAGACAATATCTAGTGTCATATCTCAATATCAAATCAATATAATGCCCAGCTCCACCCACAAGTATCTCCTTCATTGGATATTAGGACAACCTGGCAGTATGATGGCAGTCAAAACAAATCAAGATTCTTATCCCTGTAACCATGAAGGCTACACTCGGCTGTGCTCTTTACTAAATCGTACAACTCCATCAGCTTTGAACACATACACACACATAATATAAGCATCCACTGAGACTCAATTTGTTACACAAGGCTTTCCAAGCATAAGTGCTGACAAACATAGGTGAACATCTGTCCTCTTGCACCCATGAAACAGTGTACAGTATCTGAGGGTTAAACCTGTATGTATACAAAATTCTCACTTTCAGCAATCAGCAGCATTGTTTGCTTGTAAAGGGACTAAGAAATGCATGCTCACAAGGTCTCAGTGTTTATTGGTACACACCCGAGTTCAAATGGTGTTGTTCTCATCTGACCGGACAAACTAATGTTAAAGAGCCTGAAGACACCGCCTGGTGTGATTAAATATATGAATGTATACTGAAAGGTTGAGGACGAGCAACAGTGTGGACTGAGTACTTTAGTCTGAAAAGCCTGCATGCAAAATATGCTAAAGATAAGCACAGAACCAGAACAGATACTGTTAAGCGTAATGCAAGTGTCAAAAATAATGCTTGGTCTACGTGCTTTCTCTTTTAGGGATTAGACTGGGGCCTTGCTTTTTTCCGATAGGCCTACAGAGTCCAGTACTTAAGTGTCTCAGTATATTCTGTTGTGTGCAAACGTTCTCAATATCACATTATTCTTTCATAGATCACCTTAGCGGTGCTCTCTGTAACTCACCCCAAAGTTCTCAGATCACCTAACCAGATAAGAAACACTTTGTCAGCAGCTCACCATATCTGTCTCTGCTTGCACTGGAGCAGTCTGTGTGAACATGCATTGGCTGACACACGCATATTCCTTCAAATCAAACGCTGGACAAAACAAACGAGGCAGGAAATAGACTTTTCATTCACACCGAGAATGTGTCAAGCAATAGATGCAGGCTCACATTTTGCACTCCTCTACAATTATAGACACTTTAGCCTTCTTGTTGTTACAGGGAGACTGGTTTATCATCACCTGTTCTGGCACGGGTTTCATCTAAGTACAGAGTACACAATTGATTACTAAAATACCAGTGGGTAAAGTGATGAGCATCGGATGGACTAAAAACTAAAATTTGATCTATCAAGCCCTGACACACTAGATTACGTTTTCATCATTATCTACTACAACCTCAATTACAGGGACCCCTCAGGACAAAACACAAAGGCTACGAGAACAAAAGCACAAAATAAAACTTGCATGAAGGCCTACAGGTGGGTGTGGACTGGAATGTAAAAAACAGCCAGAAAAGAAGAAGATGAAGAAGAAGAAGATGCTCTGAACTCAGAGCAAAGCAGGAAAGCAACGCACAGTGCACTGTAGCCCTGTAAGACAATTCGGCTCAAGTTGCAAACTCTGTTAGGTGCTATATATAGCTCACCAGGATATTGTAGATACACAAACAGCATGAAGCGCATGTGCACACACAGGCTGTGTAGCAAAGGAGAAAAGCGGTGTTATCTCTCTCTCTGAACAGGTTAAAGTGCAGCATTATCACATCATATTCAACAGGCTGAACTGAGCAGGGTCATCTGGTAGTCTTAAGGTTACTGGACTGAGACACACACACACACACACACACACACACACACACACACACACACACACACACACACACACACACACACACACACAAAAAAAGGGTGTGTGAGAAAGAGCACTTCAAATACTGTGTGACACAGTTTAGCTATAACTGCAATTCTAATAGTGGTAAGAGATATTACAACATACATTATCACAACTAACTTCAACAAATATAACGTCTTAGTTGCCAGACAAACTTAGCTAAGCTAGCTAGCTTGACGTCCAGCTGCACAGTATGCTTTAATGTGTGTAACTGAATCACAGCGGGGCAGGAAATGCCTATTAATATAAGACGTTTTTAAAACGACATAGCTAGATATAAGTGGTTTCCATTACAGCTAACGTTGACCACGGTAACATTAAAGAGGCAACTAATGTTAAGCAGCGGCAATATTAAAAGCATGTTGTTTCCACATGCTCACGCTGAGTCTGTGTTGAAGTGACAAGTAACGTTATCGTTACGCAGTCTGTCTGTCACGCTGCTGAACACAGTTTAGCTGCTTAGCACAAAACCATGCAAATGCTGCTTTGGCTGCATCTGTCAGATTAGCTTCCTGGCAAGCTAATGTTAGTAATTTACACATTATGGATTTACATGTTTATTGACACGTGAAAACATCAAAAGTAGAGCAAGCACCGCATTCTCGTTAGGAGAATTTAAGGACACATGCCCCTGGTGTGAACCCCGGCGCTCATGAGTGGAGACTTGCTGCGCCAGCCAGGTCCACGGGCTAACTTAGCATGCTAATTCCTGTCTTCGCTAGGCTACTTGCTTGTATACTGACGTTGCCGTAGCACACATCTGCAAGCGAACCAATGCTAGCTAACGGGATTTGAACTTTGTGATAGGCTTGCTAGCGACCCAAAGACTTCATTAAAAGACGAGAAAGTTATAGTCCACACGTACGGAAGACAGCTCCGAAATAGGCAAACAGCTAGCATGCTTCGGCAGTGACAGTGTTTTGAAATGCTGTGTACTCTACCTGGTGTGTGAGATCAGAAGAGGCCGATGTCAGGACTGACGGCCAGTCGACATTCCCCGGAGTGGCCGCCGCCGCCGCCACTGCTTGCTCCGTTCGCCGTAACGTTACCACTGCGCAAGATGGTCCGGATGTTTGATAAGAAAGGAGCTAGTGCAGTTTGACGGGAGGTTCAGATGGGGATAAATAACGCGGCGAATCTAGGTTGAAGTTTCGGTCGAAATCAGGGGACGCGTCACCTTGCAGCGGTTCATGACTCCCACTATTCAAGATGTAGAAGGGCAGGACGTTGCATTTCTCTGCGAGTCCCTATCACTCCCAGCCGCTGACAATAATTAGTGTGGCCACACGGGCATTCATGTCACTGTAGGATACTAATATGTCATACTGAACTCCAATGCTGGCTGAGAGTTGCATTTTTATTAGGATTATATGAATGGCAATGTCAATCACTTCAAGAATAAATCATATGATCATTTACAATATGTTGTTTAAACGATGGTGATGTCAACACCCTGAAATAAGATGTATTGCAGACTTAAAATGCACTCTAGGTGCCTTTCCTTAAATTTAAATCAATAAAATAGCAGTTAGTGTGTTTTATTTCCATTTAATTAAGTCTGACTGATCCAGTAAATCTTTCCAGACATTTATGGCCACCATTATATTGCAGTAAATTTCAAATTCAAAGAAGAAGTAAATCAGAAACACTGTAAAGTGAGCTCAGACGCTTCAGGTTTGGGGGAAGCATTATAAAGTTACTCTGAGTGGAGCTCCAGTTGTTGCACTGTTTAACCTGCTCCTTTTTCAGTTGTATAGGCCTACTCCCTCTGGTGGTATGGGTAGCATAAGATTGGCTTGTCAACATACCCTCAAGTGAACCTTGCATG
Source organism: Etheostoma perlongum (assembly GCA_026937815.1). Taxonomy (NCBI): domain Eukaryota; kingdom Metazoa; phylum Chordata; class Actinopteri; order Perciformes; family Percidae; genus Etheostoma; species Etheostoma perlongum. The sequence continues at coordinate 4,698,450 of CM049373.1, forward strand.
AAGGCCTTCTTTGCAGATATAGCCTACTGGCAGTGTTTTTTTTACATTCAGATTGGAGTTTAAGTAATGCAATGTGATACCTAGGACACGCTGATAGAACACATGTATTTTCTGCAGCAATATTTACAGTTAAGAACTGGCTTTTATATATCTAGGAGCAGCATAAGACATCTATACCTTTCCAGTGCTGGCTCCCTCTTAGCCCTACCGAAGTAATTGCCATAATCAATGGAACATGAGACATTGTTTAGACAGGTAGTACATCTTATATTTTCTTGTCCAGTTGTTGCAATGATTTGCACCTGCAACAGTTGCTTCTCTATTCTGTTTTAGACCATTCACAATATATTTTTCCTTCCTTTTTTTTGCTAAAATGAGGAATAAGAAACCCTGATTTCCCCTTATTATCAGGCAACCAATTGCATATTAGGTAAGGAGACATAAATCATAGAGAAGGGAGCTGGAATGATTTATGCTGAGAGGTAGAGGAATAAAACACAAATCTGCAGTGGACTGTATGCAGGTCAGAATGGAGCAGTGAAAATAATCACAAACCACAGAGGTGGCATGCTGAGACGTCCTGACCTGCGGACATGGAGCGAGAGCAGGCAGACGGGTTTGAGTCGTGAAGGAGACTCACCACTGTCTTCATGACCTTCTCCTTCCAGACAAGGCAGAAAGGACTTGCATTAATCAGCCGAGGAAGCGCCATTACACCTGTTGGCATCAGACCTTTTTAATCATTGAGTAATTAAATAGCTGAAGATTTTAGTTATGCCATTTGATAGAGATATGCGCTCTACATTTTTCTGTCATGATATGCCAAATCAGAAGGGAAATAAGCTTTTTTATTTTATGGTTATTTGACACAAGGAATGTTTTTTCTCCTTTAATTTGTACGTGTTTTTGCCAAACACTAAATGCCAATCGAGTAATTTTTTAATTTGAAAAAATAATACAAAAATGTGGGGCTCTAGACATCATCATCATCATCATCCTGGGAATATTTAAGAGTGAATAATTCAGCCAGCAGACAGAGTATGCTGCATTTTTTATTGTATGATGAAAATGCCAAAAGATGCTGTGAATTCTACCCCAGCGTCCCCCCAACTGAGATATGTTTTATCTGAGTCCATTATTCTCTGCTGGTTTATGGCACGCAGAGGGATGAGCTAAATTAGGTAAGGAAATGAGAGGAGAGGAGGAATTGGGAGCCCGGTATTTGGAGAGAAAGAAAAGGAAACAGGGGAGGAAGGTCAAGAGAACATAAGAAAGGAGCAGTGTGGAATGAAAGAGAGGAGTGAGATAGAGAAAGTGAGACAGAGAAGATGAGAAAGTGAAACTATGTTGTCATGGAAACTGGCATGGATCTGAAGAGCAAAACAAGAATGTAAATTGGTTTACCCTTAGGGAATGTGATGTTGCTACAGGGAAGAAATAAGCAGGGAGATGGATTTAAGAGAGGACCTTCTATAACAGTAAATGCAAATAAAGAGATTTGAAACCAAATAAATGTATTTTAGTAATGATGATGACAAAACTATGGATATTTGAAAGTGGAGGCATATATTAAGCCTCCGCATGAACAATGTTTCAGTTTGTGAGGTGTAGAGGTGAGTGTGAGTGTGTGAATTACTTATATGGGTAAACAACTTGTGGCTCGGCTACTGCTGCATTTTATTTCAATAGGTTGACATTTAGTGATGGAGATGCATGTAAGCCCCCTACTCACACTTTTTATACATCAATGTAATAGGGAAAATAGAAGAGAGACCACCTTAAAAGGACAGGAAAAAACGACAGTGAATACATAAAATTAAATTAACAGCTAATGGGTAAGACAATAAGAACTACGGCTTCCCATAAAAGCAAGTCTACAGCCTACAAATGGGTTTTAAGAAGTGATTTAAAAGAAAAAGGAATTTATACAAGCAATGATGATGACAAAATTATGGATATTTGAATGTAGAGGCATATATTAAGCATCTGCATGTATAATGTATCAGTATTGGGAGGTGTAGAGGTGAGTGTGAGTGTGTGAATTACTAATGTGGGTAGACTTGTGGCTCGGCTACTGCTGCATTTTATTTCAACAGGTTGACATTTAGTGATGGAGATGCAGGTACGCCCCCTACTCACACTTTGCATTCAAGAATCTTAAACACAACAGGATTCAAGCCTCCTTCTTTAGAAAGCCACCTGTCAGAGGCCCGCCAGATATTTGCGCAGGTATTATAGGGAGCAAAAAAGAAAAGGTTTTCTGTACCTCAGCCTCATGTTACCTCTCACCTGTGACCCCCCCAAACTGCCAAAGCCTTTGCCGTCACTTTCCTCGCAAACATTCCTCTTTCAGCCAACTGCTGGAATATCCTATCATTGGATCAGATTTTAATTGGCTAGAGATGATAGTAATGTTGCCAAGAAACTAATGGTTTCCGTGGTGACTAACACTACCCCAGCCACTGTGTGTAGAGATGAAGGGTGTCAAGTCCCTCATCCGCAATCTCTACCAGCACTTTCAGAGTGAAAACAGCATGTGCTCAACATACAAAAGTCTCGGTGTTCTTGTACAAAAGTATCATACATAAATAAAAGTTGTCTTTATAGATACTAAGTGCCATGTGGGGGCATATAGTAGCCTCCATTTTGAAATGTTAAAATGTATTTGCATGCTTATTTTCACCCATAATAGTCACATAGGCTGTGCACCACTGTATGCATGCAATAAATTACACATTACATACAAGACAAACGAATTGGCACATTAGGTGCATGTCAAATACAGGACTTGAGAGACAGTGCAGACAAAATGAACACGGAAATGACATACAATACTGTCATAATCCTAACTATTTTAAACAGAAATGGATCAACTTGAGAATGCAGTGAAGCAGAAAACAAAGTGACAATGATGCAGCAGTGGCTGATATATAGCTTGAATAACCAGCAGCCATGTGCAGATGTGTTAGATTGTTCAGTCAGTCTGACACCGCGCGTGTGTGTGTCTGAGAAAGAGAGAGAGAGAGAGACAGTGTAATTGTAATTGGGGAGAGGCGGTTGCCGTGGCAGCTGATGCAGGCTCTGATGCACAGGAGCGGTATCAGCAGGTGGTTTCCCAGATGGTCAAAGTCAGCAACAATCACGTTTTGCTCTTGCTCTTACTTTAAAATCACGCAGGTCTTTGATGGAGGGCAATCAGCAGACACATACATGACAAACTGCTCAGAAAAGGCTGAGGCACAGCCAGACCCAGCACGGATGGATGCCAGGGATTTGGACAATTTGCTGACATGTTTAATCAGAATCAGAATCAGCTTTAATAGCCTAGCAAGTGTGCACACACACAAAGGAATTTGACTCCGGTTTGGTATTGCTTTCAAAGGACATGCACAGAATAGACATACACTGTACAGCAAGCTGAACAAAGATAAACAGAAATATTTGACTGTTATGAACAGATAGAAGTATGTACTGTATATAAAAAGTACATATACTCATAAAAACAATAGGGCAAATTGTACCGAATGAAATAAAAAACGATTGCTTACATACATGAGGTAGGTGTGACAATGTATAATAATAACTACAAAAATGTTTTGCAAAGTGCACATACAAATCAATACAATTGCCTATTATCAGCAACCATTCCTCCAATGTCCCAAAGGCACATTCTGTTCACTAATCTGATATCATTTTAAAAAACCAACTGAGGAAACATTGGAGAACCCTTTTGCAATTATGTAAGCACATAACGTAATCTGAAAACTGCTGCCATGGTTAAAAAAAACACAATGCAACTGATCTCAGCTGGTATTCTTTCTACAATGGAGTGCAATGGAAATGTCTAAGTGACACCAAACTTTTGACCGGTAGTGTATATTTGATATTATATGTTTAGTGTATGTATTGAACACTATGAAATATATAATTGACTGAAAGGTGGATGCTTGGTATTGCAGGGTTATTGCACAGGGACTGATCCTGACACTATGATCTCAAGTTAAGTGTGTGTATATAATGCTGCTGGGCCTGGCCTGTGCGAAAAAGCTGCTTCTGTGTCCGCTAGTTTTGGCGTACAGTGTTCTGTAGCCAGCTGGAAGTGTTTTGTGTGTATAAAGCTTAATTTGTAAAGAAACTAGTAACTAAAGCTGTTAGATGAATGTAGTGGAGTAAAAAGTACAATATTTCTCTCTGAGTAGAAAGTGGCATGAAAAGAAAAGACTCAATAAAGTACCTCAACATTTGGGCTTAAGTACAGTACTTAGTAAATGTACTTGGTTACATTCCACCCCTGTCTGTAGCGCCTACCAGAGGGGCGGAGGTGGAACAGGTTGTGTCCGGGGTAAGACTAGTCTTCAGTGATTTTACCTTCCCGTTTCCTGACTCTGTAAGCGCACCAATGATTTTCTCTGCAGTCCGTTACAGTCTGTCCCTGTCCTGTTTGGTGGCTGATCCAAACCACACAGTGATGGACACACAGAGACCAAGCTGCCAGTGTTGAGACACAAAGAGTATTTTCCAGTTGCACTCGAAATGTTCTCATCCCATCAGAGGGTTGTGATGTATTGAATTGACTTAACTGTGTACACAAGGCAAGGCAGTACTGATGATTTCCAGGGGGAGATGAGCATCTGGGTTCATGTGGAAGTCAAACTCTTCTCCACAGTCTTGTTTGTGTAGTGATCAAGGCTGTTGGCACACCTAAATACCCATGTGGCCAATTCTGTGCAGTAGATGGCCACCTTGTTGTCTTGGATTAGGTCCGGCAGGAGGTGAATTAAAGTAATGTTTAGCTGGGTAGTTTGGCTTTGGTGATTATCACATTGACAGCAGAGGGTTCATTAAAACACGACAACACAAAGGTTCAAATTGTGTCTCCCTCATTGGCATTGGATGGGACAAACAAAAATACTACAGCAAAAGCTAGACAAATAAGTGATCTAATGGAGAAACAAGTCTCAGATTAGATAGATTAGATAATACTTTATTCATCCCACAGTGGGGAAATTCCCTTATTACAGCAGGAGCGGTTTCCTACAGTAAAAGCAAAAAAACAACAAGTAAACACACAAAAAACAAGCAGACAACGATTAATGAGCAGAAAGTACTGAATGAATGTAACGTGGCATTAAATAAAAGTTATTGTAAAGTGCGGTTGCCATAGTACAAAAAACAATATTGCTGTGTAAGTAAGTACGGGATGTTAAAATGAAATTGAATATGTAATTAAATAATATAGAAAAAGTAAGTAACCATAATATAAATGATATTGAACTGTGACCATAATTAATATTGAAAAAGTAAGGAAAAATATAAATACAGATATTAAAGATATACAGAGAGTGTGTGGATTAAATGAAAAACAGGAACAGAAATTAAAAAATAGAAACTATTCAGATCCTTTATTTAAGAAAAAGTACTAATACAACAATGTAAAAATAAAGACTCTGTTACAAGTAAAAGACTTTAAGTATCATCAGGAAAATGTACTTAAAGTATTAAAAGTTAAACTACTCAATGCAGATAAATCCAAGGATCCAAACAGTTGTGTGTTTAATGGTCTAATCATCTCAGCTGGACTTATAGGCCCTTACAGTGGGGTTTAAAAGTTTGGGCACCACAGGTAAAAAAAATTGTATTAATGTGCATAAAGAAGCCAAGAAAAGATGGAAAAATCTCCAAAAGGCATCAAATGACAGATTAGACATTCGTATTATATGTCACAAAAAGTTAGATTTTATTTCCATCATTTACACTTTCAAAATAACAGAAAACAAAATGGCATCTGCAAAGGGTTTGGACTCCCTGCAGAGTTAATACCTTGTACTGCCCCCTTTGCCCCCCCCTTTGGCAAGTATCACAGCTTGGAAACGCTTCTTGTAGCCAGCCAAGAGTCTATTTTTCTATATTTCTATTCTTGTTCGAGGTATCTTCGCCCATTCTTCCTTATAAAAGTCTTCCAGTTCTTTGAGATTTCTGTGTGTCTGTCACACACTGCTCTTTTAAGGTCTATCTATAGATTTTCAATTATGTTGAAGTCAGGAGATTGTGAAGGCCATGGCAAAACCTTCAGTTTACGCCTCTTGATGTAATCCACCGTGGATTTTGAGGTGTGTTTAGGATCATTATCTATGGTATATAAGGTAGCTGTTTAATTACTACATTAACAACAATAATATTGGTCATTTCTTACAGGAGGTGGAGTTGTTTTTTTTCTGTTATAGGGTCTTGCTGGAAAATGTAACTTTTATGTGTAAAGTACTGTAATGTACTGTATATTTGGTTTCTGGGTACCTTGTAATATTTGTTGTGCATTTCAATTGACTCTTGTCTTATACCGAGAGCGATGTGCTCTGTTTCTTTTTTCTTTTTTTTCTATGTGATGAGGTGGGAAATAACTGTGTTGAACTGAAATAGTGTTTCTCTGTAAATTCACTTGTATAATCAAAAATTAATAAACACATTGCTCAAATGTCGAATGTCTGAAATGTAGCGGAGTAGAAGTAGAAAGTGGCACAAACAGAAAAGACTCAAGTAAAGTACGGTGTAACTAATTTGTACTTAAGTACAGTACTTGAGTAATTGTTCTTAGTTACACTCCACCACTGCATTGCAGTCAGTTAAAAATGAATGCTGCTCTTGTTTTATCTGACTGGTGACCACCAGGGGAAAAAAGGAGCAAACAGCAGATGGCAGTAGAGTTACTCTGATGAATTTGAATCATGGTCCCGGTTATTCACTGTTCCCTTTCTTTGGTGTCAGCTTTGCTTTACACAAGCACAGGTATGACTCACAGAAAAGCACAAGTAGAGTTAGGCTTTAAGAATGTTCACATCCCACTCCAGATGTCTTTTAAAAGCTGGCAAATCCAGATGTTCCAGATATTGTATAAACTGCCAATTGGGTGCTGTGTTGGCCGAACATTCCTAATACAACATAGTCCAACTGCAAAGAATTGTTTTGTCCATGCACAACGTATGTTCCTTCTGTGGATAAAAGTAATTGCTATTGCACAAACTTATATTAAACACATGAAAAAAAAGGTGAAAAAAAGGGAAAGCTAAAAAGTTCCTAAACTTTTTCACTTCAAGGACCCCTAAAGTGACACAAATAGACCCCGGACCCCCATTTGATAAGATTATGTCCCAAGGCCCCCCACCTGATTTTGCTTTTAGATGTTTTATTATAGAAAGAGTATGGAACCCATGTTTACAGTGTGGTATTTTTACTAAAGTAAAGCATCTAAATACTTCTTCCATCTCTACCTATGACCAAACTGTCACTGTTACTTATGGATGGATTTATAGTGAAATGAAATGATTCTAATGACTCTACATTTCCCCTCAAACACCCTCTTGGATCTCTGGGGTTCCTTAAACTCCACTTTGGGAATCACTGCTCTAATGTACCGTCAATACTGGAAATGTTTCATTTTTATATATCATAATAATTACACTAATGAGCAGAATCAAATGGAATCTGCAGATTTTTTTTCCTTACAGCTTTCAGCAGTGATCCAGAATGAAAATCTGTGGAATTAAGAATTAAGCATTCTGTGTTTCCACTTGTATTGGAGACGTGTTAACATTCAGAGTTTAATATGAAATTTTTTCCTTTAATCTCCGGAAAATTCTGCGTTATTCGGCATCTGCAGACACTGTGTGGCCCGGCTAATAAGTAATGTTTAATTAACTCATCTCAGATTAATCTGACTAATCTGACTTTACATGTAAGAAGCCCACAAATCAAAAATATCACTGTACAATAATGTGGAACATCCAACCAGTTGCAACTGTGTGTATTTCAATTTGTAAGGGCCTGGGAGACACGGGGCAAACCATGCCTATGAAGTTTATAGGGGCCACATGAGGTGAGGTCCTGCACTATTTGTGAATTGAAGCTTGACCCTAAAAAGATTATGGAGACTGGAGGTGTTGCTGTGACCTTTTTTGTAAAGCCCTGAAAGCCTGCTCAGCTCTCCAACAAACACACTAAGTGTAGACGTACACATGGCAGCGACTCCCTTTGAAACAGCCAGAGCTCCAAACAATCTGGATCCCATTAAATCCTTTTGTCTCTCTCCCATTCTTCCCTCCTGCTTGTGCTGGCTGTTTTTACTTTGTGTTATTCATATTCCCTCCACCCCCCGTCTTTAGCATCCCACAATGCATTGCATTGAGACTGCCGGGCAGATGTTTTCATGGTGCTGAACTGTATGAATATCAGTGTAGAGAAATGCTAGACAAACTCGGACATTGAACATAAATATGGGAAATAATCCTTAACATTGCATCATGTAATGTTTCATGTTTGTATGAGATTTCTTTTGAGCTGGAAAACAACACAGAGCTGTGAAAAGAGACAACCATCTTGTTCTATTGATCCAAGCAGAAATCCTTGCCCCCAAACCCACATGACAGAGCAGCTGGCTGAGAGCGGCCTCATCTGGAACTGCCATCAGTCGCTTGTTAAATGCAGTGTGTGTGTGGAGGGGGGGGGGGCATGGCAACATGCAATCACAGACAATCCATAAGCAGACACTGGGAACTGTGCGCACAAGCTCGGGTCATGGAGCAGTTTGCTTAGTGTAAGTGTGTGTGTATATGCATGTGTGTGTGTGTGTGTGGGGGTGGGTGTATGTGGGCTACATGCCTATGCTGGACCAGACTGTGATATAGAATCTGTGCTCCACTCCTCTCTCTCTTTCTCTCTCTCTCTCTCTCTCTCTCTCTCTCTCTATCCTGTCTTAGTAATTGATCCCAGACTGGACATTTGAGTTGCCAGCAGCGATTCATATCGTTTTTTATCTTTCAGACAAGTCCTCTACTGCTTCCAGATGGGGGGAAGGCAATACGGGGTTCAAGTTTGCTTTTAAAGAAAAAAAAAAAGTAATGCTTTAATGTCTTTACCTTACAACAACCATGCAGCGAGTGGAGACAGCAACAGCCGGTCACATACTTGTGTGTCACTCTGTAAAACCCACAGGCCATGTAGACAGTTTCTTTCTCTCTGCCGGTGTTTGTTTACCTGGCTACTGTATGTGTGAATGGAAGCATGCCGGTGCCAGTGTCGGTGGTTTTGGAAAAGGTATGAGCTTATGGAACAGATCCGAGTCTCTGAGTACGGCTTCGTGTTGTATGTGTGCAAACTTGAGCTGCTGATGAAAGTATTCACACAGTCTCCTTATCTGTACTTTTATATTTCACCTTTAGGGCACATTCAAATGAAATATAACATGGTGTTGTGTCTGAACATTGTTCTGCACAAACCCAGTCCTCCAGCATGCCTGTACTTTGCTGAATTGCAAAAAGGACCGTAGCTCCACCGTTCTAGATGTAACTCTTCATACATGTCTAAGTGGTAATCCACACTGGGAAACAACAATATTATCCATTCAAAGATCAAAGTTTCAAAAAATGAAAGAATATACACACAGTTCATTTTTCCAACATGGACAACACAAGTCTTGTTCCACTCGCTAAATTCCTAGGGTCCAAATAACAAGAAATGACTGACCTCTTTCCTACCTGAAAAGCTCTCATGACCTCCTTCATATAAGCAGAAACCACTTCGGAATGAGCAAGTATCCATTTTAGAAGCTTGTAAAGTAGCTGAAGGGAACAGAAAGGCAAGAGGGATTGATGAAGGGTTTTAACCTCTGTCATGCATGGAAACATCTGTCACATGTTACACCGAGGTGTTTGAGATCACGGGAAACTGTCCCGCCAAGTCATAAATACCAGTGTGTTGTTCCTTTAACATTATTTTTTAATGTGTAGCTCTGGGCAGACCTGTACTTTAAGTATTGTAAGTATTTCTTTGTATGCAGCAAAACTCAGGGAGACCATATTTATTAATATGGTTATGTAATGTACAATTAGTTTCAAAGGCTATAAGGATTAGCTTTTAGCTTCTACCTGGAGTTCAAAACAATAAACTGGTGACTAAAGCCAGCTATTTAGCCATTAACTTTTTATTAAAAAATCATAAAATACAGCAATAAACCATGCAGCTTCTTTATAATGTTAATCAGCTACATTATAATTATAATATATATAATTATAACGCAGAAGAATTATAAGCAACTCCATATCCAGGGGTTTAATTGACACCCTCCAACCCGCCAAATGGGGGTTAAGACGTGTTGTCCTCCCGAGTCAAAAACTGACAAAAATTTGACATTTTTGTCCCTTTTTCAGACTTTTTTTTAATGTTTTCACTAACACTACCTTACTACAACTTATTTTACAGTATTTTTTGGAATTCATTGTCAATAACCCTCATTTATATAGAATTATACCTAATATTTGAGTTAAAAAAGAAGAAATTATGAATGAAAGTGATCAATTGTATTTGCAAAGAGCGTTGTATGGAATCCAATCCATTTTTTTGTGGAATTTGGTTAAAAAGAAACCCATATTTCAGATATAGATTTTTTTAAAGGGGTCAAATTTGACCCGAGGACAACAGGAAGGTTGAAAATTAGACATTTTGTGTGTGTTTAGCTTGGAAACGTAATCTTTGTTTATCTGACATTACTTGTAGTTGTAACTCTACATTTCCCATGACCACTATGTCGTGACGTGTCATGCAACCATTGGCTTTGTGCGTGTGCGGTATCGATTATGAGCCACGCTGAAACGGAGAAGACAAACGGAACGGTGCAAAACAAACCAGAGGAGCTGATTGGCTAGTAACTTTAAAAATCTACTAGCCGTGTTGGCTGGTGATCTAATAAGACATTTATAGCGCTGTCCATATCTGATATGAGTCTCCAGCCAATTGAGACACTGTTGGCTGCGTGTGTCAACATCAGTGTAAAAATAGAATATGAAAATATAAATATGCTGTTTTCTCTACATCAGTTTGAATTAAAACAAGAACAAAGTCTCTCTATATGCTGGAAAGATTAGATCTATCCTCCTTTGACTTACTCAAAGTGACTATAAAGCTTAAATACCGTACTAGAGATACATTTCTTTGGTTCCTTTGTTACCAAATAAAAAGTGATTTCATTACTGTTATTTCCCAGAAACAGCATAAATATGTCAGCGCAAAGGCTAATCACCAGTTGTAGAGGTTCAGATTGAGCCAACAGACGGGTGGAGTAATACAAACAAACATTAGTAGCAGCTTGGGAGTTGGGAACTGACTTGATATTAGCTGAGATCATAGTTGGTTCCATTAAGTCACTAGAGATACAGATATATTTACTCCTCTAAGGCTAAGGTTTCAAAACTCTGTAGCCTGAAGGCATGTTGTCAGGTGCAGAAAGTCACAGGAACAATAATAATTAGTGTGACGTTAGTGTGTACTTGAGTATGATTCCATGTATGATCAATATGACGTGTTTTCAAGGTTTCTTTATCAGAAATATTACAAATAATGAAATGGTTTCAAAACAGTATCCTGATGTTTACATTGACATATACCAGTCTGTGATAATCCATCAACATGTATTCATCTTATCCTGCCTACATAATTCAAAGTATGTGCCTATTTTACTCCAAAATAAGGTATAATTATGTACAGTGAGGTTTATTCATCATAAATTCAAAACTAGGTGGGAAACTAGTGGTAATGAGTTGGAATGAAGTCGTGGATGTGGCAGTAGCCCGGTCCGTAGTACGGAGCACTAGTAGCTGAAGAGATGCCAGTTCACCTCCTGGGCACTGCCAAGATGCTTTTGAGCAAGGCACAGACCCCCGAACTGCTAGGGATGCCTGCCAAGCAGTCGCAGCCCCCCCCACTCTGACATCTCTCCATTGGTGCATGTATAGGACCTGAGTATGTGTGTGTATTTCAGGCCTGCGTGTTCTAACAAATCGAGAGTAAATTGTAATTTCCACACTGGGGATGAATAAAAAGAAAAAAAAAAAAAGTTGGCTAGAAGGTATGAAATAGAGTTGAGTGATAATTTATACTTCATGAAGACTGCGTCCTCCTTGACCAAGTGCAAAGTCGACAGGAAGACAATACAAGGGTTAAGAGAATGGAAGAAGCTGATTTTAATTAGATTTTTGATGCATTTTGACATAAAATATTCAATCTGCATGTTAGGCTTAAACTCTTGTAGGATGCCGACTGAGAAACTCTGCTGTGTCACATTTCTACCACTCTTGAATCAACAAGCATGGTGCCAGCCAGCATCCCCCCCCCCCCACACACACACACACACACTTTACAAATTAGTGGTGTGCTCGTAAATTACACACACAGTGTTTTGCTAGAAGACGAAGGAGTTAAACAGTGTTTGACAACTCCATTACGCCAGTGGAAACCAGATAGTAATTTCACTGTCATGTTTAAAGCATTTTTGAAGCTAATTTTCGGTTTTAGGGAAATGTCTCAACATTGAAATTGTCAGCATGCCACAGTGTTGGCTTCTGTTGCGTCTGATAAGTTACTGTCATACATCTGGTGATAAATTGGATAATAATACAAAGTGTTTCCCAAATGCTGTAGTATACACAGTTTGAAGAAGAAAACGAGGGTCACAGTGACAATGACACATGTCGTCTGACACTGAAGGAAAATTAAGGACGTTAGCATCTGCCCATAGCTATTTAAGCACCTGCATGTATGCCTGTTTGAACCCGATTACCACTCATCATTATGCACACTTAACATTCCTGCTAATCATTTTTGAAAGCTGCAGTTTTTAAGTTCCTGAACTGTGCTTTTACCAACTTCAAGCTATGCCCATTAGTTCCATTCATTTCAGAACACAGTGTAACACTATATGCAAAGGCTTTCAACTTTGACCTAATCCATCACAGTGAACATTTAGTATATGTTCAGTTAGTTGTCATTAAAAAAGTGTAAGTAGTAGTATTCCTTTAACCTTTGTGTTGTCTTCTCGTAGACCAACATTTAGTTTTGCTGGGTCAAGATTTGAAGTTAAAACCTCCTTAAGACACTTTTGTCACTTTTCCCAAAGTTCTTTGCCGATTTTTGTGGACATTTTTGTTGTTTTTTGAAGTTTTTGAAGCTTTCTCCACCATTTGTCACATCTTTTCTAACGTTTCCCGAAGTTCTTTTTCACTTTTTTTCACTCAATTATTTCTGTTTTTTTACTTAAACACCCAAATTCAATGAAAATAGTAAACTGATCCGGGATTTAACTTGCGAGAAGCAATGTATGGAACCATCCACGTTTTTTTTTTTTTTTTTTTTACAATTTTGTTAAAGGAATCTCAATAACGCTGACTCCTTGACCTCATGATCTCACAAACCCCATGACTTACACTTATTTTATTTATTATTTTATATTACAGACCTTTTTCAAAGATCATGAAGATCAACAGGAAAATGTCCCATCCCAAAACAAGGAGGGGGAAAAAAAAGACTTAATAATTCAGGGCTTTTGAGAATACATTCAGGGCTTAAACCCTTGGTTGTCCCTTTTTTACAATATTCACATTTCTGTGTAATAATGTCTAAGAAAACTTGCTGGCTCCACTTTGCACTTCAACATGGCCCTATAGCTTTATAAAACACAGTATATAAAATATTAACCCTTGTGTTGTCTTCCCATTGACCATTCAACTTTTTTTCTGGGTATGAATTTAATATTAAAACTATTTGGTTGACTTTTCTTGACAATTTTGTCACTTTCCTGATGTTTTTGTCACTTTTTCCAGTATTTTTATCCATATCTTTCTGCGCTTTTTTTTTCCTACTTTTTTTTTTTTGAAGCTTTTTGGACATTTCTTTCCACTTTTTTTTAGCGTTCTTTTATCATTTTTTTCCAACGCTATAAAATGGATTTAAATCAAATGTAATGAAAGTAGTCTACTGATCGTTTATTTTACTTGTTATGAGCGTTATAGGGAACCGTCCTTGTTATTTTTTTGATTTTTGACAATTTGGTTGAAAGAAACCCAAATTTCTGATATAGAAACCTTTTGAAAATGGGTCAAATTTGACCCGAGGACAACAGGAGGGTGTCAACGTTTCTCTCCTGATCTGATACGATGACATCCTGACTATATGAGCGCTGGATTATATCATGTTCCTCTAGTTCTCTGCCCTCAGCTGCCCATGGGACACTCTGGAAAACAAAGAGACCTATGACAGACCACCTGCTCAGAGAGGATTGTGGGTATGAGCTACTGTACACTAAACAGCTGAACCAGGAGCAGAGTGAGGGTCTCGTGGGGAGAACGGCTGGAGCAGAGGGTGGTGGGGGAGGGGTCCAGGCCAGTGGTGGATTGTAACTTCAAGAACTTTTATTAAAGTACTGTACTTAAGTGCAAATGTTGAGGTACTTGTACTTTACTTGAGTCTCTTCTTTTCATGCCACTTCCTACTTCTACTCCGTTACATTTCAGAGAGAAACATTGTATTTTTACTCCACTACATTCATCTGGCAGCTGCAGTTACTTTACACATTAAGATTTGTGCACACAAAACACATGTAGATTATAAAATCTGACATTTTATTATAAATGAAATAGCCAACAATATAAGGGCCTACAAGTCCAGCTGAGATGATTAGACCATTAAACACACAACTGTTTGGATCCTTTACACTTTCTAAAATGGGAGGATTTATCTGCATTACTTTTTTTAGAAGGTACTTACATACTTTTACTTAAAGGTGCCCTGGCACAGAAAACTGTTTTTACTTGCATTTCTTGAAATATGTCAGATCAAAATGATGTGTTTGTGGTATGTGGTGAATGTGAAAATGAACTGCTACCTCCTCTGTCAGCTCTAGACACTGAAAAGAAATAAGATGAGAAATCAGACCAATCACAACAGCTGGTCAGTCTGACGTCATGTTGCCTAAACTCATTACTCATGTGCTCGCCCAGTTGTGTAAAGGATGCTGATTGCCAGGTTCTCATTGACTAGCTGTTAGCCAATCAGAGTCAAGCAGCTTAGCTCATTGAAGATTAATAAGAACTGGCCCAAATGGAGCTGAGTCTTCCTGCAGGCTTTCTAAACCACACTAGAATGGCTTGAAACAAGGTAACCAAGTTACAGAGTCCATGGTAGAACTTCAGACATTATCACACAAGTAATGAAATACGTATGACAGGGCACCTTTAGGTAATATTTTCAATGCAGGACTATCACTTGTAACAGTGTTTGTACAGTTTTGTATTGGTAGGTTTACTCCAGTAAAGGATCTGAATACTTCCCCCACCACTGGTCCAGACAGCGTGGTCATATGGGAATCGTTGCCGAACTGGTGGCTGCATGTGGCGTATCTGCTCCCCAGATCCTGATGGACAGTGGTCAAGTCAGCGCTCAGTACATAAATACTCCATGCTACATTAGCCGCCAAAGCCTTTCCACATGTTGTTTGCAGAAAGCCTCTTCGGTACTTAAACCCCAATCCCCATCTGGCTCTTTCCAGGTCAGTTCGTCCAGGACTTCACACACGCTCTCTGACATGGACCTGCTTTCTGCTTCATGAGAGAGAGAGGGAGAGGGAGAGTGCCAGGCCCTCTGTAGTCCTGTGCTTTTCAGACTTTGTTTTCACTAACTCCACCTTACAGTACCTTTTGGAATTCATGGTCAATAACCCTCAGACGCAGTTGTTCATTTCCTGTCCTTCACCCACATAGTTTAAATAGCAAATGCACCTGCCTCCATCTTTGCGCCCATGGGCGTGCTGGTCTTATGGTCTTACAGGGAGGTGTGTTCGGGTGAATCATTGGTGTATTGTTATCTTGAGGCAGCGGGAAGCGATTACGCCATTGACCAACAAAAACCTGGTCTAAAGTCAATAGCACTGCATTTCATTATGCACAGTATGTGCACACTATGCTTGTTACACACACAGAGAAGCGCAGCAGCACACACACATGCAAAAGATTACAAATAAAAACATGACTGCTAGGCCACCATCATAATAGCAATGTGCCAAGGTACAAATGCACCTGGCTTTGAAAGAGAATGGGAGATGACACTCTGATTGGTTTATTGCATGTTACGCCCAAAACACCTTTTTTTCTAAACACACCTGCACTAGACGCTTCATGCAGTGCCCTTAGATCTTTCAAACAGAGGCCTGAGTCTTAAAGCTGTAGTGCTTAGTTTCCCCCATGAAGAATTCTAAATAATGACAACAACACTGTCAGAGCATCCGCATGATACAAAGCCCCCGACCCCTCCTACACGCAGTTGCTAGTTAACTAGTCTATATTGACAAAGTTCCACTTCTGGGATTGTTCAGGTGCCGCAAGATATTCAGCCAGATATCTTTCATTTTGGCCGGATGTCCGTTACCTTCCACTTCCTTTGTGTTGGCGTTCTAATGCCCGGTGGATTTCTAAGGACTATGGTCAACTGCTCCTCAGACCTCTGCAGAGAAAATCCAGACAGCTAGCTAGACTATCTGTCTAATCGGAGTTTTCTGTTGCACAACTAAAACGACTTTTGAATGTACGCATGTTCCACCAAAACAAGTTCCTTCCTGAGACTATTTTGCAGAGGCACCGGAGCTTAGAGCCAAGACGATTGTGATTGGTTTAAAGAAATGCCAATAAACCAGAGCATGTTTTTCTCCCATCCAGGAATACTGTGTGGACTAGCCAGTCCTCCGGAGCGCTGTGGAGGAAGGTCTGGCCGTGCCAGACTACTAGCTAACCTGTCAAAACAAGGAGGACACGGAGGATTAAAAAACATGATGGACTCTTCAGAAAAGCTCATTATGTTGTAGTTTTGATTTTATCTTTGTCTCCAAAGCTGACCGTTGCTGTTGTTCTTTCTCAGCGGTGACATGAAACGCATCACTCGAGCTGCTGTGTGCGAAAGTCGCCGGACTACGCCATTCTGTAAACATAGCCATACTGAGAAACACAGATAGAGTTGTGTGGAGCTGATAGGCTTAATTAGCTTTGTATCATCTCATTTGCCAATGTCTTTAATGTAACGGACGTTCATTAATATAAGATAGTCGCGCACTGTAGCTTTAACATTGTGTCCTTCGGCGGAGTGAGACAATTCCTGCTCCATGGACTGTGGCTTGTCTTGTTACACAACTCTGTGAGTGCAAACATCTTGGAACAAGGCAGAATAAGAAGATCTTTCCCCTAGTCTCAAGAAAACAACACTTGATTCAAATAAATTGTTTACACAAGTGGGAAGAAGTTAAAATAAGCTTAGTCCAATGATTGTGAGAAAAACAAGATGTCAACACCAACCATTAAACTAAAGGACTTGCTGTGATGTAAGTTTTTTGCCATGGAAGTGATCATTCCAAAGCATTGTATTATGTTATTATACCACAACATGGTAATTATTAAGCTTTAGAGGTGCTGGTTGGTGGATTGGATCAATCAGCCGTCTGGGCTTTATTACGACCGTATACTTGCAGCAGCTGTGGACTTGGATTTTCAGACTCAAGGCTGCTCAAGAAACACAAGTTTGCTGAGAAATACCAGAAACGCTTCGAGGACACGCTCTCTACGTCCTGAAACTGAGCACCTGGTGATAATAATGACAATGCAGCAGTGATTTGATTGCCTCCTCACCTGTGGAAACGCATAAATGATTTTTTTCCTGTCAGGACAAAACACCCAGTTCTGATACGTATTGGATATTTTTTTAGATTATTTTTTAATATTATTACAAATATTTTTAAATTTTTTATTTTTATTTTGAAAAAGTAAACAGCAACAAACAATTACAAACACGTGACCTTCAGCACTCATTGGATCGGTTCGCAGCCGAGGGTGAAGCGGCTGGGATGAGGATCAGCACCTCTAAATCTGAGGTCATGGTTCTCAGCAGGAAACCGATGGAGTGCTTTCTTCAGGTGGGGAGTGAGTCCTTACCCCAAGTGAAGGAGTTCAAGTACCTTGGGGTCTTGTTCTCGAGTAAGGGGACCATGGAGCAGGAGATTGGTCGGAGAATCGAAGCAGCGGGTGCTGTATTACATTCAGTCAGAAGGCAAAGCTCTCGATCTACCGGTCAATGTCCGTTCCTACCCTCACCTATGGTCATGGTTGAGGTGGTTCGGGCATCTGGTAAGGATGCCTCCTGGGCACCTCCCTAGGGAGGTGTTCCAGGCACGTCCAGCTGGGAGGAGGCCTCGGGGAAGACCCAGGACTAGGTGGAGAGATTATATCTCCAACCTGGCCTGGGAACGCCTCGGGATCCTCCAGTCGGAGCTGGTTGATGTGGCTCGGGAAAGGGAAGTTTGGGGTCCCCTACTGGAGCTGCTGTCCCCGCGACCCGAGACCGGATAAGCGGATGAAGATAGATGGATGGAAATTAAATAAAAGAAAAAAATTAGAACATAGAGAGGAAAGATGGGAGGGAGGGAGACAAAAACAACACACACAGAAACAGACACATATACACAAACAGACATATACACAGACAGACGTAAGACAAGGAACCAAACACGGCTACAGGCCGGACTTCACAGCCTCAGCAGCGTTCACCCAAGGGTCCAGAGTTGTCCCCGGTGCTCCATTAATGTGCACCGTGGAAAGCTCCATATACACATCTTTCTATATTCTTCAATTCGAAACGGAATAATGACAAAAAGGAATTTGCAAAAACCAAAATTGGCCTGTTACATAACTTTGGTTTTCTTGTTTTTTGATTTGAGACGACACTAAATGGCTCTGTTTCTCTTTTCTTCCCCTTTTGGCTTACACTAAAAATAAAATAAAAACATGTTGAGTATGATGCTATACTATTGAAAATAGTTTGCAAAGTAAATCCCTTTACTGTAATATTGTTTTAGTATTATTTACATTTTATGGTACAATTTTCTGGATCTATTTGTTCACTTGATCCAGTTCCACACTGTTTCTAGCCATTAGTAAGACAACAATGTGTGCATTTGTCCATGGCTGAAGGACTGCAGAGGTTATTTGTAGCTTTCTTTCTGTAAAACATTATTTTGTGCCGGTGCGCTCGTGGGGCTCAGTGGAGGAGAGAGGCCCCTTCCTGCTGCTCCTGTCCCAAGGCCAGTCAGCTGTGCTCGGCTCTGTGATTCAGGTTCAGGCCCTACAGGGAGCCCCGTGCAGAGGTCGCCAGCATGGCGAAGTCTGAGGCCATGAGATGAGTGAGCCAGGAGGGAAATGGGGTCATGGGGGTGGGAGAGGGCCTCCATGCTTTGCAAGCACAAGCCTCTGCCCAGCCTTGCTCACCTCCGCTCTGCCTGCCAGCTAGATGAATGATGATAGGACCGAAATGTACGGCAGCCTGGCTAATATATGTTACCCTGTCTACCAGCCGCGCTCCACCACCACAATGTGTGGTCCCCGTCAACTGAAGAAGGAAGAATAGGAGAGGAGGATGAGGACAATAAAACCTCACAGCTGCAGTCAAAAAGTAAACAGCAGGGGGGGTTCTTCCGCCAGAACATTTCGTTTCCTGCATTCTGGTGAATTTTTATGCAACAATTTTTGCCTTTTCTGCACAGATCACATCATTATTTCATATTTCACAGTCGCTGGTTTCCATCAGATTGTTTATAGATCTGGATGTTTCCGATCACGCTTAAAGGCAGCTTCATTTCATGGAGAAATAGAAAAGAGAAAGGAGACATGCGCTGTGAGGTTAAGATGGTACGGCCCACCCCCCACCACCACAAATCTACGCCTATGGCTACACTAACAAGAGGAAGTCAACATTGTTGGACACTGGACAACTGTGATAAAATCCTGAGGTACAAAAACAAACACAGTGGCTGTACAGCACTGTGAATCTAAATCTCATTAGATGATAAGTGGAAACACACATCCTCGCTGTGAGCCAAGACTTTTCTTTTTTAATCCAGAGATTGAATCATCTGCTGTTAAGCTTTAGTAACTCATTCCAGTACAGGTGGTCCTGTGAAATGAGAGGTTAGCTCTGCTGTCAACAAAGTCAGTGGTAATGACTGATCTAATCACAGGGCACGCTCACGGAACCCACCTGTTTTGCCAGCTTTGCTCTCACATAAAGTGCAGCGTTGCCAAGCGCTCACAGTTGGGGCGGGTGGCACATATTGGGGTGGCAGTAATGTGTTACCCAGATCCCTATGTAGTCCCAGCTATCTGGGTCTGATTCAGTTCTCTCATCTGCTGCCAAGAACAGAAAAAACGTTGCTCGAGCTTGGCCTGGCCGGATCCACTCGATGGGGCTCTGCACCTGAAAGCTTTTATGGCTCAAAGAGGGTCCAGATAAGATGCAATCTTCCCTTGTCGTCCCCTCCCCCCGACCTTCTCTGAGGCCAACACCCCCCACACTGACCGGCATCAAAAACATGTTGCTTTTCAACAACTCATTTTCCAGTAGGCCTTCATCCTTCACCAATTCTTTTTTCTTTAAATTGCAAGGCGGCAAATCAGGCAGGCAGCCAGCAGATGTGGCAGGCCCTTGTGTGCAGGACTGCAGCATTTAGAAAGGATGTGCTTCACCACGGAAGAATTTGGTCAGCTCTTAGTCCAACAGAACAGGACTTTTTTTTTTGAATGACAAATCACAGTCCCTTCCACCTTTGTCACAGTCAGACATTACAGCGTGGTGTAGCAAGACAGCAGTGTCACGGTAATGTTAGCAGCCTAGCTGCACTGCATGTGAGCTAACGTTTTGTGTGTTTTACAGTATATAAGGATAGTCGTACAGCTTATGTAAGACCTAATTCCGATGAAATACAATAAAGTGTTGCGAATGGATTTCTGGCAGGCTGTAAGCTAGGATGCCTAAAGCTGCCCTTCACAGTTAATAGCATGTATTTCAAGGCATGCCTATTATATACCCTGGGGTTCCAGCCAATGGGGTGCAAGCAACATAAAACTGCCTTCCAACTAGTTGATAGTTCTTTCCAAAATATATATTAAGTTAAAAGTCTCCCAAATTTGTTAACTTCTCATAAACGTGTTGTTTTTCTTTTCTGACTTGCTCTCCTGTTGCTGCTCATTTGCAACATTGTGCTCTTCTGTACATAATCTTCAGGTTTTCCATTGCACCATACCTCTTTGCAATTTAGCAGACACATCACAGTGCAATGTGTTTACTAGCTTGTCAGTGTTTCCCTAAAACGTCTTTGAACTTCATCTTCCAGTCCACTCTGCGCTCAAAACCATGTTGTTTTATATTGCAATTTTATTACATCTGTCTGCCTTCCAGCGGCCTTCTAAATATAGCCCTCCTCTTCCCCCTCCCAAAAGAGCTGAACAAGTCCTTACTAATTCTACGTCCCTACTAATTAGAGCCTTCTCCTCAGTCTGGGGCTGCCTCCAGTGAGAGCAGCTCTATGGGCTGCTTAGCTTCAGCCTCTTGCAGCCATCAGGCCCAGACTTCAGCCAGAGGCTCTGAGGAACTCAGTTTTTACTGGTGGCTGCTGCGTGACACCACTAATGATGCTCACTGGTTCCTCCTTAATCTAATCTTAACAGAGCCTTTTTTCCATGCAAGAGATACTTGCATGAGCGTGCTTCAACATGCATTTAAGAATTTCAATATCCATACATGAATTATGCAAAAACCCATGCATTTTTGAGTGTGTAATGCAGTGCTTCCATGTTCCACACTCGCCCAAACTTGGAGACGCTACAATGCCGTTCACTGAGTCATGAGAAATGTAGTTATCAGTAAATGTTGTGAATCTGACTGCATGCCTTTAATAGGGTAAATAATATCTAGCATGCGAGCTTCCGACCCTGTGGTTTTTTAATTTCACGTTGGAAGTGATGGAATTTCTAAAAATGGCTCCACCGGGTTGTTCAATAATGAATGAAGCCATGGCATCATCCTGACACCCTACACCTTTCACGCTCAAGTCTAGCCATTACCCCAGTCATGAGTGGAAGAGGTGGAGAGACAGGCAAATTGAAGCGACGCTGGGGAGGTGGATGCATCGATGAATAATTAAAAGTGTTTCCAGTGTATTTTGAATCCTCCCTGTGAGTGCTTCAGCCTGGCTCAATCGCTCTCAGTGTGTACAGCAGTGTGGACCGGAGAGGTAGACGTGCGTTCACCTCCGTGATAGGCTTCCAGTTGAAGCGTGGCCCAACAGAGAGTCTGAGGATGGGTCCTTACATCTGCTTGCTCCTCTGCTGGCTGGCTCTTCCTCTACAAGGTAAAAGACCAATTGTACTTTAACTTCCTTTAAACAACAAAGATGTGGGGTTGGAGACAAGTTGAGGCGAGTAGAGTTTCTCTTCATCACAATCTGCTGCCATTATTATGTCAAATTGCTAAGCGCAGCCAGAGGGAGGGTCATAAAGTTTGATCCATCAAATAGGCCAGAGGCTGATAAACTGAGAGTGGGTTTAATTATGTGTTGCTTATCCTCAAGAGCTGACGCAGTCCATTCCCAACCAACTGTGAGGTCTTGTAAAAACTTCTCTGAAGACACTTACTAATAAACATCTGTCAATGCTGAGCTTGTTGGGGCTGTTTTTGTCGATGAGTTTTTATTTCCATACAGTAATAGGGAAGTGGCTCCGGGCGTCTTGTGTTACAGCTCTGGAGATACTGGACCCCGAGGAGGTGGAGTACATTCGCTCCCACGCTACAACGGTGGGAGGCTCAGTCACCTTGGACTGTGGTTCCACCCTGCCCTCCATCTTTATCTGGGGCTTCACCAAACCGGGAACTGATAGTAACGTAGCAGTGGCCTACAACTACGGACAAGGCCCGAAGCTCCAGGCTCAGTCCAGCAGCTTGGGCCGCATGCAGGTGCCTGTCAACGCCTCTGCTCTAGTCATAGAGGAGCTCCACAGGGACGCAGAGGGCATGTACACCTGCCAGGCGCTGTACGACACGGACGAAGGGACCAGGATAACTTTCTACTTCACCCGGCTGGACGTGGAGGACGACTGATGACGACTCTCTGGTGTATTTTGTTTAAGTCTCATCCCTTTCGAGTGTGCTGTGTAAATGTAACTTTTAACATATATGAACACCGTGTGCATCTTCAAATAATCTGCTTAAAAGAGTCAAATTCCTAAAAACATATTCTCAAACTTACCTTTAGTGGTATCGAGCCATGCATAGTTTTTGTGGCCAGGATGAGGTAAAGGAAAGTAAAGGAAATTTCACCAATAAAACGTACATTTAAAGGAAAACTACACCAAAATCTACACATTTTATGCATACATCTACAAGGAAGTACTACTCAACTCAAACTGCTGTCTTGTACCAGATTGAAGAAAGCTTTTTCAAGCCAAGACTTAATGTCTGTGTTGCCGTGGAGTTTGAAAGACGGTGGTGTTTATCAAGCACAACAACAACAAAAAACTAATGAGTTGCATTATGGGAAGTGTAGGATCCAGCATTTTTGTAGTTTGACCTATTGGCTACAAGGCACTACAGGCCAGGATATCAGCCTGTATTGATTATGACCATTCATTCCCCTTTAATCTGTTTCTTGTGAGTACCCCGACTGTATTTGGAGTTTTTTTTTCTGGAAAGACACTTTTTTAGGTAATTTTGTCAATTTCAAATTAAAATTCCACGCACCCTCCATTGTATCAGAGGCCGAAAATCTTAGGAACAGAAAACTTAAAACCTGAGCAAATAAACCCCAAAATTACTAAATATAACAAAAGTTAAGTGAGAAAATGTGTTGTTTTTTTATCATTTGGGTGAACAGACTTTTTAGCAGCTGTCTGGACTGTAACACACACTGAGCCCCTGTGATCAGTGGAAGACTGTGTTATTGTCTCCTGCAGTCTTGGTAGCCGTATAAAGTGAAGCATGACACCATGTAAACCTGAGGTTGTGGTTTCCATTTCAAATACCTAGCCGGTGTTGTATTGTGTTAATCATTAAAACCAACCATAGCAGGTTCATTAGACAAGACTGTTTTGTTTTTTCTTCAAAATATATTGTTCATCACTGTTTCTGCTTCGTTCTAACAGCCGCCCTGCTGCGTTGTTTTTCTTTCTTCAAGTGCATCAGACTGTGCTCGGTGTGTTACTACTGTGTGTGACTTTAAACAGTGTGAGCGGCTGTGGCACATCCAGAGCACACTGACACACACTTCACATTTTAACCCTTGTGTTGTCTTCCCGTCAAAATGGAAAATCAACACTATTGTTGAGGCTTTTTATCTATGTTTTTAACTTTTGCTTACCTTTTTTTCCTTTTTCATCACTTTTGATGCTTTTTTTCAATGTTTGTCACTTTTATTGACATTTTCAACTCTATTAACTTCAGTTTTACAGTTGTTTTTGGAATTTATGGTCAATAAACTTCATTTATAGGAAATTAGATCTAATGTTTGAGCAGAAATTAGGAATAATTTAAACTAAAATTATAGGAATGTATGTTGATGGATAATAACAGACTGGAATATGTCAACTTTTAATCTATATTATTTTGAAACCACTTCAAATGCTATAAAAAAATGTCTCCATATGCTATAAAATTGAATAAGACACCCCAAAATTAATGAAAGTAGAGATTTGTACTTGCCAAAGAATGTTGTGTGGAATAAATCATGTTATTTTGGGTAATTAATAGTGAAAAAGATCATTAATATAGGAAAATGGGTCAATTGGACTCAAGGACAACATGAGGGTTAAAAAAAGACAAAAAACTGCAAACTCTTTTCTGAATCATGTCTCGGGTGCATTTTAGCTTCTTTGAACTGTCAGATGCCTTGACAGAAATCCTTACACATAAGACAAATGTTCTTGTAGATAATTAATCCGTATAAAATAATCATTTACTCATATCTGTGCACAGAAAGTGGTTGGGGAATAAAAATGATGATGCTGGATTTATTTCTCAGTAAGTGTGGCTCTCAGGATTTCATTTCATTCGGAAGAGAAGCTCATTTTTTGTCTTCAAGGATCATGATTGATCCAGATCAGTATGATCACAGGGGAATCGTTAGGTGTGTTGATAAGGAGAAATGGGGGCAGTAAAATCAGTAATTCCCCAGTTTGGAAAAAATAAAGTCCATCTATTTATCTAAACCACATGTCCAACTCAAGGCCCGCAGGCCAAATGTGGCCCCTCACTTTGATTTGGCCGCCTATCAATTCAGGTTCAATCAATCAATTTTGGCCCACCTACTTGTGAGCCAAACCAAAAGAAAAACTGTTTTCAAACTGTAATTACGCGACATTCAAAATGGAATTTGGCAGATTTGCAGACCTTGAGGCTCAGAAATTCCCACAGTAGCAATGAGATTCAATATCCAGGCCTGTGATTACATTTTAAAAATATAATCAGAATGATTGATTTGGTAAATTACATGATGGCCAAGGAACTTTGTAAGTGAGAAGACTATATGAGACATGTGATAATCCCAAGGATATCTGACTTTTTCTACATGTCTGGCCCTTGATGCACGTCCCATTTTCCAGTGGGGCCCTTACATAGGGACATTGAGTCGGACACCCCTGATCTAAATGGATGTCGCTGAGATAAAGATGAGACGGTGTTGCTTTGATTATATCTAACAGCTGCCATCTACAAATAGGCATGAGTGTGAAATTTCATGTATCAAGACTTGATCCTGATTAATTAATAGCGGATATCCTCGCGGGAACACAGATTATTAGTCTTCTGGTGCATATGAGCTCATCATTTGCGAGGACCCACTGGAATGCCTCTGGAGTTCATCCAACCACAACATGCTGCACTTGTGGTTTGTGACATCTCAAGGATAAAAACCGCCCGGGGCTGAATCAAGCGACTTAACAACACACTGCCCGATTCATAAGAATTACATTCATTCAGGGTGAGCTGGAGAGGGAAGGGAAGAATGGTGGGCGGAGAGGAGAGGGACTGGCGTTAACAGGTCGGCTCTGCAGCAAGGGGCAGAAATTCCAGGGAAGACAATGAGATTTCTTGTTCCCATGGGCTCCTTAATGAAGGGGTGTAGCTGTGTGGGTAGAGGGTGCAGGCCAGGGCTGAGGGAGAGTGCCGACTGATAGACGTGGGAGATGGAGAAGCAGCTCATTTAGAGACAACCCTGCCCTTATCTTCTCCCCATCAGCCCAGCCTGCATCTGTCAGCATCCCCTCTCCCTCCCCAGAACATTGCTCTTTCCTTTCCAGATTCATTTCCTACCCATTGTTTTGTTCGCTTTTCTTTCTGTTGCCAGCCAGGGAATCCTAATGGACACTCAAATACTAACTATACTGTGTGGTAGTAAAGCAAAAGATGACAGGAAACTTAATCCGACTGTGCAGGGAAGGGCCAGTTCCTCCCATCATTCAGTGCTGTGACTGTCACTTTTACTTTGGATTCTCAGTGTACACTGTGGAACTTAGTTTAAGTCAAGTCAACTAAACAGATGCCGCCAGCCTCCATCAAGACTAAAAATAACAGCCGGAAGAGGCTATGCCACGCCTCAGCAGCCGGCGAGTAGATCTGGGTGCCAGGAATATCCCGTATAGCATGAGGGGGAGGAGAGATGCCAGGCGAGCCGGGGCCTGAGGACTTGCAGCCGGCGCTGGCACAAACACAGGCAGACAGGCACCAGGCATGGAAAGCCTGCACTACAGCCATCCTCCGTGAATCAGGGCCAGCCCTGTCATCTGCCTGCTGCAATCCTATCAACTCCAATCAGTCAGCACAACATGGAGATTATTTTAAAACCAATGGAGGGTTTAAGCCTTCAGAAAATGGGTTTGGCTAATGCAGGCTGACAAGAGAAGAGTATAGTCTAACTTGTTTTATGAATGAGTTATCTGCAGTATTTTTGCACAATAGCACACACAGCAACTTCTGATAATTACTCATCTCAACCCACCCTCTGACTGTTACTAATGTACTACTGCCCATTGTGTGCTTTACAGCGAGATAATCAAGCAACACCAGTCAACTTTGTATGTTAGCAGCTCCAACTGGCATTCAACCTCCAGTTCCTAGAAATTATGCAATTTAAAGTCAATAATATGGAAATGGTTTTTACCAACCTTCCAAATTTGTGATTACTTAAAGGGTCAGTCCACACAAACCAAAAAATAATATATTTTGTAATATAGACCCCAATGGTACCCAGCTATGCAGATAGGCTTTGTGTCATATGTTAAAGTTTGGGGTATGTAAAATAACATGTTTCAACCTGGGCCATATTTCCCCATGCATTGGTGTCTAAGTAACTAATGTGAACAGAAATCTTTGAAATTGGTCCTGTATTGAGCGAGAACACTGTAACTGGCAGCAACAAACTGGACTGCAATGTAACCCAATTGGGCGAACGTGCATCGTCAATTTCTGTCCACTAAAAGTTGTTTTTGCTGTTGACAGGCTCAGATTATTGTGTCTGACAGCATTATGGAAAGGATCCCTACAGAGATAGACTTTTTTGTTAAAGAGAACAAGCCTTTTAGTTTCACCAAACCAACCAGACTCCATGCAAATAATCAGCACTTTTAGCGGGTATAGAGCCAGCATATTTTCACATGTAAATGAGTGAATTAAGGGCTTATTTTTTACATTACATGTCATTTAGCTGATGCTTTTATCCAAAGCAACTTAGAATTGCTATATATCAGAGGTTGCAATCCTTTTGGAGCAAGTAGGGGTTAAGTGTCTTGCTCAGGGACACATTGGTTGATGTATCGCAGTGGGAATCAAACACAGATCTCCCACACCAAAGGCATGTGTCATATCCACTGCTCCACCCCCCCCGATTTATTTCAACCCAACCAGAGTGGTGATTGTTGGAACAGTGGAAAGAAACACATACGGGTTTTGAGTTTTTTTGTGTTTTTATCAACTTTGAATGAAGCGTGTTTTACGATGATAAAATTACTGTTTATTTAAATAGAGCCTGGTGGCTTTAGCGATACTATTCTTGTTAAACAAAAGGATCTTACCCTTTAACAACAAGTTCTATCTCTGTAGGGATCATTGCCATAATGTCAGACACAAACACTTTTAGTGGATGGAAATTGAAGATGCGCAATTGCCCAATAACTTAAATTGTGGCTTTAACCGTTGCCGACTGCAGCGATCTTGCTTAATTCTGGACCAAATCCAGAAATTGTTGTTCCAATCAGTCTACACAAAATACAAAGGAAAATAGGGTCCGGGTTCAAATAAAAACAAAGTTACCTTCAAAACGTGTTTTTATGATTTTGGTGAACTGAACTTTTAACATTTGTACCTGACCACAGATGAACCTCACCTGTGGAATTTTACAAATGAGAAAGGTTGGGAAAGTATTCTGTCACTAGCAGCAGAGCAGTTTTAACATGCAACTACACCACCTCACTAACAGATTGGGACCAGTAGGTCAACACTGCTCTCAAAACAATAGTGCATTTTGCGTAAAGTGATGAGCTATCAAGTATTCACTGAAGCAAAGAGCAGCCGCCTTACTGTGAACAGTGTAGGGAGTGTTCACCCCGTTCAGGGGTCACTGCAGTGGAACAGCCCATCACAGAGCCACATCAAAGGCCTGCCAGAAATATGGATGGGTTTGGACCAGGGCCGCGAAATCCACTAAAGCAATCATTCATTGGCCGCTACACATGAAGGAGGGAGGAAAGACATTGAAAATAGCTTGTTGTTTTACTCTTCCATATCTTCTCTTTATATTATTACAAAACTTTACACAGACCATTGCTAATCTCCACACTTTAGAGTGGAACACAGAGGGACAAAACAACAAAAAATAAAAAGTATTTCTCATCCAAAAAAGCATAAATAATATAAAAGACAAACTTTTTTTTTTTTAACTTTAAAACAGATACATTCATATGAAATAATATTTCACTACTACAAAAAATAAATAAGTCATCTCAGAGAGTTTTTGATCTTTCATGAGAGTCCTCCCTCCAGTGGGATGTACTGTAGTTTCTGTCTATGAGCAAGTTTTCCTTCCGTTTCTCTCCATCTGGCTTCGCTCTCAGTCGCTCTTTTTCACACTTTGTTCATCTCAGCTCAGTCCGTCCAACGTTTGTGTGTCCTTGTCACCGTAACATGCAGTGTCTCTGACTATCTCATCGCCGGTCCTCTTCCTCTGTGATATATCTCCACCACGGTCTCTCTGCCTGGTTCCTCTGAAGCCTCCACGCTGCAGGGGAGTGTGTTTGTGTGTGGGCTGGGTTCAGACCTCCTGTGGGCTGGGCTGGATCAGCTCGCCCGCCAGGCTGCTGCTGGAGATCCACCCGGGCTTTTCGTCACAGTCCAAGTCTGGCAGGCCGAGACTCTCCCAGCACACCACAGGCCCCTCCGTGTCCACACACTCCAGCTCCTCCTCAGCTACACACACACACACAGAGAGAGAGAGAGAGAGAGAGAGAGAGAGAGAGAGAGAGAGAGAGAGAGAGAGAGAGAGACAGAGAGAAACTTTGGTTTATACTTTATATCAAAAAAGACAGGAACAGATTCTGGAGAGGCCCACAGAGTAATTTGTGGTCCTGCTGCTGCATAAATATATAAAGACTTGCTAGGAAAGCATGAAGAAGAATAACAACTGTTTAGAGTTTAATTTCATAATAGTGTAAAAGGTCTGAAAGTTCCACTTTCCTGGGAATTTGTTTTTTTTGGGCTCAATTGTTTTAAAACAATTGTTTAGCATTTTGGGAAATATGCGTATTCGCTTTCTTGCAAAAAGTTAGATGAAAAGACCACTGCCCGTTAAAAATAAAATAGCCAGGGCCAGGTTAGCTTAGCTTAGCACAGCGACTGGAAACAGGGGGAAACGGAGAGCCGAGCTCTGTTTAATTTTCACAAATTCTCATCTTATATCATATTTGTTAAATATGGACAAATTGAAAATAGCACGTTGAAGTTTTCAGCAGATTTTATTTTTTAAGAAGTGACTTCCCGAAGTCTCCTCTGGCTGCCTAGCAACCCGCGGGGTGACAACAAGACTTTTTCAGTCTTTATACTAAGCTACGCTAACCTAAGCTAAGCCTTTTGGCTGTAGCCTTGTTTTTACCAGACAGATAGAGAATGGTATTAATCTTCTCACCTGACTCTCTGCAAGACAGCAAATAAACAAGCGCTCCGAAAATATCAAAATATTCCCGTTAACAGTTTCTGGGTAAACTTAAAATTACAGTGAGTATGTGGTTAAATTATGGTATATTCATATTGGTTACTGTAGAAGCCAATCTGAGTGTATTTTTGTTAGTGTGCGTTATTCCATTTCATTTATCATGAAATACTTCACTTTCCACAGATGCTATACAATCCAACAACACTTAAAGGTGTTCTTGCAATGACTGCAAATAGACAAAACAAAACACTTTTCTATTATAAAAGCATATTGTATTACTGTTAACAATAAGGATGAAAGGATGTTATGGTGACATTATATGTAGGCCTGCACGACATGAGGAAAAAATGCGACAACGTTGTTGAATATCGCAATAACGATATTATGTGCGATAAATTAACAGATATTAAAATGTAGGCTACTCAGTTCTGCCTTTCTGCTGCTTTCAGTATTCTTCTCAAATACACCAAACTGTTTGTTGAATTTAAAAATGATGTCGCTGAACAAATTTATTTGAATTAAAAATAAAAAGCACCATTAAAAAAAGAATGAGAGTGACATTTTAATTGTCTTTCAACCAACTCAAAAAGTCTCTGAGTGTCTATTGCTATATGTCGCAGCCTTTCGGCAATGTGGTTTTCTCACCAGTTAATACCACATTAAAAATAAAAAAATGATATAGTGTGCAGCCCTAAGTGTATGTTTTTCTATGCATAATTTCATTTCATTTTCCCAAAACTTCCTACAGTCCCATACCCCTTCAAATGTTCAACCTCCAGCTACGTAACCCCACACTCTTATATGATTCTTTTTTTATTTGCATACCCCCTATGACACTTTGCATGCCCCTGGACCAACACGTACTCCAGCTTGGGAAACAATGTTGGATTCTTAAAACCAAAAAAGATTCCCAAAAAGACATCTGATTATTCATGTTTTGGAAATTTCATAAAGGCAGAGCACCAAAAAGGTCGTGAGGAGTTGCAGTTCTGCAGTGAAAAAACATGAGCAGATAAAATGAAGAAAAGAGTTGAAGGAGGAAAAGAAGACAAAATACTTGGAAAGATTTTGTGGGCATTCGGTAAAAGAATATGTCTCACCAGTGTCTGCTGGACAGTTGTCATTGTTCCCGACCAGACAGCAGGAATGCTGTGAGGGCGAGGACTCCCTGTGCTCGTCTGGCTGGCCCCCTGCGTCGGCCCCCGGGTCCCCAGAGAGCAGATGGCTGTCGGGGCCGTGGCACTGTGAGGAAGGCAGAGGCACCATCTCCAGACCGTCCTGCTGGCACGGCGCCACGCGATGCATTATGGGCAGAGTGCCGCTGGAGAAAGTGCCATTGGTCTTGTTGTAACATCTGCTCCGAGACAGAGAGAGATGGACAGAAAAAAGTGAGAGTCGTTTATAAAGCTTCTTCTGCTGAACATACCGCTCTGGTTCTTTCTCTCTGCAGATATGTGTGGCTTTTTTTGCCAGACACAGAAAACCCCTTGTGCTAATGTAATAGCCCTGACGGTGGACAAAGCACTGACAGCTCTCTAACACAACTGGAGCACTCGCGCACAGCTTTTCAACAGTTGGACCGGAGATTAAAGGTCCAGTCTCACTGCTTCTGAAGAACTGTGACACGTTGTGGTTTTGCCCTCCGCTGAAGTTCCCAAACGCAGACCGTTGCTCTCAGCCAGCTTCACCGTGTTTCCCTGAACTCAGCTTCCCTCTGTCGGCACATGATTGGATTGTGACCACACCCCCTCTTTTCCCAGCAGCCGGAGGTAAATAAACACAGGGCTCATTAGGTCTGCTGGCTGGGTGCACACAGGGTAAACTGTGATGTTGGGGATGCTTAAGTACATAAACAGAACTAGCAGGAGGGTGTGTGTGTGTGTGTGTGTGTGTATTAACTTCCAATATCAGTAATTCATTTTTGTTGTGCTCTTATAACAAATATATGCACCAGAGTTCCTTCAAGTAACTAAAAAAAATTATACATTCACCATAGAGTGTCTCTGGGTTGTTTCATTGTTTTTTCAGTTTCTTTTCTGATTAATAAACACCAATAAATTCCTGGATTTCTTAAAAATATTTTTTTTTAAACTGAAACAATGCCTCCCAGATGTCCACAACAAAGCTAAAGATACCCATAAACGCAATGCTGAAGTATATAAAAACAGGCTTCTTCTCGTACCTGTTGTTGTTGCAGAGGTTCTGACAGCTCATGCAGTCAGACGACTCTTTTTGGGGAAGAGCTGTGTACATGCCTCCGCCCTGACGAGAGAACACACACACACACACACACACACACACACACACACACACACACACACACACACACACACACACACACACACACACACACACACACACACACACACACACACACACACACACACACACACACACACACACACACACACACACACACACACACACACACACACACACACACACACACACACACACACACACACACACACACACACACACACACACACACACACACACACACACACACACACACACACACACACACACACACACACACACACACACACACAACAATTAGCCAAACCAAACTGCATATAATGTAAAATACCATACTTGGTCTTTAATACTTGGATATGAAAATGGGTTTGTGGCTAGAAGGGATACAGCTATGACCGGAAGATATGCAAATTATATTTAATAATATAATTTTAACACTTTCACCTAGGAAACGCGTGTTCGTCCCTCTGGAGTGTTTAAAACCAAACCACAATCTTTTTCCTAAACTTAACTAGTCGCTTTGGTGCCTAAACTTAACTGTTGTTGCCGTGGCTGTTTCCCTTCTAGCCTTAAGATAAGATAAGATAAGATTTATTGTCCTGTGGGAAATTTGTCTTGGGCAAGAAGCGCGTACAAACTAGAGCCAGACCAATATATGGGTATATTTTTTTTTTAAATATTCATTCATCAGAATCTTTTATGATGACAAATAAATAATTTTGATAAATGAATATTTATAAATAAAAACGGGCTGTCAACAATGTTATGAGCGTTGACGGTGCATAGTTTGTCCACCAGAGGACGCTCTACAACGTCCCTGTTAGTGATGGTGTTGTGTAGTCTGTCCACCAGAGGACACTCTACAACGTCCCTGTTAGTGTTGGTGTTGCGTAGTCTGTCCACCAGAGGACGCTCTACAACGTCCCTGTTAGTGATGGTGTTGTGTAGTCTGTCCACCAGAGGACACTCTACAACGTCCCTGTTAGTGTTGGTGTTGCGTAGTCTGTCCACCAGAGGACGCTCTACAACGTCCCGGTTGGCAACACAGATTTTTTTTTGTTAATGTGTTTTTGTTCAAAGGACTTTAAGTTTCATATCTTCAGTTTGTATTTTTATACATGTTATTTATCAGAACATTAATATATTTTGATGTTTCTCTGTTCTATTGTGGCAATAAAACAAATTATTATTGTATTATTTTAGTAAGAACTCATAAATAACTACAAATAACTAATGTTAGGGAAATCTGTTTGTTTTGTTATGTGTTTCTGGATTTAAAAGAAATATATACAGTATATTGACCAATGTATCGACATATCAGAATTTTAAATAAGCAAATATTTGTCGGTATTTATTGGTATCGACCTTAAAAATCCTTTATCGGTCGGGCTCTATTACAAACACATCATTTCTCAATCACACAGCTTGACACGGACAGTGCAGTACATGACAATATATAACGAGACAACAATGTACTTTAGGACAAGAAAAATAAATAGAGATCATCTGCTTGAGAGGATATTGCACAGGCCTTGATAACCGAATATCAGGTCCAGTCTCTAGGTTTTGGTGTACTCACGTTGTGGTGGTGGTGGGGGTGCGGGTGCTCGCAGTCCCGCGTGCTGTGGGGCAGGGTGCCATCGTGGCTGTGTGGGTGGCCGGGTGAGAACAGACTGCCGGAGCCGTTGAGCAGCGCCAAGCCGTTGGGGAGTTTGTGGTGAAGGTGATGGCACCCTTGGGATAACATGGGCCCGTTGTGGCTGTATCCCCCGTGGACGCCCCCATTGAGGCGGCTGTTGCCAGACAGAGTGGTGTACTCCAGGACATGGCCATTCATCTCCGCTGGCTGGTACAGGTACCCGGGAGGGTCATACTCTACATCACAACAGGTAAAAAACAATAATTTTATTATTGATGACGCTAGGTAATGAGCCGGATCGTTCTTTAGTACGCACTGAAATCTAATCATAGGCCAGGATGCATTAACCCTCATGTTGTCCTCAGGTCAAATTGACCTGTTTTCCTATATCAATGTTCCAAAGTTACATGTTTAGTTACCCAAAATAACATGATTGATTCCACACAACGATCTTTAGCAAATCTCTATTTTCATTAATTTTGGGGTGTCTTATTCAATTTTAGTGTTCCAAATAGTATTGAGTAATAGTTGACATATTCCAGTCTGTGATTATCCATTAGCATCAATAAAAGTGTCGATTTTCACGAAAACACAGAGGTTAACAATGTGAAACTACTCATTTGGCCAGTGCAGTCCTCAGATAATTATTACGGGTGTAAATCACAAGTTTTATCATGAAACGGTATTATATGGATTCTTTGATACAATATTTACTAATATAACAAATTCTGCCACGATACCATTTCTTTTTGATTTGATTCAGGGGCCTGCGGCCGATACGAGACCATACATAAGCCCCTTTAATCTCTTACATATACTATATGATTAGCTAATTTCATAACTGATAACGATACATCAATCTTGATCAATATACTGTATCTATTAAGTGGTAAATTTATTGTTACATTTTGCTGAAAATGGTCCTTTGGAAGAATCCTTTACTTTTCTTGTCCCCCCCCACCCCCCAAACCCAACCTGTTGGATAGAAAATAAATGTCTCTTTTTTCTGTCGTAGCACATCATCATCATCATCATCATCATCAAGGACTGGAAGTTGGCACTAACACACTACACTCTACAGTATACAAATATCATAATTTCCCACATATGAGACATTTCTTTTCGTTGGCAATGTTCTTGTGAAGCTGTTTGTGTTAAGACAACATTATACACTGCACTTTAAGAAGTTGGGCTTCTTTTGTACAATGAGAGACTGTATACAAAAAACTGTTTATATTTGTCAAAAGAAGTTGATGAGAAAAAAGAAACGAGAATTGTTTTGGCATCAGAAGTGAACTCCGGTAACATACTGCCACCAGTATTAGGGAAGACAACATATATATATATATATATCACCTTGATAGTTCAATTCTCTCTGATGTTTATGAACTGCAGTGAGTTATCACACAGACAGTAAGTCCCTGTTACTCAATTTTAATTTCCCCCCAAAATCTTTAAGCTACAGAACCCTAACTATTAACAGAGCCAAGAGGTCTGGTAAAGAGTCCATTCAACAATGGCAAAAGCCTCTGCAACTGCTGTGGGAGCCATATATGTACAATGAAGACTTGGAATATGCTGCACATGCTGTCTTGGGGCCAACTATCTTTAAATATGAGACACTTAACTCTCAGTATGCATGCTGGTGCTGCAAACTCATTTTAAAGTGAAAGAAAGTCAAACTTAGGGGCTGTGACTAGCGATAGTTTTCACAGTGGATGATTCTGTTGATTCTTTTTTTGGTTAATGGATAATTGCTTGCTCTCTAAAATGTCAGAAAATTGTGAAACATGTGGATCAGTGAGATGAACCTAAGATGACGTCCTCAAATGTCTTGATTTGTCCACAACTCAAAGATATTCAGTTTACTGTCACCAGAGGAGACAAGAAACTAATAAATAGTCACATTAAACAAGCTGAAATCTTTTTTTCCCCATAAATAAATAACGTAAACCGATAATTATTTGCAGCTCTAGTAAAACTTGGCGTGAACACAAGAGGCTCTACATAATAGATTTGTTTTTAAATACACTGTCTAGCGTGAGCAGAATCCATACTTGTTTTATGCTTAAGGTTTTGTTTGTGTAGAAACTCACTGTGCATGTTGTTCTGCTGGCGATTCCTCCACAGACACATGGCGATAAAAGCCAGCAGGATGAGCACCATCACTCCCAAAACACAGCCCACAATCAGGTACAGCAGTCCTCCAGGTGGGCTGGGTGGCTCCTGCGGGTGGGGGTAGGGTGGGGTAATGGGGTGCTGGCTGGGCGACCCTGGGGACTGACGTGCTGGAGCAGGGAGAAGGGAAGAGGTTGGGGAGGAGGGGACATGAGGAACAGCTTTTTACCCGCAAGCAAGCAAGAAAAATAACACAGTACCAAACCACAGAATGCAAACCATTGTTGTCGGTCTCATAAAACTCAGTAGGTTTATGTTGTGTAATTATGGCGATCATACCCGTCATTAAAGTGACAGCCTTCACAGAAACATGACTGGACTTTCCATGAAGTGGAGGTCTGGTTGGAGCATGAGTCATGACGTTTATTTGCTCTTACCTTTGGTCTCGCAGATCATGACGTTGCTGTATTCGCTCTCTCCTCCGTCGTTGAAGCACTGCATCTTGATATCGTAGGAGGTCTCAGGCTGGAGGTGTCCAATCATGTGCCAGTGTTTTACACCTGAGAGGGCGCAAGAGAGAGGGAGGCGGGGGGGGGGGCAAAGGTGAGAAATCACTTCCTCTATGGGCCCGTATTGACTCACACTGCTCTAAATCCTGTGTAAACTCACTATTTCTCCACCTTCTTTTCATGTCTCACACTTCTGGTCATGTTATTTCATGCTCTCTCTCTCTCTCTCTCTCTCTCTCATATTCACACTCTTCCCCCCCAACTTCTCTCCTACTCAGTCGGTCCCACGAGGGCTCAGACAGTTGCTTTACTTTAGATGAGCTCCATATATGGCAGCTTCATGTTAGTCTTGGCAAGCCTCCAGTACCACACACACACACACACACACACAAATGCTACAGTTCCATCAAATGAGGCTAAAATATTGAAAAAAGCTGCTGTTCTCACTGTGTTTTGTTTAATAGGACCTATAATAAATCACAGCTAAATCACAAGTGCTACCTCTGCCCAAAAGGAGAGTCCAACTGTTGTAAGTGGGAACAATAAAAGAAAGCTGCTGCTGAAGCTAAATCAGAATCAATACAGAAGCAGATAAACACACAGATAAACAGCGCTAGTACATATGTATTATACAATATATATTTTTTAAATAAGACACTTGAAGATTATCTGATGGGAAAGGGACTACAGAAGGGATATAGGCCAGGGTACTGAACCTCAGCACTTATTGAGGACCGGCCGAACTGTGACCGTGGCACCGAAATCAAACTGCTGGGTCCCAAAATAATGATGTGTGGTTGGTCAGATTCGTTTCGTCTTCTTAAGGCAAAGTTTATGAACAAAAAAAGGGAGGTAATGTCAACAAACGTGTTCATGTTCCTCAAAGTATAGGTTTTGTGAGGTACTGAAACTCCATTTTTAAAAGATGAAGCAATAACTGATTCAGTGTATGGCAGGTACAAAGCACAGCGCTCAAATAATTGTCAAGTCATAAGTTAGAGCAAAAATTGAGACAATCCAGGTAAAAATAAGATTTCTTTGAAATAGGGTGTGCCAGCTGGTTGGAAAGTTTGTACATGTCTGGGTTACATAACTAAATTAGATATTAAGAGAAAGCAGTTCATAACTACACTAGGGCTGCAACTAAAGATTGTTTTCTGGATAAATGGATTAGTTGTTTGGTCTCTAAAATGTCAGAAAATGGTAAAAAAAAAAATGTAGATCAGTGTTTCCCAAAGCCCAAGGTGACGTCCTCAAATGTCTCGTTCTGTCCACAACTCAAACATGTTCAGTTTACTGTCACAGAGGAGTGAAGAAACTAGAACATGATCACATTTAAAAAACTGACATCAGCATTTAAAATGTTATTTTCATGTTTTTCATGCACGGTGGCTCAGTGGTTAGCACTTCTGCCTCAGTTTGTATGTTCTTCCCGTGTCTGAGTGGGTGCTCCGGTTTCTTCCCACCATGAAGACGCGCGTGCTAGGTTGAAAATTAGCCGACCGGCACTGACGCATTTACAGAAATGTTGATTAATGTGCATTGTCCTAATCAAATAAATACATCTACATATAAAATTACTTAGACCGATTAATCATTTATCAAAATAGTTGCTGATTCATTTTTAATCCATTATTTGTTGCAGCTCTAAACTACACATTGAAATACAGCTAATGCATGTTTTAAATGTGTTTCATTATGTGGACTGTAATGTTTAATGTACAGTATGTTTTAAATGTGGTTAAGAGTACAGCTAATGGGGATCCTATATAAACAAATTTAAACTAACAGACATTGCAAGTCTGTGGAAACATATTATACCATATAACATATTATATTAAATCAAAACATCTAAAACTGAATTTATCCATTTGCCTGAATGTAATGACATCTTTGGATCTAAATCCCCAAAAAGCAGTGCTTACACACACAACACACACACGCACATGCGCACACAGGAGAAGGAAGACGTTGAGATGTTAAAGAGAGTTGGGCGGAGAGTGAGAGGCCGTCCCTCCTTCCCTTCCTGTACCAGGCGGCTCTGTTAGCATTCCAGCCAGCAACCTGAGCTCTCTCTTCTGGCAGGGCTCATATTGCAGCTCTGGCAGCCAATTATTAAAAACAGATTT
Organism: Etheostoma perlongum; assembly: GCA_026937815.1. Classification (NCBI taxonomy): domain Eukaryota; kingdom Metazoa; phylum Chordata; class Actinopteri; order Perciformes; family Percidae; genus Etheostoma; species Etheostoma perlongum. The sequence continues at coordinate 4,736,982 of CM049373.1, forward strand.
CAGAAAGCCCTGCTGCCCAGGGACAGCACTCTCTATAAATCTTTGTAGAAATGCCCCTCTCCACTACAGCCCACTCTTGACACTGAGTCTCCATTACTCTCCCGACTCCCAGTTTATCTGCAGAGCGTGAGCCAAACATCCCAACAGGACGGGGCTGTCGACAAACAATCTACACCGGCTACATGCCCCATCTGCAGTGGAAACACGGTCACACAAAGATGTCCATTTCCACTCACCTTCGACCACGTCTCTTTTGTAGTCACTGTCGTTGTCGCTGTCTGTGGGCCGGTAGTAAATGTAGAAGCCTTGGATCGGAGTGTTGTTGTTACTCAAGGGACTATACTACAAGGAGATGGAGAAAAAAAAGATTACGTTGGACTACAGCAATCCGGTGAGCAATTACTAAACAAAGAGAGGACATTTTCCGGCAAATAATGGCAGGGCTTGTTATCAGCAGATGTACAGGACTGCATGCATGATTGTGATTGCACTTTGTGTCTAAAGTTCAGGAAATAATGAGGCTGCCTGAGGTTGCGTAAATGTGAGGAACTATCTGCGTCCATCTGCAGCCCAAACTGTGGTGAGGAGGGGAAACGGCTTTTAAGAGAGAGGAATCAAATCGTAGATGGACTCGGCCTCTTAATCTCAGTTAGAGCAGAGCTCCAATCATCACAGTCGCTCGGTTAAAGGTCTGATTGGATCTCTGCTCCTAAAGGACTAGCAGCAGCTCACACACAGGTGGGCCAGCTGGGAAAGACTATATATATCGCCCAAGTTACTATGTCATTGTGTATTTATATTGTATGCTACCTTATTCCTATCACTTATCTCTGCTTCATCGTTGCTAGAGACAGGTAACATTAATGGAAAAACACTATTATACTCCTATGGCAGTATTACATTAACTTCCTATCTTAAGTTGACATAGGAAGAGTCGAAGATAGGATTTGGTATTAAAAAAGCAAATCCAAACAAACTTTAGAACTCCTATTTTATCTTACCAATCATGTTTTAGGTTAGGAAATCCTAAATACTCAATCCAACATCAACTTTATTGTCTGTAACCTAGAAACTGATGCTACACTTTCCCATTTCTCTTAACAATATTTTAGTTTCTTCTTCTTTCTTTCTATTTTAATTGGAGTATGCACTGGAGAGTGCCCAGATTAAGCCCTTCTGAGGGTGTTTTGCATATCTCCATCACATCCTATATTGATTATGTGTATGTTAATCTGTGGGATTTGTTTATGTGTAAACAAATAAACTAAAGCCAAACAGCTTTAAAACTGTTTTTCTCAACGTACATTGAAACTAGGGATGCTTATTTTGATTTCTTTCCTCTGAATGATAGCTGTAAACATGACTACATGTCTACAAGTCTTGGACTCAAGTCAGACTAAAACAAACGACAAAACAGGGGTAATTAGGCCTTCCATATTAAATTATAATATTGCATTGTAAGGACATCAATAAAGCCCATCAAGACAAGGTACACGAGTCGTCACGCAGGTTTATCCAGATAATCTCTTCACCACCAACCACTATATTCTGAGGTAGACCTGGAAGTGAGTGCACCCAAAACAACTGTAATAACCCCTCACTGCACAGGAAAACTGTGTGGGAGCAACTAGTATGGAAGGTGTTTGCCTCTCTTTTTTTTGTCAAAGTACGTTTGTATGAAATCTGTCTGCTCCTCTTTCTTGCCCCATCTGATTCCTTTTTAAGGACTTAATTCTTGATTTAGGAAATTAACTTCAAAGAGTACAATGTAATGTAGATATTACTGACAGGAATGACAGAACTATGACAATAGTTTTGGATCTCTAAACGTGTTTCTCCAGCAGTCTAATGGATGCTGTATGTCAGTGGGGCACTCACAGTCCAGCGCAGCATGATCTGTGTGTCGCTGATTGCGTCGGTGGATGAGATGTGAGGGCCGACCACGGGACGGTCTGCGATGCGCGGGCTGGCCTGTGGCACCTGATAGGGCTTGAGGGAATGCTGTGAGGACTCTCACCATACATGTTCATGGCTACGACACGAAACTTATTGGAGGAACCTGAAAAAGAAAGGCAATGTTAGACATGGGAAAAGTTACAGATGTAACAACTTCTTATCTTGTGGCATTCATCAATACATTATACTTAGCTATGGTATGCTGTCAGTGTTTCTAATGATTCATTTTACTTTCTTCACTTAAAGGAATACTTTGCTCATTTTAAACCAGCTGTGTCATCTTTGCGTGGGCAGCGTGTTTCCATGAACGGCGTAAACACACTGCCCACATGGCCAGGACACAGAGCCGTTTTACAGAGCTGTTGAAGGTGTCTTTGCTCATGGCAGAAATAAAATGGTTTTGATTCTTCAATAATTAAAACACACAGAAGGTATACATACACACTTATATTCCACTATTATTCTGAAAATGACAATATTCCGAATTTGATAAAGGTCATGTAAAAAGCAAATTCCATTTGGGAGTTCCAAATAAGTCTGTTTTCTCAATATAGCCTTTTCCCCATTCAGAATACGCATCTCAACCAGGGTTTTTACAGCAGTTAACAACACTTTCTGGCCTCTTGTCTGTTTACGGTTTATGGCCAGCATCCGTAAAGTGTACCTACTATGGAGCCATTTTGTTGCTAACAAGCCATCCCCCGCCGTTAGCATCCCATTGACTGCCATTCATTTTGGGGTCACAAGCGTTTAAAGACTATTTGTCCATTGTTTATTTCTAAAAAAAACATGACAATGTATAAAAAGCTCAACTACCTTGTAGCTCATGTTAAATAATTTAACGATTGTGTAATAACCACGCGACTTACTGTCGCACAATTACCGTACAGTACAGGAGAAACTCGCAGACATTTTTGACTTACATTAGCTGTTTAAGTTTAATTACTAATGTTAACTAGCATTTTATTTAACAATAATTAGCCTGTGCCTACGCTCTCCGTCTCTGCAAGATTCGGAGTGATTAAGATTTCTCTTGGCACAGCTACCAATAGACATACAACTTTCAGACAGGTTGCTCATGTGACATCTACGATATCAAGCTCAGTTGGAGGCTGCGCAGTAACGCTCAGCTGTCACCGGAAAAGAGCTTTAATATCCTTCAATGGTCTCCGTTGAAGTATAATATTAGTGGAATATTCACTTTCATTAGTCAGTTAAATAGCTTTGGAAGAATATTGTCTTCTTCAGAATAAGGCCAAAAACTGGAATATTTTGTGCATGTAAACGCAGTCACTGTCTTATTTTGTTGTATTATATGTCTATACTATACTTTTCACACATATTGTGATATAGTAATAACAAAGCTTCAAAAAACAATATTATCATTGTGTCACATAAACAATGATTGCATGCTTTTTACCACTATGGGCCAATAACTAAACTAAAACAAGTGAAACTGGTCAAATTAGTCTGGATTAAGGTCAAAACAAAGGTAAGACAGATAAGCAAACTACTCATATAACATCACATGACAACTTAAGATCAAGAAACCCTTTGCTGGGCAGAAGAATCACATCATGCTTCACTGGACTGTAGAGAAGGGAGCTCACCAGGCTCCAGATTACGGACTTCCACAGACAGTTTGAGAGGTGAGATATTATCCGCAGCCACAACCCACTCGGCACTGCGCCCGCGTCTGTACTCCACGCGGAAAGCTGTGATCGGCGACCCGCCGTTGGCTCTTGGGATCCAGGTGACATACACCGAACTTTCAGTCGCCATGGAGATGGTGGGGCGATCGGGGGCCTCAGGCACTGGGGGCAGAAACAAATAAGGAATAACCGTCTTGAGGGGTGCACACTTTTGCGAATCCAATAAAACACACGCACACACACACAAACACAGAGAGAGAGAACTTGCAACCGTCAGCACTGCATCCCAACTCATGTAACGATGGAACAAGTTCACAGAGAAGGAAAAATTAAATAAATAAAAAATAAAGACGGCATGACGTGGAAGAATGTGTACTTACTGCCTAGGCTCTTAGCCACAAAGTTAGAGAGGGCAGGGGAGAGTAAGAAAGAGAGAGAGAAATGAGGGTTAGTGAAAAGACCAATGAGTGTTTCAGCAAAGTAGGCCTGCTTGTGTCTGCACACACACACACACACACACACACACACACACACACACACACACACACAACACACACACACACACACACACAAACACACACACACACACACACACACACACACACACACACACACAAACAAACCACACACACACATCACACACACACACACACACACACACACTACACACACACACACACACACACACACACACACACACACACACACACACACACACACACACACACACACACACACACACACACACACACACACACACGGTCACTGTTTCTACTCTGAGTCATGAACTCCATTAAACTATTCCTGAGACAGAAACGGTCCCCATGAATCCATTAGAACTACCCAGACAGAAATCCCCCCCCCCCACACACACACACACACACACACACACACACACACACACACAGTCATTGTGTGCACACATTCCAGCTGCTGCTGCTGCTTCAGCAGCAATAGCCCAGCACTCTGCAGTCCTACCTCTGTCGTGTATGACCACACCAAAGTGTGTGTTGGCGCTTTTGTCTTCTGGAGCTTTGGGAGGCATGGAGATGACGGGAGGGTTGGATGGATTCTTGTTGGAGGTGTTGCTCTTCTCTGAGAGAGAGGAAAAGGAAAAGAGTGTCAGAAAAACAAGGCCCGACATGTCTTCAGGGCTATCAGTTCCACCAAAAGCACATGGAGCAGCTCCGGATGTTGGCTCTGAAATCTAAACTTTTCCTCCTGGCTTCCAGAGCTCTTTGGAGTTTTATCAGGGTGGGGCTCAGGTTTTCACCCCGGCAACGCTGCAGACACACTCGGCTGGGTTGTTGCTCGGATGAGTGCATGATGGGTATCCAATTTAACACTTTTCTCATGCTAATCACATTTTTTCAGTCAATTCATTCATTCATTTTTTTTAAAAAAGATTACATTTTGGGCATTATATTTTGTTAGCTATCTCTGAGGATACCGACAACATGTTCTCGTTGTTGATTCTGGATATTTAAGGTTTTTATTTAAATACATTTGGTGTCTTTTTAAAGACGGATTCTTTTTTTTGTATGCAAAATGATTAGACTTATTCTCCACCAGAATTATATTCCTAGCAATGTGAGGTTTTGAAACAAGCATCATGACGGGAGATACACTTTTAAAGAAAAAAATACAACTGAGACCAAAAGCAAATGGCCGTATTGAGGTTTAGTTGAGTGTCTTTTGGGGAGGTGGCGTTGTTTATGGGTCTAGTTTTGGACTGGTTGGCATTTTTTGGTCCAGGACCATTTTTGTAAAAGAACCACCCATGGGATAGAATCATATCCGTGGTTTCTGGCAATTTCTTGCATATTTCTGAGCGGGGAATATTGTGTCAACCCGGCTGTGGTGTAGCATTATTGTAAGTTTTTGGTACATTTGCGGTTGTCCTTGTTTCTATTTGTCTCAGAAACACAACAACATTTTGCTCAAAGTAACTCACTATGATTATGATACTGATCATTATGATTAAATTTAGGATTATAATTGAACAATGTGGTGGAAGTAGAAGTAATTAAACCTCAGATACAGCATATGGTTGTGTAAAATACACATTTAATCAGCAGTTAGTTGTAATGAAGTCACAATTTTATGTTTTAGTGTATTCAATTATCCCTAGCCTGTCTCATCTGCTTCTACTTCACTTATTAACATTCTTTAGTCGACAGAAACTTCATGTTGCCCGTTTGATTGAAAATACTGCGTGCTTCCTCTTCTATAAATCACAAAGGTAGACGCACAAAAATCATCCAAAGAGCCACAATATATTTTCAAACTGGAAAACACAATGTGCGCAGCATATTTTTCTGTTCTCATGAGACTGCTGTCGCTGGAGAAAGAGATGCATATTTCTGCTTCTTCTCCAATAAATTTCTGCCTGGATGTCTGTTTAATGTCGGTGCAAAAAGAAAAAAAAATCTGGAGTTCAGAAACAACCAGATGCTCTTTTAGTTAGAGGAGCTGACACCAAAACCTGCTATTCACTGAAGATGTTTTAGGCGGCTGAACCTCTTTCTATCTGAGCTTTGTCAGTTATTCCCCAGAATACCTAAAACACACAGAGCTTACAAGGTATTTTAATTTTATTAATTAATAGTCTTGGAAATAAATGTGATGAACAATATAGTTGTCTCTTTCAGTCTCTTTTTGACGTATTACTTTTACGAACAAATACGTTTTGAATGAGTCCCAGAATACATATTTTGGTAATATAAGAGTTATGTGACCAAAATAATGTAGTAACACAAGTACACAGACTATGAGATAAACCACGCCTCTTCACTGTCTAAAAAATTGGGTTATTTTTCTGAAATTAACAATTACCATCAACAGTGGTAGTTTAAGGCCTGCGGGCCAAATTCGGCCTCTTGCAGATTTTGATCCGACCCGCAAGTTCACAATAAGTTATGTAATATTAGTTACAGGGCTACATACATTGATATTGTTTTATACAGTGTTTGAGTGCTGAGAGCCCGTGGTTGGACTGACCCTTGCCGGTGCGGAAGGTGAGCATGGCGGGCTGGCCCTCGCCGGCTGAACTCCGGGCCACCATCAGCACCTCGTAGAGACTGGAGGACTCCAGCTCTGACAGCCGCAGGGTCTTCTCGCTGCCAGGGACACGAACTGTATGCCAACTCCCCACCACTGTTCCCATTTCATCAACCTGACACGCACACACAGACGGCCACACACATAGACAAATACAAACACATGACAAAAAGAAAAACAAAATCATGTGTCGCTCTACAACCTTCCACAGTGCAGTCTCAGGCGCTCTCTACAGGGAACGGCCTCAGAATCAATCCCTGGGAGATTTCTGTCACAATTTCCAAACTCCAGCAGAACCGAGTTGTGCTGCCAACAATGCAGTTTTATAGTCAGAGGGAGCAGATTACTGAAGAAAGCACAGACTTTTAAACAGGAAATAAGCAGCCTATCAGTCACCTCAAGTACTGGTCCTACCTTCTTTATTTATAATGTCCCATATTGTAATAACTGAGATTTACACGTCTCTTTTGATTATAAAGCAGGTCGAGGTGCTATATATACTGTGACGTATCAAAACGCTTGATCCACAGAGAAACACACAAAGCTCATTCAGAAACTATGTCTTTATATGAGCTGTCAGGAATTTTGTAAGGTTGTTATGTCACAACTTATATATATATATATATATATATATATATATATATATATATATATATATATATATATATATATATATATATATAGATATATATAGATATAGAGAGAGAGAGAGAGAGAGAGAGAGAGAGAGAGAGAGAGAGAGAGAGAGAGAGAGAGAGAGAGAGAGAGAGCCACCACAAGTAACGTCACAGTCATTCCCTGACTGCAATCGCGGTAAAGAGACTCAGAAAACGCGGATGCAGGAGTTTGGAAATGCCAGCCAATCAGAGCAGACTGGGCTTTTTCAAGAGGGGGCCTTAAAGAGATGGGTGCTAAAACGGAGCGTTTCAGACAGAGGGTACATACAGGTATATTCAGACAGACAGTATAAGAAAAATAATGTGTTTTTCTGAACATTAAAGCATGTAAACATGTTCTAGTGAAAACCCCAAATACAAGCATGGACCTGAAAGTGTGCATTATATGGGACCTTTAATTAACATATTGCATTGTTGGTATAGGCCAGAGATCTTCAACAAGGGGGTCCGTGACACTTAAGGGGTCCTCAGAGTTATGTCAGTTTTGTTTTTCAAAAATTTAAATATGTCTGAAAATATACATTAATATGAATCCAACACATTATTAGCAAAGCAACATTTCATTTATACAGCATTGACAAGACATTAAATGTATGAATTGATGTATGAATAACATGTGAATATCAAGTTTTATCTATTTGGCCCAGTTTAATATGCAATTAAATGTTATACAATGTTAAAATCCAGCAAGAAAGAAGTGATACATGGAAGCTTGTATATTTCTCCTCACCTTACGGTATTTGACAAAATAGGCGTTGATTGGACTCCCGCCATCCCGCCCGGCCCTCCACTCCAGGTCGTAAATATCGGGCTTGTGGGTCTGTGGCGAGCTGGTGATGATCGGCGCCTCCGGAGTGGGCCGCTCACTGCTCCTGTCGACCGGCAGGTTGACAGCGTCGCCGTCGCCTTCGTCTTCAGTGAGGAAGCGCTTGTGGCCCTCGTCGCTCTGCATGGGGTGGAGCGATGGTGAAGCCTCCAGCAGCACGGCGGCAGTGGAGCCCGGCTGCACATCTGTCAGGGAAAGAATTAAAATATTATTTTTAATATAACTGGAGTCAAGTCAGTTCAGTCTGATACACAATACTTTAACAAAGCTGCAGTTGAGACACACTGTGACAAAATTCTGTTTATTATTGTGCAAAAAAATATAATTGTCTGGTTTCACCCTTGATTCTTTTTTAATTGCCTTTCATAGAGGTTTTAGTTTAAAATGAATTGTCTTGTTTAGATTAAAAAGTCTTTCTCTATATTAAACTAAACCAATGAATACAAAGTCTAAACCATAGGAGTAACATTCTCCAACTTCCAACAGCTTCATAAAACAAGAAACTTTTAAGACATGTCAAAATTTCCCAGCAAAAGCAGAGACTTTAGGACACCATTTCATTTTTGGGAATATGGAAACAAAATGCAATCAGATTGAGTTATGTTGCAATCATTAACGTGACTCCACGTCTTTTACAACACATTCCATTTCCGCTTATATTTTGGACTATCCTCTCTGTACAAGAATGCAGATATTACTTATACATACTCCTGTAAACCTTTGCACATTCCCTGGACATTATTATGCACATCACAGAGATATATTGTATTATATCATTTTAATTTTATTGTTTCCTAACTGATTTTATCTATTCTTTTCTATGTTGTATTGTTATGCACCAAATCACCAAGGCAAATTTCTACCTACATGGCAATAGACTTGATTATGACTTTGGATGAATTTTTCAGCTCTAAAATGCATATTGTCACATTTTTGCATCACAATATCCTAAAGGTAATTCATCAACCATATATATATATATATATATATATATATATATATATATACACACACACACACACACACACACACACACACACACACACACACACACACACACACATACATATACATAGCAAAATCCAAATAAAGACGTTAATAACGTACAGTATCTCCTACATAAGGTATGCAATGGTATGTTTATTAGCCGATGTACAGATTTTTTTAATGGTGCATATTTAGCTTCTTGATTAAGAACCTGGATCTAGGCTGTGCTGAGTTAGAGACAACCGTTGCTGGAGAAAGCACAAAGCAATAAAAGCTGAAGCCATGGCAACAAAGTCAGTGACTAACCGTGGTGGCCCTCCATGTCCACAGAGGAAAAGCAGTGCTGGAAAATTTTACATTTGGAACAAGCCTTTGAATCTACATAAAATAACAAGAAAAACCTGAATCTGTGCAGCACTACATAATCATGCTTTGTTTTGTTTATTCATTAAATCTTCACCCGAGCCAGAGAGGTCCACCTGGGCAAATCATGCAGGCTGGGAGTCTTATTAAGGCTGACACCGGTTTGGCACAGCTCGGATGGAATATTTCGCAGACGTTTGGAGGACACTGAGCACAGCCCACAAGAACAGGGGGCCTGCTCAACTCGGAGCCACACCACCTCGGTCAAAGAGCACCATAATTGAATATTCAAAGCAAAACAAGTGAGTAAGGAGGTTAAAGCACTGAGGCTTGCCACAGGGCCACACTGCAGGGTCCTGCATCCAGTTTTGGGGCTGTTTTGTGTGCGGCACCGGTTCACTTTGTAAAACAAACAGGCCCGGGGCTGGTAACACTAGACCTGATCCTGGGACTACGGCCAGCTGCCACACATTCCACACACCAACTATTAAAATACCGGATAGAATCAGACCCCATCCAGCGCTACAGCCAGTCCAACACACTGTCCTGCTCGGCTCCCCCTGCCCTCTCCACAGCTCCGACTCACTAATATAGGAGGAGGCAGTTAAGGCCACAGCATCCTCCCAGTCCTCATGAACAGGAGTTATATATCATGGGTACATCCTAGTTCCCTTTTTTGATATCTCCTCGATCCTCGGTCCTTGGCTGAACTGGAAGTTTTTCTGGCCCTCCTTCTTGAAGGCCATCTCAAAGCTCTTATTCCTTCCCTGAGGAGCTAGAATCGAGGAGGAATCTCCGAGGAGCTATGAGCGAGGATACAGAGAGCGGCCTTCCTGGAAGCCTTGCAGCTGAAAGCTGTTGCTAACTCAGCCCAAACAGATGACAAATTCCCTTGAGTGTGCTCCTACACCTGGACAGAGATACACTGCCAGGTTCTTCCCAGAAAAAGGCCAGTGCATTAGAGATAAATGGATTAGGGATTAGTGATAAGGGCTGTAATTTAGAAAGTATCAGAAAATAGTGAAAATAGGTCAAGATGATGTCTTCAGATTGCTCGTGTCTCAGACCAGCAGTTCAAATCCCAATAGAGGTTGACTGAAGAATGATATATAAAATTGAGAAAAGGCAGGAAACCAACGTATGGTATTCTTGATTCATTTTCTGTCAATCAAGTGGTCAAATAATCATTTCAGCATGAGTTGTGGCTGAAGCGCTGTGTTAGCTTTTTGACACTTGAGAGCCGGGAGGACTGTGCTGCATCCCAGTCGCAGGATGAAAGAGAGTTGTCATGGGGATGGAAAACAGCAATACCAAACAGAAACCCAAACATATTTTAGATTGCACTTTGTGATGAAGTGCTCATAATAATAACAGACTACTCACATCAATGATAGTATTTACTTTGAATGCAAAGGGCATTGGATAAGCTCCCGGTACCTGGCACCTAAAAAACAAGTGAACACAAACTGACCTCAGAGTGTTTACCTCTGCCGGGCACGTCCTGCTTATCGGCTAAATATTCTCTTTTGTGTAAATCTGCAGCGAAAAGATATGAAATCTCATCCTTCTTGCTGTATTTGTGTTTTGCAGTGACTCCGCCTGATCCTGTCTGATCTGTACTCCCTGTGCACCACATGTCGCTGTATTAATCATGCTGCAGATAGAGGGGCGAGCAGAGGAATGGGGCCCTGGTGTACAGCGGCTGGGGAGGCAGGAGAGGGGAGGCTTGGTGGGGTGGGGGTGGGGGTGGGAGTGGGGGGGTGCGTTGTGATGTGTTAATAAATAAAAGGCAGTTGTGTATCATGTTGACAGCTGGGTGGTCTGGTCCTCGTCATAACCCTCCACGGCTACTCCTTACATTCCAGTGTCCGGGGGCTTATCCCCGGCGGCGTGCACAAAGCTCACTCTCACGCTCAGGCTCAGTTCAAGGCTCAGGAGGAGGGCGGCCTTGGCTAAGCCTCTCCTACAAGCCCTCAGAAACACACACACATTCACACTCAAAGAGCAAGGACTCCCTGCAGATACTGCATGCGCAGGCCCACAGAGATCCCTCCTGGTAGGATGCCTTAACCCTTTCCAACACTAGCTTTGGAAAATGCATAATGATGTGGCGTGTTTCAAAATGCTTCCTTTTGTAGCCGTAAACTCTCTGAGCTCTGCAAGGCGTCCAGTGTCAGCGTACAAACTCATGTTGTTAGGTTAGTGATTTTACAGTACACTGGATAATTGCTTTTTTCTTTGTTGACGCCATCTTGAAACGCAAACGAGGCTTCGGTGGCGTCATCACATCACAGCTGATGGTGACAGAGGCAACCAGTGCTGCTTCTCTACCCCCAGTTTGTGGGTTTAAAACAAAGTGTCTTAAAAAAAGTCTGTATTTATTACTAATGCAAGCTGAGTCGAGATAGATCCATATTAAAGCCAAGTCACAAATTAAGATAACCGATACATACCCGTTAGCGTCGTAAGGATTCCATATGACTGTGCCGAGCCAATCCCGTTGTCCAGCAGACACTGGAACACGCCCTCATCCTGTGGTGTCACATCTGCAATGACAAGCGAGGATCCAGAGATCTGAAAGCGATGTGATGGGGTGACGGGGTTGGCGTTGAACAGCCAGGTGATGTTTGGGGAAGGGTTTCCTGTCGCTGCGCAGGTAAAACGGGTGGAGGAGCCGGGAGAGACCAGCTGGTTGGTCAAGCCCTCTGTGATAGACACAGGCTCTGTGGAGGAGAGAAAGATTAGCATCACCATGAGATCTGCCACAAACAATTCCCACAACACAACAGCTAGGGCTGGGTACCCAATTTCATACTTTTTGGGCACTGACCGAAATGCCTCCTTAGTGTGGAGCATCGAAGAATGCCTCTTCATTCAATACTGAATTTTAAATAGGATTGGCCATCTTTTTTTTTTTTTATTGGAATTGTTTGGAAAATGTGGTTTTGAATGCCCAAACCTAATTTGAAATACCAAAGGAGTAAATCCCATCAGCGTCTGTGATCCAATATGCATGCATCATTCTTCTACAAAGATCTAATAATGCTGCTGATTGGCTGTCTAACATTACACGCTGTAGAGACATGCAGGAAAAATGGATGGATGTTAAAATGGATTTTATACACTGGTTATGTTCAGGAACCGGTATCCTAGTCACGGTATTGGTATCTGTAACATGTTTGAACAATACCCAGCCCTAAGGAGAGCCTTTCTTGTGTTTTTCTTACCGAGAACATTGACAGTATAGTTTGCGCTGATCACAGTCCCTTGCATGCTCTCAGCAGCACAGGTGTAACTCCCTTCATCGCTCCTCATCACCGAAATAAAAGCCAGGTTGTTGTGCTGTTGCTGGTGAGAAGGCCCCGGTGCGACCTCCTTACCGTTCTTAAACCATGTCGCTGCTGGTGCAGGACTACCAGACACGACACACTCCAACGTCAGCGGCTGGGACCGCTGCACTGAAACAGTCACTGGGGCGGTGGGGTAAACTATCCGCACTGGGGGGGAAGAGTCTGAATCTAAAACAGGCATACGAACCACGTTAGCACACAATAACAGAGCAAACAGCTGGGATATGAAAACTTGCAAATCTTAAATGAAATGTCCTCAGACTCACGTTTCACCGACAGCTTAGTGCCATGAGGCTGCATGACGGTTTCCCCAGTAACAGGGTTGAACGCACCACATTTATACATGCCCTGGTGCTGGGCTGAAACAGAGAGAATCTGGAGGTTTCCAGACGGAAGAACTACATAGTCATCTGAAAAGAAAAAGAAAACAACAGTTTCAGAGAACTTACAGTGTGTGTGTGTGTGTGTGTGTGTGTGTGTGTGTGTGTGTGTGTGTGTGTGTGTGTTACACCATGAGCATAGTAAGTGTGTTTTATATGGCAGCATGTTCTGGAATATCAATAGAGAAACCATTTATAGATAAAATGACCAAATTGAAATGTATATTTTTCTGTGATTCTTTTCTGTGAAGAAAAACAAACCCTGATGAATCTAGAAACATCATCACTTGATACACAAGTAGTCCAGCTCACTGAGTTTCAACATTGCCTGCAATGGTCTAATACAACCAGAATTGTTAAGAGTCGATTAGTCGACTAATCAGTCATTTCGGTCTTGGACTCAGATTTACTTAGTCCATTAGTGCTTTTTTATTCTTTTTGTCATGTTAAATGACTTATTTCCAAGAATTTATGAGTACATCTCTGGTAAACACAGGATTACAGTGGTGCTTTTACATGATTCTTTTTGAATTTCTAGTGTTTTGCAGATTATATGGTCATACTGCCAACCTAAAGTGACTCCCAATATAAAGAAACTTCTGATTGATTTGCTGGTCTCAAACAAACCTGTTGACACTTCTATCCGCTCCCCTCGTGCTCTCAGCCTAGGAAGAGCTGGAGGGACGCTGTGCGGTAGAGGACACTCTATAAGAACAGAGCTGCCTTCCTGCACCGATAACGACCGGCGTCGGCCATCTTCATATTCTGAGATTTCTGCAGAGACAGAGAAAAAGAAGACTCCTTCAGTCAAACTCACTTTCTGCGCAGACTATTGGACATTCAATATGAGCTGAGCACCAGCGCAGTGTAGAGCGAGGGCGAAACAGCGCTACTTGAGCCGATCTGTTTGTGTTGGATCGCTGGGTTTGTTTATTGTTGCAGTGAGCGATTCTATTCAAGCCTGATACAGTTCCAGATCAGGGTCAACCCCTTAGGGGGTAGTGTCCAACAGCAAGCAGCACCCCAGCAGGAACATAACACACTGCACAGGAAAGCCCAAGGCTCATTAAGGATACCGGTCAACAGGCTTTTGGAAGGGTGCCCGAGTAAAAAAACTCCTACTGCTTCCTTCCCCTCCGCCACTCAGCAGCAGGCAGCCGAGGACAGGCATTCTTGCTAAGTGTTCAACACTCACAAAACGACCTTCCTTTTCTCAAGGCAACTTCCTCTCTTTTCTTTAGTGCTCTGCTTTGAAGTGAGTAGAAGTATGCACCCAAGGGCAATTGTCTGTTTTCATACCTGCTATGGCCACGCGCGCGTGGCGGCTGGCGATGGCCGGCCCATGGTCTAAGCGTGCCACACACTGATAGACGCCAACATGGCTGGGCTTAAGGGAGGAGATGGTGAGGAAGCTCTGGTTGAGCTCCACACCGGACAGGTTGTCCCGGTCCAGGGGACGGCCTCTGAAGCGCCAGGAAACCGACGCTGATGGAGGACTTACTAAGCAGCGCAGACGAGCAACAGAGCCTGGACTCTGGACCACGGAGGCAGGCTCAGAGCGGAAAGAGGGATACTGAGCTGTGGAGGAGACAGGAGCAGAGAAAAACAGGTTCACAGATTGGAATCATTCATTTTTATCATGATTAGTCCACAAATCAGCATGTTTTGGTCTTACATGAATCAGATTTCTGTATTCGGTTGGTCATTTCTTTTTGCTTTTCCAAGCTTTATGACTTTATTTTCCAAGAAAACATATGAATACATTGATCTTGTACACAAGATTTAAAGCGGTGCTTTTGCATGATTCTTGAGTCGTCCTAAGAATTTCTTCAGTCACAGCCTGACAATATAGCAAATCTTTGACTTTCCAGTGTCTCGCAGTTTATTTCATAATAGTCGACTAATCATCTATGGAGCCTGATTCGACTGCCGACTCACAGTCCAATCGTCGTAGTGTCTGAAAAAATGTTCTTATGAAAAAGGATCATTTCATTAAGGCTATACGGGGGTGCTGAATGTTTTATTTGACATAGAATCGCTTGTTTCTTTGTTTTCCAATAAATCATGATATATATAGCCATGTGAGATACATTTTGGTATAAATATAAGCCTATTTATAATACTGTTATTAACAGAAGTAAGGGTACTTATGTGGACAAAACCCACAATTGGTGAGTGGTACTGGCACATTTTCGGCACTGGGTCAGTCCAGATTACCAAACAACCCCCGAGACATACATGTCATAGAACTATGAACCTATCTGCATGGCGTTCAGGAAAGGGAGAAATACCTCAAAGCCATGGAGATAGTTTTGCAGATGGGTAAAAATATGGTTGAATTCTGGGCGAACTGTACCTTTTTGCTGTTTTGTTTTTACCAATTTAATTCAAAAGATCTGTTATCAGTTAACGCATGACGCTACATTGGCGTCTTCCTGATTAAGTTTGACTCTCAGGACGCACCAAACCCTTGTCTGGCCTGCTGTGATGTTGTCATACTATCGGCTTCTTTAGCATTCTAGTGTATGAGAGGATAAACCTAACCTAAACCAGATGTTTCAAACTAAAAAGAAAGAGAAATGTTTGTGTAAATTATTACTTTAAAAGTTGCAATAATTTATTTTTGGGCCAGTTGGGAAAAGGAGACTCCATATCAAGCTGAAAAAAATAACCCTAACACAGTCAGCAGACAGAGAAACATTAATTTGGAGTCATGTTTATGGTCTTGATGAATTCAAGTCCGAGATTTATCCTCCTTTTGGCTAATAACAGCTGCCATGTTGCTGCTGAGTCTCTTATCATTGCTCTGGGACATATTTCACATTACACAATCACTCCATTGTTAATGTACACATAATGGTTTGGGGTTTATTAAACACATATCAGCTTTAGAACAGACGGAGCAGGGACTCCCTACTACATATATTGTATAAAATTGAGATGCATATTAGGGATAGACCGATTATTGAGCCTGGCTGATTATCGGCAGTTTGCAGATTATCTGTATCAGAGTTTTATTTGGCTGATAACAGATAAAGTTAATGAATTAAAAAGTGTTCTACTTTGGCTCGGCTACAGCTCTGTATCTGTCCCTCTGCTTCGGTTTCCCTCCCCACTGAGTCTGACTTAATAACCCCCCCAACAACACTATCTGACTCTCTGTTACTGGGGATTATGTTGAAAGTTTCTCATTTATTAAATAATTGCTTAAAGCATTTAATCAAGGTTTTGTGTTATTTTGTTTTTGTCAATCTTTTGACTTAAAGATTTTAATTGTCACTGTAAATACATGTTTCCAAATTTGGTTCCAAATATCGGTTATCGGTTTCATTAACTAATACTTTTGGCATCAGCCTTAAAAAAAATTGTATCTGTTAATCCCTATTGCATATTAAACAGTGCCTACAATAACATGTAGGGCAGCCTAAAGCCTTTATCCATACCTTTTTTAGTGCATAGAATACTACGGATTTTTCTAAGGATTCTTTTGTTATACATGTAGCACAGTGAATCTTTAGGATGAACTGTATCTGTGGATGACTACCTTAGTGGCTACCTTACCCAACCTTACCTTGGTTGATCTATATGTGCTAATAATCTGTTGGATACAACATTTTTCTTTTGTTTGTTTTTTAAATAACCAATCCTTGGTCCCCTGCAGTAACTCTGACAACCCCCTTAGGGTCCCGGACTGCCTGTTGAAGATCTTTGCTTTAGGGGATCACACCACTTCCACCCATGTTAAGCTGCAAGTAGGATAAGGGACTTACATGAGCAGCCAATGAGCAGGGCCTGGCTGAGACACAGCACAGTGGACAAGAGGACCCTGAGGCCACTGTCCATGGTGCACTCTGACCCCTGCCAGCAGCCGTGTTGCCCGGCACGCACGCCCTCGTCTGTTCAGCAAACCTGCAAAAGAGAGGAGAAAAAAACACATCAGACCAGAAATCTGCGTGGGGACCTGACAGCATCCATACGAGCAAAAAAAGAGCTGAGCCACATGACAATGGACAAAACAAGCTGGGAAGAGGTTTTCAGAGGATCAACTGGTTTAAGAGTTTGTTTCATTGGAACTGGAATTTCTGTCGGTGCAGGTACTCTAAGGACCCACGAGAAAGCAGAAGGTCCCTGTGTGGTGTTTGGAAAGGACTGTCTGTAGTCTGACAGTGTAGACAGGAAGAGTCCCAGCTCTCTCTAAAACAATGCAAACTTCAGATTTCCATTGGTCTGCAAGTTTGTGTTTGCCTGTCAGCCAGGGCTGGAAAATATATCAATATTATATCAACATCGATATATGAGGCTAGATATCGCCTTAGATTTTAGATATTGTAATATTGTGATTTGAAAGTGGTGTCTTTTCCTGGTTTTAAAGAGCTGCATTACAGTAAAGTGAAGTCTTTTTCTGAACTTACTAGACTGTTATAGCTGTTATATTATTTGACTTTGCCCACTTAATCATTACATTATTGCTAATGATGGTTATTTATCAGAAGCCTCAATGAGTTAATATTATGTGACAGCACCAATAGTCCACTCTAGAATAACGTCATGGTAACAACATAGATCTATATGGTTACAAATATCGTGATATTTGATTTTCTGCATATTGCCCGGTTCTAGCCTCAGCAGAACCTTTCCGACCCAGACACCATCTCCCACAATTGCAAAAAGCAACCACCCAAAAATTCTGAATGACTATAGACCTGTGGCTCTAACTTCATTAGTTATGAAGTCCTTTGAAAAACTGATAAAGAAAGAACTGCTGGGTAGGACTGAACACCTCCTTGACCCCCTGCAGTTTGCATACAGAGCCAACAGGGGGGTGCAAGACGCTACCATAACTCTGCTTAACCTCATATACAAGCATCTAGAGGGTAACAAAAACCATGTTAGATTACTGTTTGTGGATTTCTCGTCTGCCTTCAACACCATTCAGCCCCATTTATTGGCGCAGAAGCTCATAGAAAAGTTTGCGTTGGACTGCAACCTGGTGGGCTGGATTCTGGACTTTCTCACTAACAGGACACAGAGAGTGAGAGTTAATGGACATCTTTCTGGAATATCAGGGACATCAACCGGCTCCCCTCAAGGTTGTGTTCTCTCTCCTCTTTTATACATTATGTACACTAACGACTGCCGCAGTGAACTGACCAATAACTACATTGTAAAGTTTGCAGATGATACAGTCATAGTAAGCTTAATGGACACCACTGGAACATCTCACGGCCCTGTACTACCCTATTTTTTAAACTGGTGCAAAGAAGCCTTTTTAGATTTAAATGTTACAAAGACAAAGGACATGTGCATTGATTTTAGACGTCACCATCCAACTCCTGAAAAGACGATTATAGATGGAAAAGAGGTTGAAATTGTTGAATCATACAAGTATCTGGGAATCATCATTGATAACAAGTTGACCTTTGAACTAAACACAGACATGCTGAGTAAGAAAAGTCAGCAGCGTCTATTCTGTCTGAGGAAGCTAGCTAAGTTTCAAGTGGACAGATCTCTGATGACATTGTTTTATAAATCTTTTATTGAGTCCGTCTTTACCTTTTCATGCATTTGCTGGTATGCTTCTTTGAATTTAAAACGGAAAAACACATTATCAATGGTTATTAAAGTGAGCAGCAAAATCATTGGGGTTCAGCAGATGACAACAACTGATCTGTACAACAGACATGTGCTTAATAAGGCAGAATCCATCATGTCTGATAGTTCCCACCCCCTGAATGCAGAGTTTAAGTTGCTGCCCTCTGGTTCCCGCTTCAGTCAGCCACCAGCCAAAACTAATAGGTATAAATTCTCCTTCGTTCCCTCTGCTATCTCTCTGCTCAACTCTGGAAGGAATAGGTAATCTTCTGCACACTGGGATTTAAATTTTGAATTTTGTGGTATTTATTTCCCCATTTGGTCTGTATTTTTAATTGATATTGTTTGTCTTTGTCATGTATGTCAATGTCTTTGCTACTGCAGCAAAATGAATCGCCCCTCGGGGACAAATAAAGGTCTTGAACTTGAACAGATAAGTCGAATCTGGTCCTGTTCCTTTGCAGGACTTTTGTTTATCTGCACAATGGTCCTCTGTCACAGGTCGTCCAAAACCTAAGTCCAGCGACTTCATGAACATGAGTTTGCAGGGTGAAAATCCAGTGACATCATTCTTAGATCAGTGGATCTGAGAGGAGGGGGAAACAAATCTATTAGCTTCCAAATGAATCATGTATGACAATCATTCTTATCTTCACGACACATCCTCTTTACACACCCCTTGATCTCCACCTCCCAGCCTCTCCTCTAACCCCTGTTCTCACCCGCTGCTGTGTCTCCACGGAGGCTGGAATGTCCAGCCCCCCCGCCCCTCTCTCCCACTGGGCCGCAGAGATCTCCCGCTAATGGAGTGGCCGTGGAGAGACTGTCGCCTCACTCCTAATATCACTCTCTTGTCACACTGCGTTGCTTCCTCATAGGTTCACTGTAGCCTCAAGTGCAGGCCCAGACACACTGGAGGGCACGTAATTAGGAGCATTCCTCCATCCTTTTCAACCCCGACCCCACTCCAACCGCGGCACCTCCTCCTCCTTTTTTCTAAGAGTAATCCGGGCAAGCTTTGATCCCAGGTTCCTGGTTGGTTACCAAGGCTTGAGCCTGAGGGCGGCGGAACAATGGCCGTCCAGCTGTGATATTCAAGCTAGCGCTTCGGTGGCTCACAGGCGTTAGCAGAAGGGCCGACCTGTGGCAGAAGGCTGGGTCAAATTAAATGGATGATGTCTGGGTGGGATCGTTGGAGCTGAACAGGTTTCTAACACTGTTTCATCTGCGCGACACTCTGGCAGGTCAATTTATTTAGCCTCCTATAAAGGCTGCAGGGCGGCGACTCTGTCCCAGGGGGGAACAGTTGGGAGCCGAGCTGCAATGATCTTCGATTCATCTCTTGATTCATTTTCTGTAACAATTTAGTTTATTCTGGAACAAACAAATGTTCTTGCACTTTTGCTTGACAAATGGCCTGAATACCTAATCAATGGATTTTCTGTCGATTGGCTGATTGTACTCGAGTCCAAATGTTGAAGTACTTGTACTTTACTTGAGTCTTTTCTTTTCATGCCACTTTCGACTTCTACTCTGTTACATTTTAGAGAGAAATATTGTACTTTTTACTCCACTACATTAATCTGACAGCTTTAGTTACTAGTTATTTTAAAAATTAAGATTTTTGCACACAGAACACATGTAGTATACCCTAGTTGTCCTCCCGGGTCAAAAACGGACAAAATTTTGACATTTTTGTCCCTTTTTCAGACTTTTTGTTTTGTTTTCACTAACCTTACTACCACTAGTTGTACAGTACATTTTGTAATTCATGGTCAATAACCCTCATTTATATAGAATTATTCCTAATATTTGAGCAGTAATTATGAATTATTTTGGCTAATTGTTAAGATCAGAGGAACATACACTTGCAAAGAGCATTGTATGGAATCCAATCCATTCTTTTCTGGTAATTTGGTTAAAAAGAAACCCATATTTCTGATATAGACATTTTTAAAAGGGTCAAATTTGACACGAGGACAAAAGGAGGGTTAAACATATCTGATGTTTTATTATAAATGAAACTAGCCAACAATATAAACGGCCAGCTGAAATGAATGGACCATTAAACACTGTTTGGGTCCTTTCAAGTACTTACTAAGTACATTTTCCTGATGTTACTTACAGACTTTTACTTAAGCAACATTTTTAATGCAGGACATTTACTTGTAACAAAGTATTTATACAGTATGGTAGTTGTATTTTTACTTGAGTAAAGGATCTGAATACTTCTTCCACCACTCTCATTCTCACTCTCTTCATCTTGCTCTCTCTGAGGGCATCCTGAGAGGAGAGGAGAGGCAGGAAATAATAAACTCTCCCAGCTCCTGGCTCCCGCCCCCTTCTCACCCCGAGATCAAAGGTCAGGGTGGAGCAGAGAGAGAGGATGGACCAGCGGGTGTCTGTTGGCCCTGGGCCGGCCCCAGAGGTCACCTCCAGCGCCCGTTTCACTCACACACATCCTCACTGTTTATACACACATTACCAAACACTCCACACACACATACACAACAGGTGTAAAAGGGCTTAAAAGAAACTAGAGCTGCAAAGATGAATCAATTTTGATTTGTTGTCAACTCTTAAATTAACTAGCCAACTATTTTGGTAATCGATTAATAGGTTTGAGTCACTTTTTATGAACAAAAGAAAAAACTCGCTGATGTCAGCTTCTTAAATGTGAATAAGTTCTAGTTCCTTCTTTCCTCTGTGACAGTAAACTGATTATCTTTGAGTTGTGGACAAAACAAGACATTTGAGGACGTCATCTTGGGCTTTTGGGAAACTCTGATCCACATTTTTCAACATATTCTGTCATTTTAGAGACCAAACAACTAATCCATTCATCCAGAAAACAACCCCCAGATTAAAGAACAATGAAAATTATAGTAGAAGTTTCCGCCCTAAAATAAACATTAAAAACTAGCAAAAACAATCATGATTCTGTCTGCGTAATTTTGGACTGGGATTAAACATACTGCATTATGTACACTCTGCATTTCAGGCTCCAGTTTTAGTGTGTGCATGCTCATTCGAGCAGATCAAACCCACATCTCGCAGGCTAGCAATTCTCCATCCCACAAGCTGCAACAGGCCCTGCACACTGCCCCCATGTCATCAGTGGAAACTATCTTTCTCTCCCTGCCGGAATAATGATATATAATTACAATAATAACAATAGCGCTATAAAAAAAAAATGCACAGCCAAGCGCAGGCACCTTGGCACACGGTACTATGTGTAACCGGAGATGATTTCTCTCTCTCTTTTCTTACTTTAACCAGGGACTTCCTCCCAGTGGGTGTAGCAGTTGGGCACCACAGCACCGACTGGGTGCCCTTGTGTAAACACACACACAGCTGCCTATCTCGCCTATCGATCTGGCTCAACGAGGAAACACAGGGGCATCATTCCTGCCTCTTATCTGTTTGGCTTTCCTCTGACATCCGCCACCATGAAGCCGCCCCAGTGGAGACAGACAGGATATCTTGTATCCCTCATCACAAAGAGTTGTCCCGATGCTGGCTGCACCCGGCTGCACTGGAAAGGCAGGCAAGTCTTGGTTCTTCCTGAGCAGACGCCCAGACAAAAACTGGAGTGGCCCTTTGGCAGATGGGGAAGTCCCTATCGGAGAGGGCTGTGCTATAATCAACATTGGATTCGTGATTATGAGTTCAGCTCCTAATGACTACAAAAAGCGATTATTTTGCAAGTGCACTCTTATTGTGTGTTTTGAATGAAAAAAAAAGTTCAAATAGGAAAAGTATGAAGGGAAATTACACAGTTCAAGGTGTTTATCCTGTTGACTTGTTTCACCGTTTTTTAAGTTCAATATATGCAACATCTTTCCAAAGTTCAATGAGTAATTGTGTTAAACAATCCTATCAAAATAATCATGATAATGATTTTTTTCTCCATAATCGAGCAGCCCTACTATCACGTGGAGTCAGCTGGGCCAGAGAGTCGTCTCCTCTGGTCCCATGTTGATCCGCGGCCAGCCCGCTACCTCACTCCTCTGCTCCCCTTCTCAAAACTCCAGACTACACTCCTTAAAGGAAGAAAAAAAAAAATCCACATTTCCTGCTCCTATCCCAAATCTGATATTGTGTTACCCTCCTGTTATTGCACTTAGGTTGGAGATGCATGGCCATTGTCAAGGTGGGATGATCGGCTATAAATTGACGAGACATCTAGCGTACAAAACAGACCGTTGAAAGCTGATATACAGACAGAGGGTTAGACAGTTTATGAAAATAAATGAGTTGAGTGTCAGTGAGTTCAAGTGGAAAAGTTCCGTTTTTTTTGGGGGGGGGGAGGTTGACCCTTGTATGTTTGGGAAATGTCTGACTGACACCTGGCTTAAGTGTGTTAAAGCGAGAAAAAACAGCAGTCTTCTTAGACAGCGTGAGCCCCTCACTCAGTCTTACTTTTTTTGCATTATTTTTGGTAGTTTATCCATCATGTCCCCTTTCAGAGAAATCCATAGCGGAGATGTAGTGTTGAGAGGCAGCATCTTTATTTATCTATTGTGGGAGTAATACAAAACTCTGACACAGGAATAGCACCATATATCCCCTGGTAGGACAAGAGGGATCCCTGGTGATGACACAGGAGAAACTAAACACACTGACAGGCTGCCCTCAGGGAAGGGAAAGGGGTTCGAGTTGTGGGGGGGTGTTTAGCACCTGCACTTCTATTTGGCCTCCTCTCTGCAGGAAATACTTAAAGCCCCATCTGCCTGCATGTGGGGATGGCCCATATCCCTGTCGTATTGGGTAAACAGGGACAAAGGCAACGCGGCGGAGCATCAAAGACCTGCAGGGCAGAGGAAGAACAGGTCACAACTGGTGCTGCTGACTGAGGCGGGGGCCTGGCCTCTCCGCTTCACAACACTGCACAGCTGAACAAAAGTCAACGGCAAACCTCACAAAATAGGGTTGCGCACTATATATTGTTTTTTTAATCATTATCGCAATATCAAGTGGCACAATGAGCCCATCGCTAAAGGTTGCGACATATTGCGAAAGACACTCAGAGATCTTGAGTTAGTTGAAAGAAAACTGGGGAAACTGCACTTTTAAATGTAATGGGCATTCTTTTTTTTTAGTTTTTAACATTTATGCAGAACACTGAAAGCAGCAGAACTTTTTTAATGAATTTATTGCAAGTAATCTCGTTATTGTGATATTCAACGTCTATTTTGCTCATGTCATGCAGGCCTATCATTGAGCCGCTCCGACACTGATTCACTAGCAGGGGGGCAATCCTGAATGCTCTGGCAATCAATACCAGAGTGGTATATACTTTATATCCAGTCAATTGGAAAGGTGTATCTTAAAAAGGGAGAGAGAACAAATGGAACTGGATGAGGCTCAGAGTTGGAGATGAAGGCGTTCAGCGTGAGGAAGCAGTGGGGCGTATGAGGGAAAGAGCAAGTCTTTTCTGGTATGATGGTCTAATCTGACCTGTGCGCTGAAGCTGACTCACATGCTGTACCCCAAACCTGTCTGCACTCGCCCCACATCTCATGGACAGAGGATTGGCAGCACGCATTCCTCAGCCTCTCACACACACAGGCAGAGAGAGGGAGAGAGAGAATAATAGAGACAGAGAAAGAGACAGAAAGAGAAAGACACAGACACAGAGACAGAGAGAGTGACACAGACAGACAGACAGAGACTGTTTATTGTGTTTTGTCTGATGCTTTGGTAACATTGTTATTGAAACTTTAATGCCAATAAAGCCCCTTGAATTGAATTTGAGAGAAAGAGATGGACACAGAAAGACAGAGAGAGAGAGAGAGAGAGAGAGAGAGAGAGAGAGAGAGAGAGAGAGAGAGAGAGAGAGAGAGAGAGAGAGAGAGAGAGAGAGAGAGAGAGAGACACACACACACACACACACACACACACACACACACACACACACACACGAGATGGGAGATACATTTAAAAGATGATAAGAGCCCATGTGGGGGGAAGCATATGAGAGATAATTGAAAGCAAAGCTCTCTGGGAGAGAAGTAAAAGGAGATGGGGGTAAAAAGAGGTGAAACATTCACGAGGATGTAAAAAGTTGCCAAGCCCCGACTCAGTTCTCCGCCCTCCTTATTTGGCTCAGAGATAGACATACAGATAATGGCTGAGCTCTTTCCACGTCTGCCAAAACTGACTGATGAATCAGCTCGGCCCAAAAGACCTCGGGAAGAGCGTCCTGAGAGAAGAGACTCTTGGGGACCATTATGGGCTGCTGGTCTGGGGGAGTCCACTGAGGAAGCCCTGGGCCATAGAGGAAACTAATGAGTGGAAAGACGGGGCCTCTGGTATGGTCTAACTCCGTCTGTTGAGACGTTATTAAAAGTGGGACAGACTTTGAGAATAGGAGTGAGCTAAAAAAGGGTGAGAGAAAGTAAGAAAAAGAAAGAGAGACATGATCTGGAATCCAATAAGGGAATTAGGAGGGGAAAGAAGAGGGGCCCTTTTTCATTTCGCAATGAGAAAATCACATTTGAAGGGTTTATTCAATCCATAATACAAAATGAGTGCCCTTGTCTGAACCTGACATCCTGCAGAAAGTTAATGCAAGTCCCCTTGATAAATGACTTAAACAGAATGTGACTGCAGAAGACAAATGAGATACACCTTCCATTGACAGTCTGTATTTCAGACACTGCTGTCTGTGTGTGTGTGTGTGTGTGTGTGTGTCTGACCGCAGGAGGACAGAGCAGAAGCAGTCCGGGAGGCGCAGGGTAACGGCGAGGCCACGCAGGTCCCAGAACCCAGAGACGCCGCAGCCCTGACAACACGGCCGTGGTATGGGATCAGAAGAGAGGGGGAATGAAAGGAGAGGCCCCTGGGGATCAGACAGTCACATCCCACAAAGCCCTGTTTACCGAGGACACACATCCCACCTCCCCCCCTTCCCCCAACATCTCAGTTCACCAAAAGCCCGACCCTCCCAAAGTGCCAGGGCCGGGACCTGGGAGACAGCGCTAATTCTAGCCCCAAGGCTTGTTGGCCGCGGACAAAAACAGAGAGCTGAGAGGGGGAGAGAGAGAAAGGGAGGGGAGGTAGAAAGATTGAGACAGGGGGAGAGAGAGAGAGAGAGTGGGGACTGAATGGTACAGTATGTAAGACCCATCTTAATTGGAGATTGTTCTGCAATGCCTTGTTTTTCCTGGGAATCGGTTTGAGGGGGAGAGACAAGGAGGGTGGGGAGGTGCGTTTGTTTCCCAAGGACCTGAACAGCGGGATTAACCACAGGGGCGAAACTTAATAGCGGCCTCGGACACTGGAAACAGATCCCCGAGTATCGCCGCCATACAAGGCCACCTCCAGACCCTTTTTGCAAAGCGCATGTAACTAACAACCCTGCCTCATTGTCGGGGCAGTCTGGGCCCTTCCGGCTGATTTCACAGGCTTTTCAGCCCACGGGGGAACGTCTGCTCACACGAAAAAAGGTAATTCTGATGGAAAGGAGGAATGCACAAGAGGGCTGTCTTGCCGCAGGGTGTGTTATAACACTGATGTCCAACATGTGCCAAGAGTCTGATTCTTCACGCCAGGCGAGAGACGAGCTGGGATTGTGCAGCCGTGGCACTGAAGCAGAGGAGGCCACACATTCTTCAATATCAGCCTTGATTAGAGGGATGATGGGAAAAGACGTCGATGAAGGGGAGGGGAAAAATGATTACGTTTGCCAAATACCTTGAAAATGTCCACCTTTGCCGGGGGAGTCAAGACACTATCTCTGTTTTGAAATGCTGTTGTGTGGGCTGTGATCTATTGGTCATACAGTGATCTGATCCAGTTGCCCCCCCCCCTCCGCATCCCTTCTCCCTTCAGTCTCTCGTCCCTCCCAAACTCTCCTGGATTCCATCACTGCCCGCGTCTCTACGGCAACAAGCGGCAAAGACACAGACAACAGTTTCTGTTCAGTCTCCTCCTGATAGGTCCCTGGCTGCCGCCCAAAAGTACTTTCAAACCAAAACATCTATCTGATAATATAATTCCAAACATGTGCAACCAAAACAAAATGGCAGGGTGTCTAAATAGATACTAACAAGAGGTTGTTCAAAGTCAGTATTGAAAAAAAAAAAAAAAAAACACATCGAGGAATAAAACTCAACAGAGTTGCTTTCAGGGCGATTGCCTTGTCTTTGTTTGTCACTTGAGAGGCGTGAGAAAGAAAGTACACACTATGTGTTTCCATTTCGCAGAAAGATAAATTGACTGCAAATATAATGGAGCGATGGCCGTATATTCACAAGGTAGGGGGGGGGGAGACAGCGTTGCTTGATCTCCACATCCAGCCGGCAGAACATAAAAACAAACAAGTGTTAAAATAGAATGTCTTCTTCACCAACTCCACAAATCTCTTGCAAAACCCCAAACAAACCAGCACCCGTGTACGTACACCTTGGAGGACCAGAAGATAAATATGCAGTCCCGAACAGAGTGCGAATGCTTTATTTAGTTTGTCTAAATGTTTATCCGTCTCGCCTTGTAACACTCCACGCTTGTTGTGCGGCAATCGAGTGATCACAAAACAAACTTGGTGGTGATTCGCCAACACACACACACACAAACAATCTAAGATTCCACTTCTGGCTCTTGGTCAAATGGTAAAAAAAACAACAACTCTGCAACATATTTCGGGTCCAGGGCTGTTCTTTGCTGGAGTTTTTAAGGTGAGAAGAGCTTTGGGGAGATGACGTAGTACTCGGATGGAGCCAAGAGAAACACAACCTCAGTCATGACAACAGCAAAACATAGCAATAATACAGAAACCATGGCGTATGCTTACTCAGTGCATTCTCTCGGTAGGTCTGTGTGTGTTTGCTACTGTCTAAGAGTACCACAAAGCAATGACAGTGATTTATTTGACTTGATTAAAGTCAGTCAAACCCGAGATGTGTTTTCATTCATCACAAGGCAGAAATGTATCCTGCAGCATGCTGAGGATCTGCTACAATCTGCCCAGAACAATGCAGACGGCTGGACCAATTATAGGTTTATCCTTCTGGCTTAGATTTCTCCGCTCACTTTGAATATCTTTTATAAATGAGGGGTTCCATTGCTCCCTAAGGGGCTATATCTTGGAGAAGGAAAGGACCAAAATGGCACCCCTAACCACAGGCCCAGAGGCAGGCAACAGCAGTACCCACACTGCCTCACACTCTGATCTGGGAGAAAAACAGCCCTTCAAACAAGTAGCCTGTTTGTCAGCCGTAGGGGAGTGCCAGCCACTAGTTTTGCCTTAATATAGTCTTGCTGATCCTTGCACTGGCTTTTCAACAGCACACATATTCTGGTTCGCAGAAAACCCATGTCAGATGTGACTTATTGGTTCAACATTTGAAATAGAAAGCTGTGGTCGCTCACAGCTTCAAGAAGAAAAGACCAACTCTTCGGAGCCCACGCTGGGGCGACAGACTAAGTCAGGCATATTTAGCGGGGTCAGTTTACAGGAAGGGAAAAAAAATTTATCTTGCAAACAGGAAGACGTTGAGGATGCCAAAAAAAAAAAAAAAAAGTTCTGAAATTCTTTGCTGGGAGAGCTGTCAGCAAAGGTCCGGTTGAGAAGTTCACTCCCTTAAAGCTTCCCTAGAGCTGAGGAAGAACACTACACAAGACGAGGCCGCAGACAACTGGTCTCATCATATCTTTGCTTGGCAATTATGAGAAAGATGGTTGTTTTTGGCCAGTGGTGAGTATTTATATGCCACGTCACACCCTCGTGGGGTACTTTTTGCTCTCTCTCATGCACGTGGTGGTCATGCTTCATGTTAAAGTCACATACATATACTACAGCTACACAAGCCAAAAAGCACTCCCTCCCTCCCCCAATGATTTATCTACAAAAAAGTAAACTGCAATCCGTCAGACAAAACCAAAAAATGGTGGGGTGCTTCAAACGGCTCAGGACCGACAAAGTATTTTGCAGTGAGAGGTGTAGCCAGCTACGTATGATTTGATTCTACTGTACACCACTTTTTTTCCTACAGTAAAATCATGGTCTCTATCAAAGTCTCCTTCTGTGTCACACAAACTGCTGCTGAGGTATTTTTATTAACTGTACCCATCTGGACAATAACCATTTTCCCACAAAGCGTCCTGTGTGGTATTGGGTTAAATTCCCTTGTCGTATTGAGAACATACATGTACAGTATATATATATATATATATATATATATGCCTGTATTTCCATTGCATTAACAGAAAACCATCTTCAGAGATGAAGCAGAGCTCCTTGCCCTGCATCTCTGCAGCCTACATGGCTTCGTCTCGCTGCATTTCGGTGGCTGGCTGGAACATCTGTTTCTGCTGCTCCAAAAACTGTTTGTTTGTCTTAACAATTACGCCCCGATGTTTCTCATTTCATTTCTCAAATCTCTCGAAAATCATTATCCAGTTTCAGGTCCTTCAAGGATTCTGAATTTTTTAGAAACCCAACGCGACCATCTGTTGAAAGCTGGTGTTTACACCGGGCTACAGTCGGCTCACCTTTGACACTTCAGAAGGAGTTGTACCGGAGGAAACATGCAGCCTATCTGTAACCTGCTGGAGAAACATGCTTGCATAGTGAAGCGAGTCAGCGCCGGGCTGTTTGGATCATCTGTCAGAGTAGGGGGGACATGGAAGAAATGGGGAGGGGGGTGGGTCCCACTGAGAGACACATAGTTAAAATAATGACGGTGTGAACTCCAAGAAGATAAGGAGTGCTACTAATGACAGCTTCACATAAACACGGGTGACACCTCCAGCTACCGCGTTTGCCTTCACAGCTTCTTCAACACAGCTTCAATTTATCCAACTCCACACACAGCGTGTCCCTAGAATAAATTTAGGGAGGAAAACGGAGGGTGGAAAGTAGGTTTTTTTGTTAGCACTGCAGCTGCAGGGTGCAATCACCAACCCAGCAGTCACAACTACTCAATCTCTCTCTCTCTCTCTCTCTCTCTCTCTCTGAACCTGCCCATCTTTCCCATCGACCCCCTGCTCATGGCTGCTGGGTGTTGTCATTCAGCACCCCCCCTCCCCAGCTCCTTGAACATGGGGGCTCTTTGGCATGCTGCCCAAAACTCTCTTCTGTCCATCTAATGGGGCCTGAGCTATGGCTCCGTCCTTGACGAATGGGAGCTGAAGCTCACAGAGTAAATGGTGAAAAAAGACTGCAGTATATGACTTAATCCCTGAGCAATGAGAGGAAAAAGGAGGGCTATGTGTCAAACGTTGTCAAAACAAGCCAGGTTGTACGTTTGGGAACGGTTACTTGGTGGGTCAAACACAACCATACAACAGTCCACTAAATTCTACTTCATTATACTAAGAAGCTGAAATGGATTAGCCATCGAGATTTAGTAAACGAGTAAGGCTTAATTACAGCTGTCAAAATATTGTGATGACGATGAAAAATAAGGTGGCTGCTCAGACATTTAGATTTTCTCTCGTGCTTTATGGCTCTACGAAATAATTTTACAGACAAAAGGTCCTTTGGAGCAATAAAAATGACAGATCACAGCGTTAAAACCAAATAAACAACCAAACCACGTTGTGATTTAGGTTTTTTTATTCACTTTAGGGCCAGGGCTGAGGATTGCAGTCTGTACGGCCTGGAAAATGAGACTGAGGTGCCCAAAATATACCTATATAGTCACTCATTTAGACACTCCCTCTCCCTCTCCCACCACATAGACATTCATCCACTTTACCATCACATCAACAGCTGGAAGCATGGCTGCAACTAACAATGTTTCTCATCTGACGACTATTATTTTGGTATTAGACTATTGGTTTAGTATTTTGTCCTCCTAAACCTGGGAACCTGAGATGTGTTACCTTTTTTTTTTGGAACATGACTATTGTGTTTTTATTTATTGATTTTTGTTCGTCCTATAAAACTCAGAAAAGAGTAAAGCCCAAAGTAATCCAAAATAGTTTGCAACTGATTGAATAATAATACCAGTACTAACACAAGAGTCTTTATTTCAATATCAAAACAAAGGAAAAAAACTCAAATATCACTTCATTTCACTCATATATGACCAGACTTCTTGGTTTTACCTTTCATGAATTTCCATAGTAACGATCATAATTCATCAAAAAGGTAAACTTTAATGAATCATGATCGCTACTATGGAAATCCAGCTCTTACCTCAACTGCTACTATTCAACAATAATTTGTCATTGTTGGAGCGTATATGCGGTTGTGTGATCAGAAAAAAATCAAAAGAGCCATTATGAGAGCAGCGGCTGGTATCATTACACATGCCTCCATTCAAATTGCCCACTTAACATAGTTCTCCTACAGCAACATGTGTTTATCATTAGCGAGCACCCTAATGGCTCTAACATTATTTGGGGTTGGCTTAATGGCAGAGCTGTGCTTTGTTCAGCTCTGTCAGATAAGAGCCGGACCGCTAATGGTTTATTAATTTCCCTGCGAGTCACACACAAAAAAAAACGAAAATAAAAACAGGACTCTGGGGCTCGGTCGGTGTGTGACTCAATGACATTACTAATAGTCACTTTGGGGAAAATCCCACACGATACCAACAAACTAAAAATAGTCTACAGGTCTTTATGTTCAGCTTGAAGTCTACCAGTTATTGGTCTTTTAGCTTTGGATTTAATGGGTCTATTTCATTATATTTTCTATGAAAAAAAGGCCTATCAAAGACGCCATGTTGAGATATTTCCAGCAACAAAGAAACAAACCAAATTTTTTTTTTTTCACAGACTGACCACAATGTAATGAAGCCAATATTGTGGTAGTTAGAGCGAGGGGGAAAGGTATTTAAATGTGGTGAATCATGGAGGGAATTGAGTTAGTAGGTGGCAGGTTGAAAGAAAGTGTTCACACAAAATAAATAATAAATAAATAAAATATATTAACACCTTAGGAAAAAATACCTCCTGGAACAGACCCAGTATCAAAATCTGAGGGAGGATTGAAAGTGAAATGCCGTCAGCGTCCGAGCACAAAGAGCAAATCTCTCTGTGCCTCTGTCAAAAGCTCACCCAATATTGGGGAGCACTGAAAGGATTTCAAAAGGCATCGGAAGTGTCTTCTTGTTCCCCCACCGACGCAACAATGCACAAGCAACTGTTTGAACTTGAAAGTGTTTTATCTGAGAGCAGCCATGTGTGTCCCACTGACTGGATGTCATGCATTCGAGAGGGATTCAAGACTTTGTTCTCGAAAACTTTTTAAGTGTCTGGTTTTCCTGAGAGTTACCCCTATGTAACAAAAGTCCCCAGAGCTCCGATGATAGTGAACAGCATACACCGGAAATGACTTGGGGGCACGAAATAAGTGAGGAACTTGTCTCATTGTCACAATGTTACTATCATTTTTACTCCGTCATTCATTTTTTGGTGCTCTGAAAGACTTTACCAAAGTCTTAACGCAGAATTATGATGCCTCTTTAAATCTCCATGCATAGTGTATGATGTAGCCTACTTATATAATAATAGCAACACAATACAAAATTAACTTTACTCATTTGATATAAAACTTTTTTTTAACCAATGTGGATTAATGTTAAAATGTGAGAATAGGTCTGTCTGTGACTCAAAAACTCTAAAGTGTAGAGTTGTTATCCTTTAAAAGTTCCTGAGGTGCAGCGGTGCGGATCACAACACAGCGACGCCGAAGTAGAATAAGCTCATGTGCACACTTGCACACTCAGTCCTGAGCTGTTAGTCAGGGCATTATTTGACACATCTAATTTTTTTGTCTTGTTTTTGGAATTCTTCCAACATTAAAGGAAAAAAAAAAGAGTGAGCCTGAATAAAAAAAGAAATTGATCCAATAGGAACAAGGCAGAAGCTGTTTGATGATTTTGATCAGACTACAAACACATCTGCATCTTTACTGTGCCTCTGATGTTTTTATCATTTGTAACCTTGACTAATCCCCAATCAAAAGTTAGCAATAAATCCAATTCCCAATCAGTAAACAATGACACCTTCATGCAAGCAGGCAGGTAGGTTACACTTGCTTTGCTTTGCAGTGATTTGTGCACTTGCCACATTTTACAGCAATACCAACATGGATTTACCAAACAGACATTTATGATATCCTCAGGGGATGTACCTACAACAATAAAGGCTATCTGTCTTTGGAGAGAGAGAAAAACACTACACATTATGACTCTGTGACACCAATGTGTCAACGGAGGGATATATGCCATTTATAAAAAAAAATAGATTACAAAAAATAGATTTCATCTTTCAAAGCAGAAATGCAGCCACAGGCCATCTGTTTTCAACTGGATGTGTCCCTGCCTTCCAGGGCAGTTCACCAAACAAATATGTATGCCTTTGCTTGTGTTACATCCACCTCTGAGACAACACAGTGCCCTGAGCTGTGCCGGAATGTATAGGCCTACCTACAGATAACTGCTGAATAATAATGAGAATTCAAATGATTTGGGGTGATATTAGCGATATTCTTTTTCTGTGTGCAGATAATAATCTTTTACAAACTGATCTTGAGAAATCCCATTTTCAATAATCATACTCATTGTCAATGGAACTTAAGGACGTTAAGGAGCAAACATGTAACAAATATGAAAGTCATTATTTGGAGTCAGAGTAGCCTATGTAGGTTGGGTACATGCAACTGTAGATATAGTCTATAATGTGGAGTTAGTTAATTCATGAACAGAATAGTAATGTTCGTACACGGGCGTCCCCGTACACCAGACGGAGCACGTAGCCTGCTGGCCCTCCGTGCCACGGCTCTCTACTTTAGGCTACCCACAATACAAAGTTAAGAAAACACGGTCATGTTTGGGAAACAGATTAAACTGGCACTGTGGAGCTCTCTGCTTCTTTGAAGGTCACTTTTTCTTTTGTTATTACCAGAATAGTCCAGCTAGCCTGGTGCGTAGGCTACACCGAAGCCTCCCCCAAACTGCTCCCAGCGCCCGGCCAGCCTGCCCGGGGACTCCCCTGCCCTGTCTGCCTCCCCTCCGCCCAGTCCTTACCTCTCGTGCAGGAGGGCAAAAGCTGCGAGCCGTCGGGTGAATTAGCAGCAAAACGCATTCTTCTGGAGGCAAATCCGTACGGGGCCCTCCATTAGACACGGGCTCAAAGTGCGAGACGACGGGAGGAACATGAAAACAGCCGGAGGTGGAGAGGGTGAAAGAGAGTTTTGTAGACCCGGAGTGCAGCGCTGGCTTCGGGGCCAAGGTGCGACAACTCCCCCTGGTTTGAACTCGAGTTGAGGTAGTGAAGACTTTTCTCCTAGGAAGTTTGAAGTCCTCGTGTTGGATAAAAGCGTTACGTTCCAACACTATCTCACTCTCTCTGTCTGTCTGTGTACCCGTTATTATAACGTCTCCCCCAGGTCTCGGTCTCCGTCTCTCTACCGCTGCTTCTTCCACACACGCATCTTTGAAGCCAGTGTCGAATTGCTCAGCAAATCATGGCAGCGGCGAAGCTGGTCGTCAAACCAGGAATGTCCCAGCCCACAGCTCAATACGGCTCCTGGAGAGGGGAGGGAGGGAGAGAGAGAGAAGAGGGGGTGTTACCCACATAGACTGCATTATCAAGTTTTACAATCGGACGAGAAAAAATAATAAATAAAAATTCCTCCTTCCTCCTCTGTGCACTTACCTGTGTGACTTATTATCATGTGGAGGTTAATACACCTGAACACACCATTCCCTTTGTTTAACGTGATGATACACGAATAGGCTACATCACAATTATGAGGAAATATACATTTTCTTTTAAGTTGGAATTTTATTGGGATAACATGTAAGAGTGCATACTTATTTGTTAACCAAGAGAGACTGACAAACATATTAAATTACATAATAAAAATCTAAAAACCCCATATTGCATCAGTGAAAAGTAACCCAGAATGAAATGGCATGATAAAATCAACAGCTTTGTTGTGAATTAGTTGAAATCTATGAATAAATATTTTCACCCGCACAGTAAGTTATCGCTTACTAAAGGTTGCAGGAATGGGATAAAATACAAGGTTTTATTTGTCATCTACAATAAGCTGTGATCGTCTAATGCAGGCAGGGGATCATAATAAGAAAACCTACAACCCATGTTAACAAAGCAAGGGATGTGTGTCCTTAACATTATGTGTGTATTCTGTCTACATTTACACTAAAGATGACCATCAGAATCAGAAAAAAAGTTTATTGCCACAATAAGTACACAGGTTGGTATTTCCCTTTGTGACAATAACTAGAGAAAACAAACATATACATACAAAATAACTGTTGCACAACATAGAACAGAGGCTGAATGGGTTGAGAGCAGAATGTGCACACAGAATATATGGTAACATTTGGATTAAACTGACTTTAGATGCTTCTATCCACCACATGCATGCATGGCAATGTCTGGCAAGGTGGATCTTTGTTCTCTTACTGCACTGCTCTTACTGTTTGCTAGAAGACTTTTGTTATTGAGACCAGAATTAAGTGTCCACACAAGTTTATATTGTGTATACCTAAATCTGAGGAAATCTACCTCTCTGTTTGGTTCCATCTACAGAACAAACAGCCTCAAAGCCATAAAGGCACTTCTCATTTTTTTGAGTGGAATACAGTGTGCTTTGTAGATTGAACCAGCTCTCACTGGGCCCATTGAATTGAGGGATGTTGGATGGAGGGGGGATGTTTGAACAGCTAATAGCTACGGGTCATTTCTGGCATCAGACCTGTTGGTTGGATGGGCTGAATGTTGGTTGGCTGCAGCTCTTTCCTCATCGCTAGGTGGTGTAAAATAAGCATCTGTTGTGCGTATGGGCATGAGTAAACAGCATAATCATCATTGAGGCAGTAATTATGTGCTCCAGCGTTGGCTGGGCAGCAGCAGTGGCGGCTGTGGCAGCGGGCGGGCCCACCCTACATCAGACAGCAGGTGCAGCTCACCATCTGACAGCTGACTGTAGTGTGGTCCAATCCTCCCCGAGTCTAGGTCGACCCAGTGAGGGCCTATCAGGCGCTCAGGGGCCAACGCCAACAAACCAGCAAAAGCTCTGACAAAGGAAGAGAGGGGAAACAAGATGGAGGAGGCGGTGGAGAAAGGACAGATGAAGGATGGATGCTTCAACTCTTGCAAAACTTTTTAATATAATAATTATTCAACTCTGTTTTCACAGTTGAACAGACCTGATATTATCATTGCCAGTGTTCTGCCATTGTGTGTTTCTTCTCTACATACTGTCAAGTCACTAATCAGCACTAATTTCATACATTGTAATAAAGAATTTTACTAATGTCATAGCTCATTAATTATTGCTTGTAGATGAGTAATTTCCCAATAAAACATCCCTCCTGACTTAATAATATTGTTTATTGATGTAATGACCACTTCATACACATTGCTTTTATAATTACTTTTAATATTAGTAGCATGAGTATTACTATTATTTATATTTCTAATTTATTTATAGATAAACTTTATTATTAAACCACAGACGTATTGTGGTCAGAGGAGTCTTTAATAATGTATTTCGTTAGACAGTACAGCCCACTTTTTCCATCATCATCTTCAATGGAAGTGATTGATTTTCTTCTAGAACCGCCGAAATGAATCGAGTAGTTGATTAGTTGTCAACTATTAAATTAATCTGCAATTATTTTGAAAATCAATTAATCGGTTTGAGTCATTTTTTTGTCTCCAGCTTCTTAAATGTGAATATGTTCTAGTTTCTTCTCTCCTCTGTGACAGGAAACGTCAAATGGACGTTCAATTTTTCTGACATTTTAGAGACCAAACAACTCATTGATTAATCGAGAACATAATCGACAGATGAATCGACTATGAAAATAATCGTTGGTTGCAGCCATTTTTTCAATCAAACCGGTGATAGCAATTTTTCTCCCCCCTCTCTCTCTCTTTAAGTCTATCTCCCCCTCTCTCTTAGGGTCAGGGGCTGGCCGGAGATGGAGACTCTGGAGGTTCAGAGGGGGGTGAGCCGGGTGATTGGACACAGTCGCATGTGAAAGGCCAGAGAGCGGCTAGTCCACAGGGAGCAGAGTCCACACACAAAGGGCCAGGGAGGGGCTCGGCGGGGGCAGGAGGGCCGACCGAGGAGGAGAGGCCACGCTGGGAACCAAAGCTGACAGCACAGACACTTCTCATCCACTGAGGGTTCGGCTGTCTCTGGCCCCCTGGGGTATATGCTCACTTCTCTGTGCCGAGCTGCCAGCTCCACACTGCTGAGCCACTGCTGCTTCAGTGAAGCTGCTCATTGAGAGCAGAAGCTGCAGAAGCAGTGGGCGCACAATGCAGCAGTGACCTCTGGCCCACATTTAACTGATAGGAAGGCTGTTTCCTTAGTCATATCAGCCCTGATCCAATATCAATAGATTACGTATTTAGCGGGTACACAAGCACTTGGCACTTGTTGATGATGTCGAGATCTACTTCTTTAGTTAAAAAAGCAGAAAACATAGAAATCAGAGAAACATATGTTGAGTGGATAATCACAGACCCACACGGTGACAATCTTTAAAAATGGGTCAAATTTGACCCGAGGGCAACATGAGGGTTAACATTAGTTAAAATATAACACTGCAGGGAGTAGATCCAATACTATCAGGTATGGGGTGTTTATTAAAACCCCCATTAGCTCCTGTCTGTCTTAAACAGAAGCTACTCTTCTTGGGGTCTATTATTTCATAAGTTATTACATAAACTGGAATACATACATCCATAACATTTATGCTTGCAAAACACCCAAAGAACAGCAACAAAAACACATCAAAGGTACAACAAAGCATAAACAATGCATAGTTCTTAATTTTTTTGCAATTAGAAAATGAAATAACTTTTTTTTTTTCTATATCCGTCATTTCCTTCAAAACTGAAAACAAAAAGAAAATAGAAATGTTGTCTGAATGAATAAGTCCACATACGGACCTTTTCTGAGGGAAATGGGACATGAGACTGACCTGAGCCATGAATGTTAAAAGATACCTCTGGATAATTATCATCTTCTCTGTCTGTAAAATAATTATTACTTTAACTTTAAAATAAAGAAATACTGAATTTCATTGTGTGACGTCCTGATTTAGCTTAAAGGACAGGGAAATGGCAGGAGACCTGCTAACAAGGGCTTTGTCTGAATCTGCAGGCTGGGGTTGTTTGGAGTTGGTCCCTCCAGCTTGCTGTCCTTTGCTCAGAGGATAATAAGCCTCCGACCACTGTCAACAGAGTGTTTATGACCTGCAAAGCAGCCCTGCGTTGTGTTGACTCTGTCAGCAGGGGCCTGAGGGACGCCCGGCTCCCAGGGCTATTAAAAGACACTTTCAGATAACAGGAGTACCATCCCTTGGTTTGAGCCAGTGAGGATTTGTGGATTCATCAGCAGGATGAAATCTGCAACAAAGATTAATTATTGCTTGTTGTAATTGTCAGATATTACGCCCAATTTTATGGAATTACATGAAAGCAGATGTCAAATTTAGAGTGTAAACCGCCATGAATAAGCACTTGTTGCCTTTATTTTTCTACAGTAAGTGCTTAGGCATGGAGTCGGATGGTTGCAAGTTTTTTTTTCTAAGGAGCTGAGACAAGAACATTTATTTGCAACATTTTAGAAGTTTTTTTAAGTCAAAGGAAACTTTGTGCAGGCGAAGAAATATATACAAGAGTGTGAAAAATCACAATATTTTACAACACAGACTAAATGGATTTCCCCTCTGAGGGTTGTATATTCCATGACTTAGACAGGTGTGTGCAATGAGTGTGTGTGTGTGTGTGTGTGTGTGTGTGTGTGTGTGTGTGTGTGTGTGTGTGTGTGTGTGTGTGTGTGTGTGTGTGTGTGCGTGCGTGCATGTGTGAGAGACAGTGTGTGTGTATACGTTTTTCTGTATGTAGGTCCGGGTGTTGTGTGTTATGTGTGTGTGTTTGAGACAGAGTGCATGCATCTGTGTGTGAGTTTGTGTCTTTCCGTATGTAGGTCTGTATGTATGTGTGTGTGTGTGTGGGAGTTTGTGTGTCTTTCTATATGTAGGTCCGGGTATTGTATGTGTGTGTGTGTGTGTGTGTGTGTGTGTGTGTGTGTGTGTGTGTGTGTGTGTGTGTGTGTGTGTGTGTGTGTGTGTGTGTGTGTGTGTGTGTGTGTGTGTGTGTGTGTGTGTGTGTGTGTGTGTGTGTGTGTGATGTGTGTGTGTGTGTGTGTGTGTGTGTGTGTGTGTGTGTGTGTGTGTGTGTGTGTGTGTGTGCATGCATGCGTGCCTGCATGTGTGTGTGAGTTTGTGTCTTTCTGTATGTAGGTCCGGGTATTGTATGTGTGTGTGTGTGTGTGTGTGTGTGTGTGTGTGTGTGTGTGTGTTAAAAAAAGAGAGAAGGAGAATGTGAAGGCACCTCTGTCCATCTGGTTTGTGCATCACTGTGCTGGGATCACATTATCCATCGTAGGCTCTCTGGGAATTTCATCAGTCTGTAACATCTCACTTATCACACGTCTCCGTGGGCTTTACCATGTAGAACAATCCTGAGTGTCTCCTCCTGACACTGCAGTGACCCGGTACATCCTTGGAGCATCTGTAAAGCTTTCCCCCGTCTGATATGGTGCCTCTGTGAGAACTGCTACGGGGCATAAAACTGTCTAAGCTCTGTTTTTTACACTGTCACTGTCTTGTGACTGTCTGACTTGCCTGAGTTGTCCACAGCTCTACAATATATATTCCTTCACATAAACACAGCAGCTGCCTTGCCTACAGGGATGGAACCAAACAAAGTCAAACTTTAATGAGTTGAACACAAAGTTTTTGCAGTTATTTGTAAGTAACAAAGCACAAACATAATAATAATGCCAATTTTTTTTACCTTTAGATTTCTTGGTTGTATGTAACCCTCATGTTGTCCTCGGGTCAAATTTGACCCGTTTTCACTTAAAAAAAAAAAATTGTCACAAAAAATGTGCTGTCAAAATAAGCGCTGAAAATGTCCACATTAAAATATCTAAAAACTTTGGATAAAAACATCAAAAAAGCACCCACAACATTGAAAAAAGTGATAGAAATGTCGGAAAAAGCAATAATGTTGAAAATAAGTGACAAAATGTTTTTATTTTCATGGTTGACGGGAAGACAACACAAGGGTTAATGAGTGAAATGACAGAAACAAGGTTTACACATCATGAGAAGCTCAGAAGAGGCCAAAACTCATGTTTAATGCATGGAGATATGTGTATAGCATATATGACATGTGTATATAGTAATAAAGTAGATTTAAGAAAGTAAAACGTTAGCTCTGATTTGATAATCCTAAGATTGTTACATGGACAAATGGGTTTTAAACCACAGACGGATCTTTCAGGGGGGAAAGTAAATGATTTGGTGGTATTTGGTGAAACGTTCTCACACATTCCAGCTGGGTGGATCCAAAGCTAAATGATATAAATACGTGGATATATATAATATAGTGCTACAAAGATGAACAGCAATACATTTTTTACGTAAAGTATGATTTTTTTTTTAAAGCAAGTATGTTCTGAACTGTAGCTGTTGTCACAATGTGAAAAGATGTAGAACGCCTACAGGCATGTATGTTTTTCATGTATTAAAATACATTATTTCTTAAGTAATAATGTACAATCATCTACTACCAGTCAATGTTTTGGTACAGCACTCAGGATGTGAAGCCATGAAAGATGTTCTGCTATGCACTGTATGTCTTCCACCGAGCTCAGATTAATAATGGATTTTTGAAATCGTACGGACGTGTTGTTCCGGTCTCATCCCCAACATCCGAATCGGTACTGACATGAAGTTGTCACGGTAACACTTTTGGGAGTTGCGGTTGTTGTGGGTGTCTGGGGACTAGTGGAGCAGGAAGAGGCTGAAGTGAAATATCATTCCTGTTTAACGCTGATGTTTCCTCTGGTCCCACAGGCTCATGGCGACCTTTTGATTTATGGTGCAGCGCTGGAGGAGCAGATCAGAATACAGCTGCCCCATAGCTGCACACAAGCACACACACACACACACACACACACACACACACACACACGTATATACCAGACCCAAGCCGGTCTGGGTATTTTCTCCCAATTTTATGAATTCTATGCTTCTTAGTTTGTCGTTTTTCTCTCTTCATCCCTTTTATTGTCTCCACCACATTTGTCAACCTGCGCAATATCTTCAAACACACCTTTCTTACATTTGAACACCCCAACATTGATACACTTACACACGACATATACATACACCATCATACCATCATTCTCTCTGCCTCTTACCACTTTATTATAACTGCTGTATGCTAGATGTTATTGTCTTTACTGTTTGTCACTGTCTATGTATATTTTTATGTATTGTCTATGTATTGCATGTGTCATTTGCCTTGTATGTCACTGTTGTTACACTACCTAAATTAATAAAAAAAATATTAAAAAAGAAGCACGATTGGTAGTCTGGCTCTGCAGTCAAATCAAACAAGCGGTGCGCCTGGGTAGCTCACCTGGTAGATTGCGCGCCCATGTGTAGAGGTTTACTCCTGGACTCATTGGCCACAGGTTCGCAACTTTGCTGCATGATACAAAAATACAATAAAAAAAAAACAATAAAATAAAATATTTAAAAATAGTAACAATAATCCAGCTTTGGACTGAATTTTTTCAGCCTGTTGGACTGAAAGAAAGAGAAAACAAAATGCATCCACATAGCTTTTTCTGTGGTTTACATTTGTTTTGAATCCAGGGATTACGTGCGTAAAAAATGTGACGCTTGTTGCGTTAACTGGCTTTTCCAGCTTATTCTTGAATGGCATGAAGTGATGTAGAAAATGAGCTAGATGAAGAGGATTAGGACCTGAGACTGCTAGTGCTTATCATCTCCCGTAGCAGTGGAGTGTAGCCATGGAAACAGGAAGTGAGAGGCAAGCTTCCAAGATGGCCACCAGCTTGTTAACGGGTGCATTCCTCAACGGCAGGGTGTCTGCGGGAGGGAGGTGGGAGGATGGGCGAGCCAGCGAGCGTGTTCACTCCGAAAAAAGGGGACTATATAAATAGTAACTGCTGCTGTTTTAAGGACTTCCTGTCACTAAGTATTCCATAAAACAGTAGTTAAATAAACAATCGGTTTCCCATTGGGGCTGCCTTGTCTGTTCTGAAGTGAGGTCTGTGGTGGGTTCAATCCAGGACTCCGGCGTGTGGATTTTAAAGCCCCAGACTGGAATCATGGAGCTGTTACAGGTCACCACACTCTCTTTCACTCACACCGTCTGGTCATATACCCCCCCCCCACACACACACACACACACACACACACACATACACACACACATACAGCCTGAGTTCCACATTCACCATGTTTTTTCTTCTCTGCTAAGTAACTTCTCCACTGACTTTTCACTGAGCTCTCTTCATTGTTTTGTTATGCGAGCTGTGCATGTGGTGATCTTGCTTTTGCCATCACAGTGCAAGTATTCAGGACAAATACATGATCTGAGTGGGACTTCATTCAGAGCGTGTGAGTTAGGGGAATATAAAAGTGGAGACTAGAAAAGGAAATATATGAAGCAGTTGAGTTTTGCACCCCCAGCACATTAGATGTAAAATAAAAGGCTTACTATGAGGTTAAATGTTGCTGGTATTTACATCCCCTTTCAAAGCCATTTAAAAAGTAGTAGAACCCAGTGCTCAACCCTTTCACATGCTATAAATATAATAGAAGAAAAGGCTCTCTTTAAATAATAGGCTACTCCCATGCTGATATGTTGCCTACATTGAGAGAGGTTTTGTTTGCTGCTCAAAATGTACAATCAGATTTTACAGTGAATTGTGTAGACTGGTCTCACTGATTTCAGTTAAATTATCAAGAACTGTTACGTAACACCGCATTACGTGGTGTTGGCCACCACAGTAAACAATGCCAATGTAAAGTCAATGAGAAGATGACGTAGCATTACAACGGTAGCGAGTAGTATGTATGAAAGGGAAGTTGGTTGGGGTGGTGGCTGGGTCAAACACAAGACTTACACCCAGGAGACCAGGGATCGTGTCCCATGTGTCCTGTTACTTACCCAACTGGAACTGTTCTTCTTGTCCCGCATCCTGTTATTGATTTCCTAAACTCAACCGTCCCGTTTTTGTCCCGCGTATCATGGAAATGTCTCACAAATGCACACCCCACACACACACACACACACACACACATACACACATACACACAAACACACTGTCTCTAATAACCAGACCTATGC
Source organism: Etheostoma perlongum (assembly GCA_026937815.1). NCBI lineage: Eukaryota > Metazoa > Chordata > Actinopteri > Perciformes > Percidae > Etheostoma > Etheostoma perlongum. The sequence goes on from CM049373.1 coordinate 4,780,014, forward strand.
ACACAGAACGACACAACATATATACAGACACATATATGTTGACAAAGACACATATATATATATATACACACACACTGTACATATATGTCAATACGCATATACACAAACATCTACCAGCTGGCATTGTCATAAGGACCCCATCCATCATGCCAGTGCTGTGAAGCTGTCAGCATACATTCCTGAACACAGCTTTGGCAGAGCACATTTGTCAACCTTGAGGAGAGTGCATGCCTAACATGTTTGGATGTTTAAACTTATCTCATTGCAGCCTTTGGAAGTTATTGTCATTCCCGCAGGTGCTAAAATAATCCACAAACAGAGCTCTGTGGTATCTGTATGGATGCCTGAAGTTGTACAGTGCGACCATCCAGAGGATGTTTCTCCATGCCATCATGCTCGTTTGTTTTCAGGGACTTGATGCAGACATTGGAGAACTGAGGCAAAGGATAGGATGTCAGGGTGTGATAGAGCGTCCACTGCCCTCATTGGCTGTCTCTTCCAACACAGACAGCGCCCTCATCTCTGGGGAAGTATCACTTTTTGTTTGTGCGTCTTACTGGTCAAACACACCATCCAGAAGATACCATCTATCTCTCTTCCGCTTTTTCAGAGATGCAGGCCCAGCTCCAGCCCCCAGCAGCGCCCAGGCACACAATCACTACAGAATATCACCAGATAGTGGCTGTGGAGCCGCAGGAAAATGCACCAAGAGTAAACACAGTGTGTGTGCATGTTGTGTGTGACTGTGTGCTGATATTCTGTGCATGTCAAGCTACTTTTTGTTTCTCTGAGTGTTTGTTTTGTAGCTGTATGGATGCATGTTTTGTCTCTCCAATCACATCACATTGATGACCGCTATCTAATCACACATTTGTTGGGTTCAACCGAACCCCACAGGAGTGACTTCCCCCAAACAGGATGGGCTATGGGGGAAATTTTGTGCACATGTGAAGTGGAGACACTGATGTCTTCATAATTTTTTTTCTGCTGTAACTCATGCAACTTTACTCAGCTCTGCCCGTCCGTCTCCTCTGTTTTCTCCCCCTCATGCCAGAGAGACAAGCTAGATCCGTGAAGAATCTGCTCCATCCCGCAGGCTGCGCTCTTCTCTCCGCTCCATAAATCCAGCACCCTGGGGACAGCTGGAAAGACAGTACAAGTAGGAGTCAGATAGAGCTGTCTTAAAAGGCTCCTGTTTCAAATTAGGATTACTGTACACAAGTCCCCTCGACCCTAGTCCCTATCAACCATGGTTTCACTCCAGGATTGTTCAGCTGTTGCCAGAAACTCCACCGGATGTCCCTCATTCTGCGGGATGTCGGTCACCTTCTGCTTTCTTTGTTTTGGCATTTTAATGATTTAAAATAATAATTTTAATAATATATATGAGGACTTTTGATTTTGATTATTGAGTTAAAGAAACGCCAATAAACCAAAGCATGTTTTTTTCCCATCTCAGAGTGCTGTGTGGACTAGCCAGACCCTCCTTCGCAGTGCTGTGGAGGAAGGTCTGGCAATGCAAGACTACCTTGACCCCAATGTTGAATTTATATCCACTTCCTGTATCCCCTTTTGTCGAGCAGTGTGGACAGACGCTGGAAGGTGAGAGTCAGTGTGTTAACATGGATGTAGCTGGTGTCACTGTGCCTGTGGTCTCCTGATCAGGGCAAAGAAAGGCACTTTACAGCCCTGTTAAAGGCGAATAAAGAGCTGTCTCTAAAGAGGCATATATTTCATGGCCTGTGTGCTCCCATGGTTAATGTCCCAGCCCAGCAGGAGTTTGCTGGACTTCCTCCCTCATTGTGCCTCCATGCCGCCCAGACTGAGGTCACTGCAGAGTTGCATACTTCAAATGAAAATCGAGAACTGAAACGCGGTGTGCAGGTTTATAACCTAAATGAACGACCTGTTACTATCGTTGCAGACTGTGCAGAGTCCAAAGCTTTGACATTTTTGTAAAACCTCCACTGTAAATTGTCAACAATGTTATTTTATGTAATTGAAAGACATTTGTTTTTTTTTCTCATTCTGATGCGTTTAGGTCACTATTTGTGATCCAAATATAAATATAGGGTTTGCACAACTACCAATATTCAAACTGTAGCTTTGGAACCTGCTCTTACATTGGATGACAAGTCTTTAAGGCTACATTTACACTACTACATTTTGTTTCAAAAACAAGTATCTTTTACTACGTTTACGGCTCACATTCACACAGCTCTGGCATTTCCGAGCTTGTAAAACTTTTGGAAACACTCAGTACTGTGCAAAAGTCTTAGGCAGGTGTGAAAAAATGCTGTAAACTAAGAATGCTTTCCTAAATATAAATAATGATTGTTTACTTTTTATCAATTTAAAAAATGCAAAGTGAGCGAACAAAAGAAAAATCTAAATCACATCAATATTTGGTGTTACCACCCTTTGCCTTCATACCAGCATCAATTTTTATATGCACACTTGCAAAAAGTCGGGCAACATTGAGGATTGTAGACGCAGTGGTCGGCCAAGGAAACTTAATGCAGCAGATGAAAAACACATCAAGCTTATTTCCCTTCAAAATCAGAAGATGTCAAGCAGTGACATCAGCTCAGAACTGGCAGAAACCAGTGGGACCAGGTACACCCATCTACAGTCTGGAGAGGTCCGGCCAGATCTGGTCTTCATGGAAGAGTTGCAGCTCCACCTCCAACATGGAAACAAGGCCAAACAACTCAACAATGCACAAAAACATAGGACCTGGGCTGCAGAAAAATGGTAGCAGGTGCTCTGGACTGATGAGTCCAAATTTGAAATATTTGGCTGTAGCAGAAGGTTGTTTGTTCGCCAAAGGGCTGGAGAGTGTTACAATAATGAGTGTCTGCAGGCAACAGTGAAGCATGGTGGAGGTTCCTTACAAATTTGGGGCTGCATTTCTACAAATGGAGTTGGAGATTCAGCCCAGTCTCACGGCAGTTTGTGAAATGGTGACGTTATTTAATCTATTGATTTGTGTACAGGGGCCCGATTTTCTTGTTTTGTTGAAAATCCACGTAAGGAGGCTGGTTGGGGTGGTGGATGGGTCAACAACACAGGACTTTCACCCCGCAAACCGGGGATCGCATCCCATGTCCCGGCAGCCACCTTTCCCATTTGTTCTTTTCCTAACCACAACCGTCCCGTTGTTATAGCTCGTGTGTGGCGGTCCGTGAACCGGCTTGTGACGTTTTATTTCCCCGTTGCTGCATCCCCCAGAGACCGCGGATCGTGTCCCTGCGGCAGTTGTTGTCACCGTCTACCACGTGTAGTGTTTCAGTAGCCATTATGAGAGCGTTACAGTAGCCATTATGAGAGCGTTTCAGAAGCCATTATGAGAGCGTTTCAGTAGCCATTATGAGAGTGTTACAGTAGCCATTATGAGAGCGTTTCAGAAGCCATTATGAGAGCATTACAGTAGCCATTATGAGAGCGTTTCAGAAGCCATTATGAGAGCGTTTCAGTAGTGTGTATGAAAGCTTTTCACTAGAGTGTGTGAGAGCATTTCCCTTGTAGCTATGCGTGTGAGGCAATTGTGAATAATGTCCCAGATGGCCCCTCATAATCAGAAACCATGGGAAAGAGGACAAGAGGATATGTTTTCTTTTGTGTTGCATGTTAGCTGTAAAGGAAAGCTGAGCACCTGGGACAAATTGTTTGAAGGAGAGGTTTCCAGATCTCAGGTTGGATTGATGGCACAACAGGGAACACTCAGGCAGCTCAGATTCACTTACTGGACTGTTGGAGGCTGATGCAGGTACAGTGTTGTACCCATCTTAACATGGCTGCTTTGATAATGACCAGTGGTGGAAGAAGTATTCCTTTACTTCGGCAAAAGTACTAATACCACACTATAAAAAATACTCTGTTACAAGTGAAAGTCCTGTATTGAAAATGTTACTTAAGTTAAAGTATTAAGAACCAAATGTACTTAAAGTATAAATAGTAAAAGTACTCAATCCAGAAAAATCTTCCCATTTAGAAAGTGTAAAGGATCCAAACAGTTGTGTGTTTTATGGTATAATCATTTCAGCTGAACTTGTAACCCCCTATATTGTTGGCTAGTTTCATTTATAATAACACCTCAGATTTTATAAACTAAATGCATTCTGTGTGCAAAACACTTAATGTGTCTAAAGCTGTCAGATAAAGGTAGTGGAGTAAAAAGTAAAATATTTCTCTCTGAAATGTAGCTGAGTAGAAGTAGAAAGTAGCATAAAAAGAAAAAGCAAAGTACTTCAACTTTTGTACTAAAGTACAGTGCTTAAATAATTGGGTCTTCTTGTGTTACAAAAATTGTAAAACAAATTCACCGGAATGCATTAAATGAACTGTTTGATGCTCAAATTGTTAAAATGCAAAACACGTATTTGTGTTTTTGTTGTGGCTTTTGTGTTTGTGTTGAACCATCTCATTTAGAGTTTAAAAAACGAAACTTTTGTGTATTCAGTTTCAAACAGCATGTGCTACATAACACAAACACTGAATAGTCATGGGCCTGCACTAACTCTACGTACTCATTATGTTGCTTGGATACATGCTTGAACACATGTATTTAGTCTAATAAAAGACTTACTTGCTACTGTATGGTCTCTGTAAACAGAGAGGTGTCAAGTCAGGGAACTGTAGGCAATAATGAGATAAATGCTAGTCTTTTGGATGCACAGTGCAATCGTAATCAACATCTATTTAGCTTGCATGTTTGCGTAGGGGAGTGATTTTGCTTCTGGAAACGTGCTTTTTTGGGGCATGAAGGTGAAAGGATAATGATTGAGTTTTGCATTTTGGGGTGATGTTATCCATTAACAGTCCCAACAACAACAGTCCCATCTGATATACTGTACATCAGTATAGTCTCTCTTTGCCAGACCTTCCTCCACAGCACTGCAAAGGAGGGTCTGACTAGTCTACACAACAATCCGGGGTGGAAGAAAAACATGCCCTGGTTTATTGGCATTTCTTTAAACCAATCACAATCATCATGGGCGGCGTTAAGCACCAGATGGGGCAACGGTGCCGCTGCAAAATAGCCTCAGGAAGGAACTTGTTTTGGTGGAAAATGTGTACGTTCAAAAGTTGTTTTAGTCGTGCAACAGAAAACTCAGATTGGACAGGTAGTCTAGCTAGCTGTCTGGATTTGCCCTTTGCATCTCGGAAAACACTGCAAAAACAACAGCCTTGGTTGCATAACCAAGTCTGCATGCATAAGAAGAAATAAATCTCTATACCAGCAGGCAGCGGTAGTCTGTACTCGTCATTCAAAAGAGGGGAATATCGACAGGACTAAGGATATATAAACTGTTATTGTAATGGGGCAAGGCCATTTTCTCACCGCTGGTAATTCAGATTCCTCAAGTGGAGAATGTCTGATGGAAAGATGAACTTGGTACTGGCACTGTCAGCCCCCTTTTTTTTGGTGGAAAAAGGAAAGAAGGAGAAGCAGAGGCTAAAAATAAGGAGAAATCACACTAAAAGGGTGAAATCATGGATACTACAGAGGCAGGCTCAACAGGCTTTCTTGAACCTGTGTCCAGAGCTGGGGTCAAATGAAAGCTCCGATCAAAAAAACATTTGGTTGGCTCTTTCCTGCTCAGTTCCATATCCTGAAGGAAACACAACATAACATAGGAAGGAACTTATCAACCAAATCATCAGGAGGCAAAACACAAACTACCGGGATTACATCGCCATCGTGGAACGTCTGATGATCACATTGCGCTTCTAGGCAACAGGTAAGCAAGCTAGCTCTGGTAGATTATTATCCGTAATGTGGATAGCCTCATATGTCGATATCAATATAATATTTATATATTGCCCAGTCCTACTTTCAACATGTTGAAAAAAGGCAGACGAAAGTACGCGATGGTGCGTAAAACCAACTTTGACTGATGGCCGATGATCTCCTTTTGTGTCAGGGCCTTTAGCTGTCAACCTGTCCCAGAACATTTAGCATTTTGGTTTTAAGGAATTCCCCGGGACTGCACATTGATGGAGTTAATCTCTTCTGTTTTAATCTGGCTGATGGATATTAAGAGCAGCCTCTGCGTCCCCGATCCCATCACCTCTGACCCCCTTTGTAATCCGCCTCTCCCATCAGCTCATTAAGCCCAGGGAGTTCACACCTCTTGCCATGTTGGGCCCAGCTGTGTCTCCACGGTGCCCAGGCCGGCCTGGGGTGTCAGGAAAGGCTGCCGGCCTCACAGGCCCGGGCCTCTGATCTCGGCTGAAAATGCTATAAATCACAGAGTAGAGGTGATGGTTCTAAGTGCTCATTAAAGTAGGCAATAATAAATGTGGAGGGAATGAAAGGCTGTGTCTAGCTGTCAGCCTGGGCTGGGTAATGAGAGGAGCCTGTTGGACTTTACTAATGACTGATGATTAGGAAAAGGCTGGATGGAGTGTTAACAAACGTTTAACTGCAGACCTGCGCTCATAAATGTTTCACAGCGACAATAGGCACCACTGTGCTTCCTTTGACTGCACAGCAATACCCTGTGAAATGTATTCATAATCACAATTCAGCTCAGATCCTAACACCATTTGTGATCCATTTGAGTTTGTACAGTGTTTACGCTTTTAAGTGTCACAGTGAACCACTGTGGCTCAGTTGTTTTAATAGGATTTGGGCTTTGTTTGGTAGACTTTGATGGACATCCGCTAATGGACAAGCCTGTCTCTCTATTCATCAACCTGGCTAAGGAATCTTTCTACTTTCTCATATTCATACCAAAGAAGGTGTTGGGATGTAAAATATTTGCTAATGCAGCCTTAATGGAATCTGTAGACCTGCTAATGAAATTCACTTTTTTTTCTTCTTTTTTTCTTTTTGGGAGGCTAGCATCCACACTAAGTTTGTATTTTTGATTATTATTTTAAAAAGGTCTTCTCAAAAACATAGTCCAGGGAAGTCCTGAAATTATAAGTTCTGTAAAGCTTTAGTGCGTAACTTTTTGATATTAATGAAAGTCACACACGTTACATTCAAGCCGTTGCCAAATTAGTTGCTACAATGCTAATTAAGACTGTAACACAACTCTCTCTGCATTTCTCAGTATGGCTATGTTCAGAAAATTGTGACGTCTGGTGACTTTCCCACGCAGAAACTCAAGTGAATACTTCTTCTGAAGAGTCCATTATTTTTTAAATCATCCTTGTCCTCCTTGGCTACTAGCAACTGTGTGGAGGAGGGGGGTGGGGGGGGTACGCAATCACCAAAGGCATGTATGATGTGGACGCACCAACAATTGAGAGAATATAATAGATGAAAGTATCCTTCAAGCAAAAATGCCAAACAGCTAGTTCCAGCTTCTAAAATGAGAAGGTTTGCTTCTTTAAAAAAAGTAAACAGGCAACTTTCCTCATGGCTCTTTGCAAATATCCAATCTGCATCAGAGTAAAATGTCCACAGACAGAGTCACAAACTCCGGAAAACTACACACGCAATCAACCAAACATGCTCATATTCATAAGCTGCGCTGGCCAGCTACAGGAAAGCTAATATTGAGCTTGGTGGTTAGGGTGACGCGGTGTGGATTAGGAAGCAGCGTGGGTGTGAAAGAGCTCTCTTCAGAATCTTATCGACCCACAGACTGAACCCCCCGCTGCTGGACAACCCTCAGAGTCCACCCAAAGACCGCTTTCACCAGGGACCCAGGTGGGACGCCACATATCTGAGGAGTCAGTCTACGTAGTCCTGAATCCATGCATTCACTTGCACACACACGTTCAGGACTACAAATCCCACCTGGTGCATTTGGACGTCATGTTCTACCTTTTAATAACAGAGATTTAATTTTGCAATGCAAAATGAAACATAAAGACTCAACACATTTGAAATATTTATGGGGGATTTGAGAAATTAAAGTTAAAGTCTCGTTCTTGGTGTTTAGAGGAAAAACAAGTAAAATGTAACTTTTATGTTTTTGGTTGTCTCTGACAAAGAAATATATAACCTCTGCACAGGCACACATCAGCTCACATCCTCATAATCATCATCATCATCAAAATCAGAATCAGAAGTATTTATTTAAAAGTTACACTAGAAGTTATTTTTAGTGGTTGGTGCATACATAAACAAACATACTGAACAATAAGGATGAACAATAAAAACAGAAAATATATATATATACATATAAATAGCTGTTTAGCAGAAGAAAAAAGGAGGCGGAATGGGTTGAGTGCAGAATGTGAAAAATATGTATATTTCTGTATAAATAATATATATTATCCTGGTTGTAAGTCATTCTCTTGTTTTGTGCAAACATCAACTAATGTTGAGAACTGTTTTTATCTTGAAAATGTTACACATGGAAGAGAGACGGGAGGAAAGAAAGAAAGAAAGAGAGAGAGAGAGAGAGAGAGAGAATGAAGCACAAGCCTGACTAGATTAGGAGAGGGCCTGTTTTTCCTCTCCATGTCAATGCACTCCTGCACCACGATAGATAGATAGTGACGGCCTGCCAGTTGGTTTTCATTACATCCTTTGCACTTCAGCCCTACCCAGAAAAACAGCATCCCTCCCTTCCTCCTGCCCCCTCTTAACTGAACACACTTTTCCCTCTGAAGAAAAGGTACAAAATTGCCAGAGGGAACTTTTTCCAATGTATTTTTCTAATATCCTCTTCAGACTTGAAGTCTCCCCCTGCGTGCCTTTTTTCTTTTAAGTTAAACCCTGTCATCTACCCCGTGGGGGCTACGCTGGAATGCTACTTTAATATAAGATCTGTACCTTTGCATTCTCTGTAATGCATGCCTATGTGTGTCCAAATGGGTCTCTGCACGGGGGGAGGCAATGGGGGGGAGGCAGGGAGTTTTCAGTCAGGGATATGGGAACAAGGTGGAACTGTGCTTTGTTTGTTACCCTCTGTGCATACCGACCCAAAATTGAACAGCAATAAAATAAGGCACAGATGTGCATTACTGGCTCAGACTTCAATTGTCCACAACCTGGATGGAGGCCCGGTCACATTGTATTAAAAAGGTGGATGATCTGACTCTCCCAACCCCCCCGCTCTCCCTGTTATCTCTCCAACATGCTGTGCTGCCTGAATGCCAGCATAGCGCACCGATAACCACAACCAGAACATCTCCCCTCAGAGGGCTCCTCACCCTCGTTCGGCTCGAGTCACGCCATGCTATACCTACGGGAGCGCCCAGCTTCAAAGAGAGCAAACTCGCACACACTCCAGAGCCACAGCAGGCTGATTTTGAGCGGATAAGACAACTCCTGTCTGTTCTCTGAGAAGCATTGCCCCTTGACCCTTTGGCTTTAACGTTGACAATCTGAACTGTTCATTATTACAATCAATCAGAAAGTCCTTCCTGTGTGCGCCTCCTGCTTTAAATCACTCGCCATTAGCTGCTTGTCTCTGCCCGGTTTGGAACTACAGAAAAACCAAAAACATGCAACACAATGTGGAAGAAACACAGACATTTTGATCCAAGTGAGTGGAGCAGCAAATACACCAATGTGGAAAAATAACACAGGAAACAAACTGAATAATCTTAAATCAACCTTAAACACATCGGCCCCAGATCCGAGGGCCTCGGGGACGTTGCTGTATGGTTCTGATGGACACACATTAGAAACTGCTGCTCTTCATTTTTGGTGGCAGTTGTCCAGGCTCAGGCGGAAAGGTTTTCAGTTGCAGGGCCTTATTGGGAATAAAACCGCTGCCATCATGATCGCCTTACATCTGTTTTGTTTCTGCATAATAAAATGACCCATAAATCTCATGAGATGTTCATCAGTCCCTGTTGGCTTTCCAAATGTTCTGATTTGTGTTGCGTGTATGAACTGCGTGCACATTCACATGAACACTGTTACTTTACCTGCCAGAACTGTAAATGCAGATCCCAACATGATGAAAGCAGAAATGAAAAGCATCTTGTGGAGATTTATTAGACGTGGCTTGATTAACCCTAAAGATGGTTAAAGTTTGTATTAGACTTATTTCAGGTCACTATATCATTAGTCTCACTAGTCTTGCATTGAATGCTGTTTGGACTAGCCAGACCTTCCTCCGCAGCACTGTTGAGGAGGGTCTGACTAGTCCACACAGCATTCCGGGATAGGAGAAAAGCGTTCTCTGGTTTATTGGGATTTATTTAAACCAATCACAATTGTCATGGGCGGCGCTAAGGGCAACGGAGCCTTTGCAAAATAGCCTCAGGAAGGCACTTGTTTTGGAGGAACGTGTACGTTCAAAAGTTGTTTTAGTCGTGCAACAAAAAACTCAGATTGGACAGCTAGCTGTCTGGATGTACCCTGCAGAGATCTGAGGACCAGTTAACCATAGTCCTCAGAAATCGGAGTTTAGAATTACAACACAAAGAAAGAGGAAGATGACATCCAGGCAAAATGAAAGACATATGGCTGACTTTCCATCGACATCTGAACAATCTCAGACATAGAACGTTAATAATATAGACTTTACAATATCACAAAATGAATTGTTAGTTGTCTCCACTTTTGGTTTTCTTTTTTACGATTTATTTGTTGCTGTGTATATAAAAAGACATATCAGAAAGTGAAAAGCAAATGGCCATTTACTGCTTTAGCCAAGCAGAGGAGGAACAGTATGGGAACTGTTTTTATGTGCAGAGCCTGAAGATTTCTCCAGATAGCGTATCTGCCTTTTAATTCTGCCAGAAAGAGTTTGTATGGGACCCAGACCCTTCAGCGAGTATCAGTCTGTTGATGCAAAGCAGAGCAATTGCAATTCCGGCTAAAATTGCACAAGTCATTTCCTCAACAAGCTGAGGCTTCAGTGTGTTTAACTCACTTCACAAGACTACTATGTGCACGCTGTAGTCTTATCTGCTGTAGCAGAGAAGCGAAAGATAGGGATAAAGAGCTACAGAGCAACGGGATGGGAAACAGGATTGTTCTAATGACACACAGACAAGTAATCCGTGCACTAATCACACTAATTAGTTCACTCAAAGAGAAGTTAGGCCTGAATAGTATCCTTGAGGCATCTTTTTCCTTTTATCTTGGGTAGTTAGCTCTGTTAGTGGAAAAGGCAAGCAGTACGGAACATATTTCTGGGGAGAAGAAGTTCAGAACTCTGTTATTTTTGACTTTACATTAGATTTAAAACATTTCTACATGCTTGTAATGTCTTTGGATGATGTAGAGCTGACTGCATACAACCAGCCCCCTGTTGAGGAAACACTATATATACTTTTCAGTGTTCATTGTTGAATTTTTTACTTCGTCATAAGCCAGTTTAGCCACATCTACACTACTACATTTTGATTTAAAGACTGAATATCTTATGTTACGCTTACATCTCGCATTCACACTACTCCGGCGTTTCCGAGCCCCCAAAAAGTAGGCATTTGGAAACACTGCTGCCCCCGTTTTGGTTTTAAAATGCCGATGACGACGCACGTCAGTCAGTCTTATTGGTAGATAGGCTTTGGTCTCACATTGCCAGACCGTCTTCCACATCGCTGCGGAGGAGGGTCTGGCTAGTCTACACAGCATTCTGGGATGGGGGAAAAACTTGCTCTTGTTTATTGCCATTTCTTTAAACCAATCACAATCGGCGGCATTAAGCACCAGGCAGAGCCACGGTGCCTCTGCAAAATAGCCTCAGGAAGGAACTTGTTTTGGTGGAACATGTGTACGTTCAAAAGTTGTTTTAGTTGTGGACAGAGACTAGAGGCTCACATACCTTTCAGTTTTGTTGTCACTCCAAGCAATTAAATCCCTGCTCTTACTGTTCACCACTGTTGTTCTTTCTGTATTTTCAACTTCTACGTCCATGATTTTCAACCGCAGAGTAATGTCAGACAATCTGCTTCCTGTTTACACCGGCACGCACATGCCCAGTGTATGTGAATGGTCATGCGATATGTGTTTTCAGACGTGTTAATATGGACAGAGATTAGTGCTGCTATGGAACCTAACTCTTGTGTGGATGGAGATCATTTTTGTCTCAAAATGCTGCTTGAAAATGAAATAAAGTAGTGTAGATGTAGCCTTAGTCATTCATTTTCCTGTTCAAGTTACTACAGTGGTTTCAGAAAGTTTACACACCCATGCTAAAGGAATAAAAACTTCTTTTTGAAATTGATCTTAATGCTTGGAAAATCCAACTTTTTAAGGACACCAATTTTCTTTGTGAATGAATAATGTATTGTAAATAAATAAATGTTCTTTCTTTACATGTAGGGGTCATAAGTATACACACCCCTATGTTAAATTCCCATAGAGGCAGGCACATTTTTATTATTCAAGGTCAGTTATTTCATGGATCAGGATACTATGCATCCTAATCACCACACCTAGAGATTAGCCTAATAGCTGGTTGGATGGTTGGATTTTCTTAATTTCTTTTAATTAAGGCATTAAGATCAATTTTTTTATTCCTCTTTTTACTCAACTTTATCCTGGGTGTGTAAACCTTCTCAAGCCACTGTTGCAGCTTGCAGAAGCCTCATAAATTATAAAGGCTAACTGTGTTCATCCAGCTGACAGTACGACAAAAGGTGCACATAGAAGTTATTATAAAAATTATGGATGTCAATCGGTTTGAACACAATGAACTCAGATCATATGAAGAGCAGTGCTCTGTGTGCATTTTGTAATCTATTGTAAAGGAGGAGTAAAGCTCTGACCCCATGACATGATCATTACTTTGTCAATAGCTGCTTGAAGTGGATGCATACACGGTCAGTGAACACCCATAACACATTTCAGAAGGAAACATAGTTTAAGGGCAAGCATTTATGTTCATCTTTGATGTAGGGAAGCAGAAATGAACAGTGCGGAGTGTGCGTCTGTCTTTGAGAGTCACCCGAGCGAGGTGTGTGTATGTTGTGCGCCCGTGGCCCCCGCCCCCGTATCAGCAGGTTGTTGTGTGAGAGCTGCTGGTGCTGTGAGACCGTCCCGCGGTGTGAGAGTCGAGGAGCTGGAATCATCCGAACCCCCTGCTGCAGATCCAACATCTGCTCACCCGCTGTAACCAATCAGAGGGAAGAGCTCGGAGCCGCGACGAATCTGCTTGCGCGGTGATCTTTTCAGGGTATCCTGGTGGAAGGGGTTGGAACAAAAGCAAACCCCCACTGCATCCACCCTCTCCATCCTCCCCACAGCCTTCTGGCTTTGATATCTTAGACCCCTGCATGGAGGAGTAGCCTCCCCCGTTCATTCCCCCGCACACAAACCACCTCCATACAAATAATCCCATGGATCATGACAGAAAAATGACGAGGGTTCTAGTATCCTGAGCATGGCTGACATTACATCTACATGGCCCTTTGAAAGGTTGTTTGTTACATTTCTTTCCTCACCTTTTCACAGGGTTAATTGGGACATTCCCATGCTGGAATCGAGGACCTCGTCTGTTGAGAGACTCATCTGCAACCTCAGCGTTTAAACTGTCTATCGCGTTGCTCATCTCTTATCTACACATTCTCGCATGAAGCTGAGATAAACTCTGACAGCCCGAGGATACACAGGCGTCATGCAAGCAGATAGACATAGCAACAGCGGTTTTTCCAATTCGAGATAATCAGACCACAGAAATGTAACCCACGGCATAATAAATCACAGTCTTTAAGATCCTGGGCGGTTTTGGAGGCCAGCGTTATTTGTGAACAGACACACAGACTGTTGGACTAACCAGAGAGGGCCCAGACAGTCAATGGTCTGGCTCAGCCTCATCTCAGCAGGCTAATGACATCTCTCTCTCTCTGAACATCTGAGGAATTGGCACACAGGCAAAGGAAGGATTGGGTTCACTGAGTGAAGTGCAGAAGGTAATTATGGGATGGAATAATGGCGGGACAGACAGAAGACACATGGAAGTATGTGGCAAAGGTTGACACAATGGGCTCCCGCACAGGGATGACATCCACTCCATCCAGATGATAGGCCGTGACCAGCTAGGATTACGCCGTGTTGAAATATGTCTCTCCAAGCTCATATGACCCGGCTGTTTCAGGACGACTTCAAACTATTGAATGTGGAGTTGACTCGGCGCTGCCACATTAGAACCCATAAATCATGCTCAATAGATAGACAATACCTTAATTTCTGTCCTCCTGCATATCAGAGTGTTTTTCTTTAGGCGGTGCCCACACAGTTAATGGGGAGTGCCAGTTTCAGCGGGTAGGTCGAGATTGTTGCTCCATTGTTTAGCAGAGAGGACAGGTGAGAGCTCTTCCGGGGCTACATCTACACTATTATGTTTTCATTTTTAAGATTTTTCAGACAAAACAATCTCCGTTCACATAAGAGTTTCAGCTACGTAGCAGAACTAATCTCCGTCCATTTTAACCCTTGTGTTGTGTCCAGTCAACCATGATTTTCACATTATTTTTTCAACATTATTATCGTTTTTTTTATCATTTTTGTCACTTTTTCAATGTTGTGGGTGCTTTTGTTGATGTTTTTGCCAAAGTTTTTTGATATTTTTATTGTTGACATTTTTAGCGCTTATTACACCCGGTCCATTTTTTGAGCCTTTTTTTTTTTTTTTTACTGAAAACTGGTCAAATTTGACCCAAGGACAATATGAGGGTTAACACGTCTGACAACGCATGTCCCATTACCATTCACATACACTGGGCATGTGCGTGACTGTGTAAACAGGAAGCAGATTGTCTGACTATACTCTGCGGCGGAAAATCATAGACATAGAAATTAAAAATACAGAAAGTACTTTGGAGAAAGAACAATATTTACTGATTTACTTTTGTAAATGTAACTTTTGTAAAGGCACTTTTTATGAAATGTATTGGCTGTTTTGTCCGTCTTGCCATCTTTACTGTTGTCCTGTCCTGTCCTATCTCTTTTGTAATGAGTATTTTTGGTGAAACCGAATCAATATTTTCACATCTGTGGACAACAAAGTTTTCATGTTCGTATAGCTCATCAGGTAATAGCTCATGACTTGAATCTTGCCTGATGGAGATCTTAATCATCATAAGTATATAATACATCAGTATTGTTATAGACTTTAACTGTACTTGATTTCTGATCTCTGAAAGCATCTCTCGTCTGATCAGGCTAGGCTTGCAGCAGGGGGGGCCGCACTTGAGTCTACATGGCTCTGGTTTCAGAACAGATGTGCCCGGGTATCGGGGATCACCTGGGGAAGCCTCGGCCTCCTGGCCCGGACCAGCTGCCCCTAATAAAACAGGTGCCTAATGGCTATAAAATCAGGTTCGGCCAGTTCATCTTTACCACTTAAATATATGCGCATTAGTCAATCCTCTCCCTTTCATCCTCTAGGCTGTCAGCTCTTATTTATCTAATTGGTGTTACTGGTGAAGAGGCACTGACCTGCGGCCCTTCAACCTTTCCACCAGCCTCACTCCCTCCCTGGCCCTCTCACCAGCCATCAGACCTCATGTCTCCAGCTCCATACATGCAGGTCCACTACTTTTATGCACCTCTGCACATTGAACTCTGTATAACCCCTGGTGGTGATGAGCCTCTGACAGATCCAACCTGGCTGGCCGTTTCACTGCCGAGAGACTGAAAGGGGTCCACGGATCTGGCCTTTTGGAAGTCCAGTGTAAAGACTCAAGTCAAATGCCAAGGCTCTGCAGCAGTTTATACTACTTTGAAGCAGTGTTTTACAACTGTGAGAAGTTACGTGGCAAAAATAACATGTTGCGATTGAATTAACACATTTTGCACGCTGGACACCACTGCTGCAAGAACTGAGCTAAGATTAACTGCTATCAGTGAACTCACACTGTGTTCCCAACGCCACCTTTGGTGAAAACTTTTTTTTCCCCTCTTATACCAGCAATGGGTTGCATCTTTAAAGCTAATTCTGTGCTATCAGTCTATCATGACTCAACTAAAGACTGAAATGTGACCAAACAAAGTTTAAATAACAAATTTCCACAGGTTTTGCCAGATTTTCCAAACACAGGTCCTCTCTTGCCTTCATCACTCTAGTCAAGTAAAGTCATTTATTTATCCAGCCCAATTTCCAAAATCAAGAATTTGCCTCGAGGGGCTCAAGCGGTTAGAGGTGTATCATTATTGAATCCAAACAAGAGCATGATAACAGAATCTGTTCTGACTGCACCTTATTCTCTACCGCACTATTTCACTTTATATACGGATAGTTATACTGTATTCTCTTTCCCAACTGTATGTACTGTATCTAGTATCTAGATCTTTATATTTTTTAGTTTTTTAGACATTATATATTCATATCACTCTACATGCTAAGCACACATATAAGCATTTAAGCATTTATTAATTTGTATTCATATAACTAATAACTCTGTGTTTTTAATAGTTTCTGTGCTGTATTCTTTTCAAGCTGTGAACTTTGCACATAACTTTGTTCTACAGTGTACTGTGGTATGACAATAAAGAAATCTTGAATGTTGGATGTTGAATCTTGAGAACAGATCAGTGAGAGTTTCTGCTCCACATTCACGGAACTGATCTTTCCCTCCACTCCCTCGCTGAAAGCCACCTGGCCCCTGGCTGTATTTATCAGATGCCCACCCTCCCTTCATGCCCAATGCTCCACCAGCAAAATGTCTGCTGGATGACAGGCACTGGCGGCTTGGAGAGGGAGGTCGGTTGGGCGCTGTTCATCTGCATGTACTCTGCTGCAGTAACACAGAGACGGGCTCGGCCATGCTGCAAACTCATGGTGTAAGGGGTACAAGAGTGAAATTGGAGCGGGGTGGATGAGGCTACCCTCCAACATTTTAAAAATCTGCTCTGCGCTCCTCCCACCCACGCTCCCCGCTCGCTCCGCTCACATGCTCTGTTCCAAAACACAGCCTTATGCTACTGTGATTGCCCATGACTGACACATGAGGATGGTGAGGGTGATATCCAAATCTAGTAAGATCAACAGTTAGACAGAACATAGTATGGACAGGAAGTGTGGAAAGCTGACAGGAAGAGAGGCCTGACATTACTGTGCCGGCGCTAAAAGGGGAGTTTCAAAATCGAGAAAGCAGAGAGGACGAGAGATTGGGGGAGGAGTCGTGTCGACTGCCTGAGAAAGGAAAACTAGCTCTCTGAAAGAGTTTCAGTCAGGAGGGCACAGTGGCTGGTGGGTAATTTATAGCACAGAAAGGCTTGTAGGGTGAAAAACATTATTTTAGCGGCCCCCACATCCTAATAGAAGCCAGATGTAGAGGGATTAACAAAGACCATTCCCCCCTTCTCTTTCTCTCTCACTCTGTTTCTCCCTGTCTCACCCTTCCCTTATTCTCCCCCTGTTCCCCCTCTAGCTGAAGTTACAACTGTCTCATTTTCTTCCACTCTCTCTTTCATACTCAATCTCAGGCTTTCCTCAGCCACTCCTGCATATTTTCCTTGAGAGTGCGAGATGCACTGGGAATATAAGAGCAGTCAACACTCTGGTTTCCAAACAGATCCTCTGTTTATTCCCGCTCTTGCTCGTGCTCAAACGGGAGCTTTGTGGTTGCTGATGTCACTTCACCCCAGGGGTTGCCAGGCCACACGTCAGACGGCAACAAAACAGCCTGGCATCACTTTACCCAATGCTATCAGGCACTCATTTGTTTCCCTTTTACAGTGAGCTCTCCGGGCCACTAGAAAGGTAGGATCTAACAGTAGAGTGACGCTGCTGTGATGTGGTGCCAGCATCTTCAAAAAGCTCTTCATTGCTGTGAGCTTGTGGCAGCATCACAAAAGCCCAAATGCCCATACCTGGCTTGGCTTTGAAGGCACACCAAGCCGCCGCACAGCAGAGCAGACATGCCGAAACCTGTACCATGTGGGCAAACCAACTGCAGTGCCAAAAGGTTTGATGAGAAAGTCAAACAGATGTTTTAAGTCAGTTTGAGCGCATTACATCACTAAAATGTGTCGAGCGAGAGAGCTGCCAATGAAAATGGCCTGCGCTCCTCTCAGCAGAATGGTATCAGTTCCAAAGTCAACATATTATCTAAATTGAATAAGATCATTTTCGCTCTTCTCTCAACACTTACATCATCACCTGGGAATAAAAGCAGCCTCACAAGACCTCTGCTGCACCGAGGCAGAGCAGGTGCTTCTGGGAAAGATTGCACGGAAGTGTGCTTTGTGGCAGCTTTGAATTTACGAACAATTGACTGTGTTTTAACTTTGTGTGTGTGTGTGTGTGTTCATTTCAACAGTTTGTGTGTGTATAGGTATCTGCAATAAGTAGCACAGCCCATGCTCTGTATTTGGAAGTTTTTTTTTGTATAACTTATAATTTGTATAACTGTAGTTTTGCGTGTTTGTCTTCAGCATGTACTTCTGCGTGTGTGTGTGTGTCCGTGTGTGTATAAGCAGCGGGGGCAGGAGCGCAGAGAATGACAGTGTGTCCGTGGCGGGGCAGAAACTCGAACCCTCTGATCTCGTCTCGGAGTCTCCTGCCTCCCAGCTGTCACTGTGCCTCTGGCATCCTACTCGGCCTCTAGCCCCCCCGCCCGCTCCCTTTGAAGATGGCTACCCAGGAAATTGAAAGCTGTTTTCAAAGAAAGACAACAGAGAAGAGAAGAGCACAGACACAGCAACAAAAAAAAGTGTGTGTGAAAAGAGGGTGATGGAGAGGTTTTAGGTTAAAAAGGGCTAGAGATGTTCTTTGTACTGTCTGTACTGTCTCCATTATACTGTAGCTACACTGATGAATTATGTTCTTAATCATGGCGATGCTGACCAGGCATGCTCCCATCACTAGTGGAATGTAACTCAGTACAGTTACAGTCCAAATGTTGAGATACTTGTACTTTACTTCTATTCTTTTCATGCAACTTTCTACTTCTACTCCGCTATTTCAGAGAGAAATATTGTGCTTACGGCTTTTGTTACTAGTTACTTTAAAAAATAAGATTTATGCACACAAAACACACGTAGTTCATTAAATAAAAAAATTTAAATTTAAAATAATTAAAACCCAATAACGGCCTAAATATACAGCTAAAATAATTATCCGATTAAGCACTAAGTTGTTTCCATTTTTTAAAATGTGAGGATTTTTCTGCATTAAGTACTTTTACTTTTTATACTTTATGTACATTTACCTGATAATACTTACATACAAGTTAAGTAACACAATGCATGACTATTTTTACAGTGTGGTATTGGTAATTTCATTTAAGTAAAGGATCTGAAAACCTCTTCCACCTCTGCTTACCACAAAGTGCATTTGCTGGGAAAATGTATTTTTATCCAAATGTAACCTTTTTGGTATTAAAATTGTTGAATTTTGTTCAAAAATCTCAATGAAAAACACATAAAGCATTAGAAATGAAAACAAGTTAACATGGATGTTACTGCCAGCTGGTATAAAAGGGGTGGTGGTGTCTGACCACATGTTCTCAGTCTTTCTACAACACATGTACCGGGGCCCTCTGACCCGACGTCCTGCTCCCTCTGAAGCCATTCAGGACTCCCAGGGAGGGAATCGTTCATACAGTTGAGTTTCCTTCAAACGTTCCCTTCCTCATGTTTCCCAGACAATACAGGAGTGTGCCAGGGCGCCGGGGTTCCAGTAGTTCTGCTGAGGTTTACACTGGAATAACATTTTGATGATCCATGTCTCAGAGGACAGGAGCCAGGCAGAGGGCAGATGGTTGTGTGGTTTGGCCCAAAAGCAGACAGCGTAGAAGACAGGCAAACAAACAGTGATGGACAGGTGGGGCGTCACACGGGTGTGGAGCAGCCGTGATGGCAGTCAGATGGAAAGCAGCAGCAGAGGATTCGGCTTGGCATGTTGGCACGAATGGTTAGACCGACGAGCGAGTGTCCCGGGCCAACAATAATGTCTGCCTCATTAGAGACCGAGCAGTTGTTCCAGAGGGGAAAGAGCTTGTGAAGTGCTCCTGGTCAGGACTGTTAGTTTTCATAAAACGCCAGAGATGGGCTAACACACTGACTTCTGTGATTATGAAGTGTTTTGAACAGCGTGTGAAGGCATATATCATCAACAGCATTCCTGTCTCCATTCATCCATTACAATTTGCATAGAAATCAAATAGAGTTGTGGATGATGCTATATTCTTGGCTTTACATACTGTGTGTCTACAGGGATAAGTATGTCAGGATGCTACTTGTTGATTATAGCAGTGCCTTTAATACTATCAGACCTTCTATTTTAATTTTAAGCTGTTAGACCTGGGCCTTTGCAATTCCATCTGCAGGTGGATAAAGGATTTTCTAACAGGTATCACCTAGACAGTTAAAGTTGGCACTACATACTCAGCCTCTATAGTGTTAAACACACGGAGCACCTCAAGGCTGCTGTCTCAGCCCTCTATTATTTAGTCTGTACACCTATGACTGTATTGCAAAACATCCCACTAACAGTATCGTGAAATTTGCAGACGATACTACTGTGATAGGACTCATTGACAGCAATAATGAAACTGCCTACAGGGATGAGGTGAGTAACTTGAAACTAAGGAGGTCATCGTAGATTTCAGGAAGAACAAACTCACACATATACCTGTCTATATTAAAAAATCTCCAGTTGAAATTGTCAACCTGTTTAAGTTCTTAAGCATCCATATTTTAGACTACATGGTAGTTTCATATCAGGTGTGCCATTAAGAAGGCACATCAGAGGTTTTATTATCTGAGGTGTCTCAAGAAATATGGTATGTCCCTTAACATTCTACAGAGCGTTCACCGTACAATTGAGAGTATATTGACAGGCAACATTGTAGTGTGGTTTGGTAGGGCTACTTCACAAGACCTTAATCTTCTGACAAAGGTGGTCAAAACTGCATCTAAAATCCTTGGGGTTCCACTTGAACCGCTCCAACATATTTACTGGAAACGCAGTACTAAGAAGGCACTAGGTATTATGCAGGATTCAAATCATCCTGCACACAATCTCTTCTCCCACCTTCCATCAGGGAGACGTTTGCAGACCATCGCAATAGTTTTTACCCCCCATTTAGAAAGGTTACTGAATGATGGCACAGCAGGAAGGAGGGCTGTGGTTTGAACTAAGTCACTTAATCACTATATCTACGGTGCTTGGATATTCTGGATGTTTTAAATGCTATTTATGTTATTTATAACTGGTACTGTTGACTGGTGCTGAGAGAGTGCAAAAGGCATATTGTATTTCATTGCTGTGGTACTCTGTACTAAGGTGCATATATGACAATAAGCTTGAACTTGTTAACTAAGAAAGTAGAGAGTTTGGTTACTGTTAATGGTAGTGTGAAACTCAGTGTGCTATTCTTTTGACCTCTGTCTGTGTCTTTGCTGCTTTTACCATAATGTAATACTTACTTTTTCATAATAGCAACGTTAAAGCGTAACTCTCAAAATGCAACCTAGGGTCTTTTTGTGACTGTAACCGAGTCAAACTTTCCTTTAAAAGCATAATTAGGACGGAAGTGTCACTTTTAAGATTTACCGTATTATCATTTTGGGTCAAATGTCCACTGAAAAAAACACTGAAAACACTGAAACTTTGCTCGAAGTATCACCAGTGGCTCTACACATGAACTCCAGCATTGAGAACATTGTTTTTGAACACAGAGTTTACTAAAAAGAAAAGTTTTAACAACTCACTGTAGCTGTTGGTTTTTCTGGTCGCTGCCATCTCGCCAGTCAAAAAGAGTTTGCGTACACAAACAATGTTCTCAATGCTGGAGTTCATGTGTAGCGCCCCTAGTGATACTTAGAGCAAAGTTTCAGTGTTTTCAGTGTTTGTAGTGTTTTAAAAATAGTGATTTTGATGCGATCATAGAAGTGGCCCCTAGCACTTCCATTCAAAAGGCCATTTGACCCAAAACCCCAAAAAGTGGCGCTTCCGTCCTAATTATGCTTTTAAATCACAGTCTGACTTGGGTACCTTTATAAAAAAGACCCTTGGTTACATTTTGGTAAGAGTTAGGCTTTAAATATCCATGCAATTGGCAATTTCACACTCATAGATTTTAGCTCTCTTTGGTGAAAGTTGAAATGGTTCTGTAACTGTTATCTTTCCTGTTATTTTGATCGTTGCTATAACCAAATATAGACTGTGGGATTATAGATATGGCGTCATGGTGAGTCTCACTCACCAAGAGAAAGAGAAAAAAGTTCCTTGAATATCAACAGTAAAAGCTGCATTTTCTACAGACCAAAGACCACCGATGTTTTACTGTCACAAAACTTGTTGAAAATTTTAATTCTAGTGAAAGATTAATATCAACCTTGTTAAACAAAAGTATAACAAAAAGAACAAAAATGAATAACATAACACACACTAGACGTGTTCGAAACGGGATAGGAAGAAGCCTATTGTCAGTCTATACTATAGACAAGTGCACATCCAATAAGATACAATTAATAGACAATTTTAAATTATAATACTAAAAACTTTAAGGAAATGATTCTGTGAAAAGAAACTCAAACGGAAGTCCAGACCCTATTCTCTGGAAGATATCACAAGGTAACGAGTGGAAATAGGAAATTGGAGAAAGAAAACATAAAAGTGAATGGAACCCAGTTCATTTTAGGATTGATTTTAAGATTTTATTGTTTGTTTTTAAAGCCCTTCATGGACTAGCTCCAGTATACATCACTGAGCTGTTGAAGCCACATGCTCCCTCAAGGTTATTAAGGTCTGCAAACCAGTCTCTTCTCGTTGTCCCTAAATCGCGACTCAAGAGTAGAGGTGATCGGGCTTTCTCAGTTGCAGCCCCGAGACTGTGGAATAAATTGCCTCTTCATGTCGGACTGGCCCCCAGCCTTCCGGTTTTTAAATCACGACTAAAAACACATTTTTATTCCTTGGCTTTTAATTCGGCATGAGAACTGTTGTATTTTGTCTATTTATTGTTTCATGTCAATGTACAGCACTTTGGTCAACCTGGTTGTTTTTAAATGTGCTTTAGAAATAAAGTTTGATTGATTGATTGATTGATGGAACCACAACAGGAAATACACCATTTAATCAAAGACTTGCATTACACTGACCATCAGAGAGAAACGACAGTTTAAAAGTATCAGAGGGTGGATTTTATAGCGAGGTTCTTTTTAAAAGTCAACACCCCAAAATAAGTTTCTCTTTCTGATATTTCATGTTTTTCCCTCTGCCCCTGATATGTTCTCTCTATGACTTTATTGCATCTGCCTAGCCTCCTCTCTGTCCATTCTTGAGTAGACAAGAGAGCACCCCTGCACTACTCCCCTTCTACAGTTACACTTTAGCACCAGCTGGAGCCAAATATTTGCAGGAGTAAACCATTACATGACTAAATGTGAGTAAGTGAAAGCATGAAACCATGTAATTATGGAGTAATACAGCCTGAGGGGGCCGGAGGGTTAATTCACCCAACTTTAAATGTTTACAGTCGCACGAGTGTAGATCTTTTCTCCATTCACAAAACTGACTTCCACGGCGCCTGTGAATGGGATAAGCCTTTTTTCTTTATTAACAGTCAGACGGTGTCATCATTTCTAGTAACAGTAGCAGCATGAGTCAGACCTTAAGAAGAAACTGAAACCCTGCTGTGTGATTTTCCAGTGTTAAAGTGGAATATATTAGATGATATCCATACAGTTAGCAGATTAAACGCGGCGGCAGACTGTAACTCTGTAACTTTGCTTCCCACAGGAGGTCAGGAGTTCACCGCAGCCTCTTATCACACCTTCTGATGTCTTTTCTTCTTCCAGCCGCCTCTGTATCCACAGCAACAGGTCTACAATGGTAAACTGGAAACACACACCTATTCACACACACACACACACACACAGTTTGAAAAAGGAGGCTTGAGAAGTGTTGACTTACACTACAAAGGAACATGTAGAAACATATAGAGGCTGGTGCACAAACAGCACCACAGAAATAAACAGAAACATGGATCTGTCTATCTATCTATCTATCTTTCTATCTACTGTATCTATCTAGCTTTCTATCTATTTATCTATCTATCGATACATCTATCTATTTTTCTATCTATCTATCTATCTATCTATCTATCTATCTGTCTGTTCTATTCTACCTCTGTGTGTCTCCTCCTCCACTCTTTAATCACAGCAATAACAGCAATAACTTTGCTGACCTGCATCCCCAGGTGTGGAGGTGAGGGGTCAGAGCTTTATGGTGGAGCGGGTGGGGGTCGGGACCTGCGCTCCGTGGAATTTGGGTGTCACCATGGCAATCACAATGGAGCGGCGAGAATGACAGGTATCCCCTGGGGCCTGTAAATAACAGATATGTTCTCATACTAATGGGAAGGGGGGCAGTTTAGGGTAGGTGGGGCGGGGGGGGAGGGGGGGCTGTAGCTCAAAACAGGAAATGAGTATAAGAGGGAAGGACAGGGAAAACCAAAACAGACAAATGGGAAAAGATAATTGCATTCGAGGAGCAAAGGAATGCCACCAGCTGAAGGGCAGAATCTCATATCCCACTCATAAAACCTCGCCAAAAATATAAATTCAACAGTTTATAGGGACTCTTAGACTGTTCCAGTACTCTAGTCTGTTTCTGGTGAAATATTTGGATTGGTCTTTGATCCGTTTGATGTATGAATCCCATAGAATAAGACTATTTTTGCATTTTATAAAACATGGAAGTGAAATGGATAGAAATACATCAAGAAAAGCAATACTTAAGATCAAAGAGGAGACAAAGAATGATAAACATCTTTATATAACAGAGATGAAGTAAAAAAGAATAATAATGGAAGAATCCCTTGAAACCAGTTTTATAACATTCACATTTTTGAAATTTGGATATTAAAACCGGCTGCAGGCACATAATAAGAAACATCTTAGAGCTTGGAAACGGAGCAGGAGAAATTGTCTAGATCATTGGAGGCAATGCGAGGAGACACAAGCTTGAGACGGGGACAGCCTCATCCCAAAACTCTCTGCTTGTCTGGCTTGTCAAAACGTTGAATGAGGAGCAGAGAGAAGGCAGGTTGTTATAACATGTTTGAAAAGCACAAGCAGGGATGGAGGCCAGCAACGCTTTGCTTTGGAACCAAGGAGACAGTAATGCAACTTCTTTCTCCTGCAGGCTCCAGAAAATTCCTCTAAGTCAACACACATGCAGAACAAGGAGCGGCAGGGGGGTACAGGAGGACGAAGGGTGGTCAACATCGAAACACATGGGCATGTGAAACACACTGTCTGCTTCTGACTAAGTCCTGACTTCACCTGACATAACTTTCCTGAACCAGGTCAAAGTATTCTCATGGGTTTGTATAATATCTTACCAAATTATGGTATTATATTCAAATTATATTCACGTGACAGTTAAATTTAGCGGCCTTTACGGTTAATGAAGGTAAAAGGTGACGGCCGTTTCAGCGGCCGTTATCATTAAGTTTAGCCAACAAAAGGTGACGGTCCTGAGGTCAAGTTTAAGCATCAAAACGGCTAGTTAGGATTTGTTGAAAGATTGTGGTTAGGGTTAAAACACCGGTCCCCTTAAAAAGTACGGGACAGAAACACCCGTTTTCTGGGTGAAAGTCTTGTGTTTTCCCCTTAAAGGTGCTCTAAGCGATGCCACATGATTTTTAAGCTACAACATCTTTTGTCACATACAGCAAACATCTCCTCACTATCTGCTAGCTGCCTGTTCCCAGAACACACTGTAAAAAACATCTCCTTACTACCTGCTAGCAACCTGTCCCCAGAACACACTGTAAAAAAACATCTCCTCACTATCTGCTAGCTGCCTGTCCCCTGACCACACTGTAAAAAACATCTACTCACTATCTGCTAGCTGCCTGTCCCCTGAACACACTGTAAAAAACATCTCATCACTATCTGCTAGCTGCCTGTCCCCTGACCACACTGTAAAAAACATCTCCTCACTATCTGCTAGCTGCCTGTCCCCTGACCACACTGTAAAAAACATCTCCTCACTATCTGCTAGTTGCCTGTCCCCTGAACACACTGTAAAAAACATCTCCTCACTATCTGCTAGCTGCCTGTCCCCTGACCACACTGTAAAAAACATCTCCTCACTATCTGCTAGCTGCCTGTCCCCTGAACACACTGTAAAAAACATCTCCTCACTATCTGCTAGCTGCCTGTCCCCTGAACACACTGTAAAAAACATCTCCTCACTATCTGCTAGCTGCCTGTCCCCTGACCACACTGTAAAAAGCATCTCTTCACTATCTGCTAGCTGCCTGTCCCCTGAACACACTGTAAAAAACATCTCCTCACTATCTGCTAGCTGCCTGTCCCCTGACCACACTGTAAAAAACATCTCTTCACTATCTGCTAGCTGCCTGTCCCCTGAACACACTGTAAAAAACATCTCCTCACTATCTGCTAGCTGCCTGTCCGCTGACCACACTGTAAAAAACATCTCCTCACTATCTGCTAGCTGCCTGTCCCCTGAACACACTGTAAAAAAACATCTCCTCACTATCTGCTAGCTGCCTGTCCCCTGAACACACTGTAAAACAAGGCGCTCTCTGCAGACAGCCCAGGTTCCACAAACTGTGCCAACCTGCACCATCAAACATAACAAACAGTCTTCCAGCATTTCAGCCAATAACCAGAGATGGCAAAAGTACTCACTTCCCATACTTAAGTAGAAGTACAGATACTTGTGTCAAAAATACTCTGGTAAAAGTAGAAGTACTGATTTAACTTCTTTACTCAAGTAAAAGAGAAACTTTAGTCAACATGGAAAAAAAACTCTTTATATGCCACTGGCTACATTTTAAATGGATGTCTGGCAATAGGCCTAAAACATCCCATATATGATTATTGTGACAGAGACTCCATGTTAATAAGATTCAGACTGAGTACCAGGGTATGAATTCAGTTGTGATTCTGTGAGAATTCACAGATCCAGATTCTCTTTTTAAGACTTCCCCTTAACATTTAAAGGAATCCATATGTATGTGTGCATGCTCAAATATGGCTTCTGAAAAAGAAATAAAGGATTAAATATGAATGACTTAACTGACATTAATTAAGAAGTTCCCCATGCTTTTAGAGTTCTGCAGCACATTGACCAGGAGTCATTCTTGATCTCTCTCAGATAAGGCGAGAATGATCGGGAATGTATTGCTGCCGAATCTTCATTTTCAATCATGTCGAAATGCACACTATGTGCTAACGTTAGCATCATCAAGCCGCAAGAATTTGCCGCGAATGAATACAGAATGCCCCGAATCTGTTGAGTCGGCTTACTGGTGCGTCAAGTGCAACGTACAGAATAGTCCCATCCAATTAGATTGAATATGGTATTTTTAGAACGGTCTTTATGTGATTCTGGTTTCCAACTTGGCCCCAGGTGTGCCTGTTAAAACACGGACAGAGACAACTCTCTGTTGATGCAACATGCATCTTAGGTAAGAGGTGAAGAACACAAACTACAAAATCACAAGCTAACTTGCTTTAAATGTGCAAGAACTACAGGCTGGCTTTGTTTTGTTTGAAAATACTTTGAAACATCAACAAGAGGGCCGTCACCCAACATCAGACCAAGGGCAAACTCCCCCCACCCACACGCAAAGACAACAACATTGTGCTGCATACAGGCTTAAATGAACTGACAACATAATTTATACGACTTACAGTTCTCAAAGACGCACACACACACTCTCAGCTGATTATCCTCCGACGGGACAGCTAGTCTCTTTTTCTTTTCTGACACTTTCTTCTCTGTGTGAGGCGCGCTCCCGCTCGAAGTGTGAGGCGCATGTCCGCGCTATTCTCCGACATGACAACCTCTTGTACAAAACTAAAGTAACGAGTCAGTTTTGTAAAATGTAAGGAGTAGAAAGTACCAATATTTGTGTTAAAATGTAAGGAGTACAAGTAAAAAGTAAAAGAATCTACTTAAGTATCCCATCTCTGCCAATAATTGACAAGAAGGATTTGGAGGTGGGGGGGGGGGTAGTGCGTGGAAGCACGGAGGGACGGGAGAGGGGATGGGATGAGGAGGAGGGAGGGGCGAGCTGGCTTTGTTTTGTTTGAAAATACTTTGAAACATCAACAAGAGGGGCCGTCACCCAACATCACTTAGAGCACCTTTAACTTCTTTTAGGACGCAAACTCCCCCCCACCCACACGCTTGAAAGCCCTGTGTTTCGCACTCTTATACAGCGGCAGACATTGTGCTGCATACAGTTATAAATATATGGAATACATACATGTGCATGACAGTTCATTGGAACAACTTGAGCAGGTAATGATGGTGAAACCTCTCTTCAGGATGTGGAAAACTTAGGGATTACTTCTAACTGGAAACATATTTTTGGAAAAATGAACCGCATTAATGGATGTGATTCAGATCTACGCGGGCGCCATCATGTTCATTGGATTTGTAAAGTGATTGCATTATTTTAAGCTGCATGATCAGTAAAGTTTCCATGTTTTTTTCCCTCCTTTTTCTTGCCTGCACAATGAATCCATACAACTGGCTGTAGAGCACTTATTGATCTGTCTGGACAATCCGAAAATAGAGCTGGAAACTGGATATGTCAGCTCTTTCTGCACTCAGTCATTAGATCCAAGAGAAAATAAGGGACTCAGGTGTATACAAAATAAAGAGATGGGGAGGAATGGTCCATCTCTCAAGGAAGGGAGGGTGGGGGTAGTCCACCCACCCCCAGGGTAGGTCACAGTCCCTGGCCTCTGACCTCTCTCTGAAAGAAGGGAATTTAGGGGAGGGAGAGAGAAACATGTCTGAGCAGAGCAACTAAAGGAGCCAAGGGAACAAAGACTCGACAGAAAAAGCACGCCACATAACACATCTACATTTAAAGTAGGACAGTCAGAAGTTACAACCTGCCTCAGTCAAGCAGGAAAAAGCAATGCAATGAAACCTGAATTTAAAACTTGTATGAGTCCAATGTTACCAATGCATCATGCATACATGTTTTTAGTCCTGGACAGTTTCTGCAGCCTTTCCAACAAGTCTGACATCTCATGCATACCTGAGTGATGCTGATCAGAGTCTCACTCTGTTCTGTCTAGCCTTGGAGCCACTTCAGAGGTTTGTTCATCTCTGTTGTTCTTCATTTTTCTCCTTTAATCTGCATTAAAGGGCCCGGGTGACCCCTGACCCCTCATACATCTGTCTCAGAAGGCATGTGCCTTCCAGATGTGGATTTACCTGACTCCAAACAATTCATAGAGGCATCAGTAGATGGCAGCACACAAAGTTTACATGCAGAAAGCAAACCTGTGTTTTGAATGTCACTTTTAATTTGCTGTGTGTTAAATGTGTGTGCTTCCATTCCATGTTCAACTTTATAATAACAAGCATTTGGTTTTGGAACTGAATTCCTGCAGATACCATTTTGTACCGAACACTTTGCTCTTCCCCATGTGACGGATTATAAGTGTACGGCTGAAGTCAGTCATGATCTTTCTTTAAATGAGGATGACAATTACTGAATGGACAAGTAGGCATGAAAGACGATTCACAGCTCAGAAAATGATAACATCATAATTCAATGACCTCATTCTTTTAAAAGAAAGTCAGCGACAATATGTGACTTGTTACTTTTCTTCTTGCTCCAGATGTTCAGTGTCTATAAAAACCCCATTGAGGAAGAGTGGGAGTAAGTTGTTTTTATGTGTTTGTGTGTGTGTGTGTGTGTGTGTGTGTGTGTGTGTGTGTGTGTGTGTGTGTGTGTGTGTTTGTGTGTGTGTGTGTGTGTGTGTGTGTGTGTGTGTGTGCGTGTGTGTGTTTAAGTGTGTCCGCTCCTAAATCTGAACCGAGCCAGCAGCTGTTCAAGAATATTTCAAGTTCACATTGTTTTTTTCATTTAACATGCTAAAATAAATGTGTTCCACATGAGAAACGAGGGATGGTATTTAATGATATTCATAGGCGTTAATTTCCGGGGGGGATTTAGGGCATATGTCTCCCCCCTCCCAATATTTAGAAGAGGTAGATTTGTCCCCCTTGCATAAAAATTAAAAAATTAAAGAGACATCCCACTCCCCAAAAAGAAAAGACTTAAGACTTGACATTTAGTAAGACCGCTGGCTTGAACATGTCTCAACTGACTTCGAACCTTGACGTGAACTTGCCCCACAAGACTGGTGTCCTCTGACCATGTCAGCTGGGCCCCAGTTTGCCTCACATTGGGGCCCAAATAAGGGCTCCAACCTTCTTCTCAACTGTTTTTCCCTTCCATAACCCTGCTTGCCCCTCAGTCCGTACAGGCAGTCTCTCACTCACAGATGAGGAATTTCAACCCACCTTGATCTGTAAATTCATCATCTACGTATGACTCTCCCCCATCTTCTCTCTTGTCACTCTTCATTAGGGAAGCATGTTTGCATTTTCTCAGTCCCCAAAGCTTTCAGCGCCACAACACACTCTTTCCCTGTCCGATTAAGCACACTAACAAGCTTAGCTGCTCTGTGAAAGCCAGATTTACCGCCGTTGCTCTATGTTGGTAATTATTGGCAGGGCACACTGTAACAATTCTGGTTATAAAACCGCTTACTGCTGTCACGGTCCACCTCCCTACTGACCTCCCCACCTCCATCCTTCCTTCACACCCTCTCTTTTTCTCTTTCTCTCTCTCTCTGGCCTTCTCTCTTGATCTCCTGCTCCCTCAGCGGCTCCAGGGTTCTCAGCAGAGCCAAAGAGCTCCAAGAGCCAGAGAGAGAGAGAGAGAGAGAGAGCCTTCTCTTCATGGAGGGGGAAAATGCTGAGAACAAGTCAGAGTGAGAAAGGAGGCCATTGTAGAGGACTGGCTGGGGACAAGTCAGCCATTCAGATGCGGCCAGCCGTGTACAATGGCTAAACTAACATCATTGACATTTGGAGTTGCCCAAAGCTTTAGAGTGAGAGGAAAGGGGAGGAGTGGGGTGGAGTGGGGGTGGGGGTGTTGCCATCGGGAGTGGGGAGGCTGGCGAGAGGGGCAGTGTTGGAAAAGGCCCTTCAGAGGCATCAGCCATTGATCAAAAATTCATGTCAGTGGCTGGGATCAGACCGGCGTGCCCTCTGTTAGCTTTCATGTGGTAAAGAAACAGGGGGGGAGGGATGGTTAGGAACACAGAAGAAGGGTATGGAGGAGGGGGGGGGACATCCGAGATAGCCACCTTTTCTAACCCATGTCCCCATGGACCAGGCAGGGAATACAACACAAGGCCACCCAGTACCCCCAGGGGCAAACAGGGTGATGGAGAACAGGCCCATGCTGGATCAAAGCACTCAGATATCACTGCCTGTTACACTCTATTGGCTGCCATTAAGGGACACAGTGCTTTGATTAATGATAAAGTGAGGAACCATGTGGCCTTCATGGCAGCTACTAATGAGTCATTCAACTGCTCTTGACTGAAATGGATGTGTCTCGGTATCAGTGACCGTGGGAGATTTTCTGCAGTTAAGATTCCTCAGTAAAAAGGGTTCAGCTTGACTAGATAGCAGCGTCTTGTTCTCAGGAGATAAAGTTCTGTTTATATTGTTCTGCTGATTTGACCATTTGACTGGAGGTACAGTAGACACCTTCACACATTTTTCCCAAGTTTTCTTTTATTTGAGTCAGGTAATCATGCATTTTCTCCGTTGGATTCAAATGTATTGGCCATAAATGTTAAACCATGGGCTTTGTCATGTTTTCCCAAGGGTAGAAATGGATTTCATATCTAGAAAATTGATCAGGCTTGCATCAAAGATAGTTAAATAAAGGTCCAACACACTCTTGGTGCACCTACACAGGTGTTTTCACATCTTTTGCCTGACCTCTTCTCAGGAATGTGTGCACTTGAATGATTGATTGACATTTCCTTCACTTTTCTGTTTTTGTTTGCCTAGAGGTCTTGTTGCACCTGCAACAGAACACTTTACACATTTGTGATTCATATTAGATTATAAATGTATAAGAATGTAAATAAATTTATAATAATAATCTAATTTTAGATTACAAAACTGGTGATTTCCATCATTGTTTCCGTTTTAGCTCTCCCAAACGTCTCTGAGATTAAATAATTAATATGATTGAACTGAATCATCAACACCTGTGCAGGTGATTACATTGAAACGTTGAGCCAGATGCAAGACATCTTTTTTGAAACCAAATCATCTCAACCACTTTAACAGTAATGTTTTAGTTTTTTTTTGTTAACCATCTATCTCTTTGACACAATCACTGCAATTCTATAGGAATCTACAGGTTTGTGGTTGTTCCATGAACCATTTTACAACTTCAGAAAAATCATTATGATCAACATGCTTGAATTCCTTCTATAAGATATGTTTTATGTTAACTGTACTTCCAGTCACGGTTTTTGCCAGGATCACCTGTAAGAAGCAAGCAACTGGTGATGGAGTGAGTATTCAAAGTTCAGGGAAAGAGTTGGCAGTACTGTGGAGCGGAAGAATGTTGAATCGTTGGCTGGAGGGTTGGACTTTAGCAATGAAATGTTAATCAGGGCTGCCACAGAGCCAAGATTTTGATGCAGTTTCACCATATTTTTGGCTCACAGTCATCTGCTCAAACAACTGGGATAAGGGCTGCTGTGGTCTGAGTCCTGCAGCTGGTAACATCTCTCTCTCTCTCTTTCTGGAGGACACAGTCCAGGGTGCTCCAGGGAAAGGCCACATCAACACATGCATGCCTAATGACGTCCAAGGGCTGAGGGGAAGCTTGTGAAGGCACCCATCTGTTTAAACAAGCCTGTGCATGCGGCTGGAGGGGGAAACAGGACTGGACCACCTAGCCTGTGCTGCCTTGCCTGCCAGCCTGGAGACAGCCTGGCATGGGCCTGTGTTACTGTATCCCAGCATGGGCTGGCCCGTAGTGCCGTGGCGTCATCGCGAAGGTCCTGCCTCCTGCTCTGCCTTCACGGTCGGGCCCCTTGAGGGCAAAGTCCCCCCTCCCTGCACTCATGCCTGTGATTCAGCTGGGGCAGCTCAGTCTCTTGAATGCAATAACAGCTGCTAAAAGCAACAAACTGAGAACCTGATATATACTCTGCAGGACTGACCCCTGCTCATGAATCAGCCCCTGGACAGGAGGTACTTGAGCGTGGGTCATGAACAGAGTTCCCTGCAATGCCCTATAGATCCCCTTGCCTTAACCACCGGGCTATTTTTGGGTAACACTCCACGCATCAAAAGGCCTCCAAAAGTCTCCTCGACGAGGAGAGAATGTCTTCGTGTTGATTTAAAGCAGATGATGCCTTGTGGGTTTTTTTGGTTCTGAAATTATGTTGTTGTTTCATGTTGTTATGTTTATTTTTGAATCCAGTCATTTACTGTATTTTGGCATTTGTTCAAAGATATATCACGACAACGCTCAGAATGCCTCGACTCAACATCCCAGACAGATGCTTTCCTTAAGACACTTAAATTACAGGATGAAGCTGTTGATGTGCTGCCATCGCTGTTGGTGTGTTTGGACAAGAAATGAGGCGTCCACCCATATTACCCACGCAGAGATGAACATAAATATGCATGCTGTGTGTGTGTGTGTGTGTGTACAGACATTAACACATACTGCAACTCGTACGCCGAGCACCAGCGGTTCCTTCGTCATGCATTCCCATGGTGCATCGCTTTCTGACAGCTGCGGGGGCCTGTTAACACCCCGATCACCGATGTGATTATGACTCTGTTAAGATACAGAACCACACGCAGCTCCTGTTGGACAAAGACGTGCCTGTCCGCGCCGCCCGGGAGATCCTGACACAACCCCAGCTGGAACAGACGCTACATTTATCCGGGCTGGTGTCCAGCTCACCTTCTGTGTCCTGGGAGGTGAGGGGCACAGGGAGCTATGTTCCCCTTGGCGAACAGAGGAAGGGGGTGTTACAATTGATACTCACACTGTATACAATCAACACTCATAACATGCCACGGCGGGCCACCCCCTGAGCAAAGGCCACCCAACGCACTCTGGATACAGAGATTAGTGCTGTTTTTTTTCCCATTTGCTGATGTTTTTTTGCAATTCCTGTGTTTCAATGTGTATTTTCAATTTAATATCAGTGAGTCCACATGGCGATGGGAAATGGGTAAAACATCCCTGTCCTTCAAAATCGAGGGATGTCCTGCCAACACCTCAGTGCATCTGGCATATACATTTCTGCAGCAGTGATTAATAAGTAATTTAAAAGGAAACATGGAGAATGTGGAAACGGAGCGCTTCGTCATGTGTCTCTTTTGGTTTATTTTACCTGAGACATGACTGAGGGTTCAATCATTTACAAAAGGCAGTATGTTTAAGGTTTTGCTGTATTGAGGTAGGTCAATACTAACAGCATGATGTCATTGAGGAGAAGGAAGTAGAACACCCAAGAAAGAATTTTACTTCTGGGTGTGGAACCGATTGAGTTTTCGGACCTGACTGCATTCTTGCTTCATTATAGCAGCAACAACTGTATATATACTGAACAAAATTATAAATGCACTTATGCCATAATCATGCTCTGTCTGTCTAATCAGCATCTTGATATGCAACACCTGTGAGGTGGATAGATTGTCTCGGCAAAGGAGAAGTGCTCACTTACACAGATTCAGACAGATTTGTGAACAATATTTGAGAGAAATAAGCCTTTTGTGTACATAGAAAAGGTTCTTTGAGTTCATCTCGTGAAAAAAGCGAGCAAAAACAAAAGTGATTTATAAATTGTTCAGTGTATGTTGGACCTCTTACAGACATGACATGATGTCCACTGAATAAGAAGTTCATGTGCACAGAAAGAGCGTTACATGGCTAAACAGAGGCCTCTCTATCAGCAACTATCAGCAAAAACATTAAAATGCATGTACTGTATGTAGAAGTTCAGAGCTGTTCATATTTTATTTATTTTTTAAAGATTTTGGGGCATTTTTAGGACTTTATTTCACAGGACAGCTAAAGATGTGAAAGGGGAAGTGACATGCAGCATAGGGCCACAGGTCAGAGTTGAACCTGGGCCTGCTGTGACAAGGAGTAAACCTTTACTTATGGAAGCCTGCTCTACCAACTGAGCTATCTGGGAGCATGATATTTCAATGTTTTTCTAAACAATGTTTTCATTGATTCTTCATTGCAATCACAACTTTTAAAAACCTCCGCCCAGCCCACAATAGCATTTTTATTTTAACCTCTGTTGTACTCTAACAGCTAAATAACAGCAAAAACAACAAAGGTCTGATATATTACTGTTGTATTTCTTTAATTTGACAAGGGTTGTGTATGTCTGCATCAGCCAATTATATTTGAGAAGCTTTAAATTAGAGTTTGCTGAGAGTACGGGATTATCAACCGGTTTTGCATATGACAAATAAAGTTTTTCACTTTATATGTTGTTTTAACTAACCTGTAGAGCGGTTGCTTTACAAAGTTTATAACTTGCTCCTTTGTGGAGGATGGCAGCTGTGGTCAGCTAGGATTCACTTAAGTTGCAATAAATCCCAATGGAGACCCAGAATTATGGCAAAAGCAATGCTAAAATGACCATAGAAACCATGTTCCAACCAATCATCACTTTTCCAGTAAATGACCACATACTGTACGATACTACTGCTGACATAGTATGTTATGTGAGCCATGAGGAAGGGATGTTGCGGCACAGAAGTAGCCTATTTAGTTATGTTGTGGAGAAACTACGAGGGTGAATATTGGACCCTAGTCTGAATCAACGGCACTACATTAGGATAAAGCCCATATTTGCAAATTACACGTTTCTTTACCCTGTCCCAGAATGTATCTGTGGTGTAGCCAGCCAGACCTTATTTCACAGTGCTGTGGAGATAGAGCTGGCAATACAACACTACATGGACCCTCAAAAGATGTAATTTCGGTAAAGTATTTCATTGCATGTTTCAAACGTTGTCCATCTAATTTTAGACTTGAAATATGCACCTGACCACAGTTTTGTTCTCAAAGCTCAGATCTCACCTTTGACCTAAAGTTTTATAGACATCCCAGGGATTATCAGCAGCCTTGAGTGCAAACAGCAATCCCATCTCTGTTTTTCATTGGCGCATAGAACCGATCAGAGAAACAGTGAGTCGCTTGGAGCAACCAGAAGGATCAGACATCTTTGTCTATCTGTCTTTGTCTTGTCTCCATTTTGACTTGGTTCATGCAGATCGTCTGTCCTGAGCTGCCCTGGCCCAGCCTTGGCTCTTCCAACAACATCGTTCAATTGTCTTTTTATCCACAGGCGATGAATAACCCCTGAATTGTAAATCAGCACTGTGGCGTCTCATCTCTGGACTGGAGCGCGGCTCTGATGGATCCACAGGGGCTCGGGTGGAGAGAGACCAAGCAGGCTCCGTTCCATCCCCTGCTGGTGCAAATCAAAATAGAAGCCCCTCTGAAAGGCTCTGCGTGTGCTCAAGTCATTTGAGGCCCTGTCAAGAAAATGCATCACTGATTCCTCCACATATTGACAGACAGACAAATCAAAACTGTCTTCCTGTCTCAAGCACACCCTCTCAATCTCAGCACTGTCACTGATTGAACGAGGTGTGATGAGACACAGCAGAGCAGCAGGCTGAAGAATGAGCACGTCAAATTTTTGCATGTTTTGCATTAGTTTATCTTTGCATTACCACAAGAGAAGCAGAAGGTGTCAGAGAAAGAGAGAGAGAAAGAGAGAGAGAGAAAGAGAGAGAGATTAGCACACTGCATCTCAAGCAAATGAAGAAAACAAACCAAAATACAGTGCACATTCACAAATGTTACCAACTGTACACACCACAATAGAAATAAATTATTGCAAACACAAAAGTTTAGCTTTCTTGGCCCCCGTACAGTAGATACATAATTAGCCTGTGTCTACCAAGGACTCCAAACAGAGTTGACATTCTGTATGTAAATTAGTGTGTTGCATGTGTGTGTAATGAAGAGGGTGTCTCCCAGCAGCAGATGTTGGTGTTTTGTCAGAATAATTTGGTGGGAATTTTCATGAGCTGCACAAGGCCACAGCTGGGTTACAGGTGGGGTGGGGGGGGGGGTAGTACAGAAGGTTGTGGGGAGGGTCAAGTAAGAGCGGAACCCACAGACCCCTCGAAGACAAGATCTGGGCCAGAAACAGCCAGAGTTAGACATCCAGAGATGGGGAGGTGGGTTTTGGATGAACACAGCAATTATCCAAATGATTATGTTCCTCATCATATACTGTCTGTCCCGTGTTACTAATGACAATACAGGTCTGGCTACACTCAGGGGCTGCAGACCATCTGTTTTTCAATTTCCAGCACGGAGCAGCCACTGACCACATATAACACATGCAGAGACAAATGCTTTTTCTGCAAAACGTTTTTTCTCTAAGCACCAGCTCCACTCCGCTCTGCTTGAAAGTATATGAGGCAACAAGAAAGAAAAGACATTTTGAAAAGAAAGTAAGACATACAGAGTGGCAATTACCTCAACTCTTGGCAGGGGCTCTAATTAAAACCAAACTTGTTTCCTTCAGTGAACAAACATGACAGGCACTGAGCAGAGGAGCTTTTTTGTCCACTCCTGCCAAAATATTAAGTGAGTGCAGGTGCTCCAGGAATGTCTACAAGGGAGGGGGCAAGGTAGAGCTGACCTTTTTCTCTCTCCATTGTGTATGTGAGTCTCCTTATGAGTGTTTATTTATGTATTTGCGCATGTGTTTCCTCCAAACCCTGACTGTTTTCACGCATGCTTTAGCTGCACGGCAAAGGAGCACACCCAGCAGTTTGTCTTAGCGCCCCTCTGCAGCTTCACTGTGGTAGAAAACTGGAGCAAAATCAAATGCTTGCTATGTTATTCGGGAGAGGCTGGGGGCTGCCCTAAGCAGGACCATATGCAACGTTCCTGGCGGCTTCTGGCCCTGATTGTGGGAGTCTCGGTAGCCCCAGCGGAGCCTCTGACAAGATTCAGAGGCTTGGTCGACGGGACAATTTCCTCTCTGCCCCCCCTTAAGACACGATGAATACAACAGCACCTGATCGCTATCCTACAAAATGATTTTCTGGGGAATAAATACCATAATGGGACATATGAGTAACACCCACACACTTTTTGTGATATTCTAGGAGAGGAAGAATCTCATAATTTTGCTTACCTCACCCCCCCCCCCAAAAAAAGCCATCAAAGCGGCGAATCAGCTACAGAAGGGACCCCAAGGGATCTTGCTGTCAAACGTGATTGGATTCAGGCCTTTCTGCTTGAGAGACACACACTCTAATCACTACACCACCCCACTTCCCTAATAATTGTTCATAGTTCATTATTAATGTCCATCCAAGGCAATAACTCACACTCATTAGCAAAGTTGCACATTTAAACAGTTCCGTTCCCAGGAAGTTTGCAGTCACTGTAGCATATCTTCCAGCCATCAGCGGCGGAGGTGGATGGAGATTGGAGGAAACATATACCTTCAGTGCAGGTGGGGTGTGATATTTTGGCAACTTCCTGTAGGTCAGACATGCCTCACTAAAGGGTTGATAGGTAGAAAAGGGACACCTGGTCCAAGTTGACACCTTGGGGCCAGGCATCCAGGTGAACTGCCTGAGGACAGCTGCCTAAAATGAGGCCGCAGCAAGGAATAAGAGAGCTGATTGGAGGTTTGGAGCCGTTTGAATGAGCAGACAAAGATGGGTGTTTGTAGAATGGTTTGCCAGAAGCCACAGGCAAAGGACAGCAAGAGTACCACACTGAATGCAACCAACAATGGACAACACAGTATTTCCAGCCATCTGCAACTGAAGACAAAACACAATGTTATATTTACATTGGGCTTCTTACTAACTTTTTCAGCCATTTAGCTTTACATGCAGGTCAGGTAGGTAAGCTGTAGGGCTGAACAATTTGGGGAAAAAAATCTAATTGAGATTGTTCTGCTACATATTGCCATTGCGATTTGATTTGTGGTATATTTATTTTAACTTTAGCTAAAGTTCAATATTCACTGTGCAACAGATACAACATGTCATGGAGCATTATAACATGAGACGCCATCAAAACTGCTCTATATTCCCAAGGATGAGAACATGGAAGTGAACTACCAGCAATAGTGTTTTTCTTCCCATAAGCATAGGACAGAACAGTCAAACACAGAACATGTATGACAAAAGCTAAAGTTATAATAATACAAAAACACTTCCAATAAAAAATATCAGTAATTTCCTATAAACTAAAATATTTGATCTGCCTCAGTTCAAAAACAGTGTCTTCATATAGCACCTTCTACCATCATGTTAAATAAAGTTTTACAAAAGAAAAGAGAAATCACCTGAAAATAGGTCATTTCTGTAAACAATCTGTGATATGTAACGTTCAAGCATTTATCTTGTGAAAAACAGTTACATTCAACTAAATATTGCATTAATCGCAATCTTCACAATTAGCTAATCGCATTTCGTTTTGAAAACAATTAATCGTTCTGCCCTGGTAGGTACTGTGTTAGATAGCTTTTTTTCATCAGAAAGAGTAATGTGTGAATTTCAATTGGCTGCCCTTTTAGGACGTGCCCCCTCTTCCCTCTCTGGCTTCGGTTAAATTCTGGCACTCCCGGTCCCGTCTGCCTCTCTCATGCCCCCTGAGTCCCGCCTCGCAGGGCCAGGCATCTTGGCACAGTGCTGACGGGGAATTTTCCACAGGTCGACAGTGGACAGGGCACACAGGCCTACCTTTGTCTGTGCCCGCGCTCTGCAGACCCAGCTCTCTCACAAGCACACAGACACACACACTAGTATGTGCCATCACACAGACTCACAAATACACTTACACACGTAGCAAACCGTGACATTTAGCCAGGTCCAGATGTTGGCATTTGACATTCCTCTCTCAACCATTTGGCCTCAAACTGTATATTGCATCCGTGAAACGCAAAACATAGTCGCTGTCATTAAACCTCTGCAAAAAAAGCAAGAGGTGAAATTCATAAAATCACTTTTGTTTACTGCTGTTGGCTGTGGCAAGAATCGCCTTTCAGTTCATGTAGAGTCTGTGCATCATTAGCAATGCAGTAGGTCTGGTCTGGACATCACAGACACAATAAGATAAACTTATGTAAGAAGATAAACCTGTGTAGTAGTTAGTAAACAGAGATGTTCCTGTCTCATCACTGCACATAGCCAGATTTCGTCCCTGAGACAACAGAGAAACAAAAAGCCTGTGCTAAGGTTGCCATGTTAATACACACACGCTTACACAGACTGTACACATTTCAAATCAGAATATGGCTCAATCATGATTTCTATTTGAACAATGAGATAATAATATGTGATTAAAAATAGATCATCATTGATGTGGTTGCTCACTTCCAACCCTGCTGGTCAGTTTTGTGACACTTTTTTTTGTGGAAAAAGGATTTGTGTGTCAACCTGTGAACTAATACTAACACCATTCGCCTGTATAATAGGAAACAGGGACAACAAGAGTTCTTTTTTTAGGTCGCTTAGGTCATTATTGGTATAAAATTGTCCTGTTGTTCATTGCTAAAAATACCAGTATATAAGTGTGTATTTTTTACTTATTATTCAATATATAAATATAAATTAAAATGTTGTACTGTCTTCATTAGCAGGATAGTTACATTTTGAAGCACATTTAAATGCAATGTAAATTGATATCAGGATATTGGTTAGGTAACACATTTACTGACATAAAGAATAGCCTGTTTTTTATTTTTGATTGTAACTAACTAAACAAAGAATGCAATTGCTTTTGAATCTAATTTCCCCTAATCTTTTAAAATTATTTTGTTTTTAGTTACCGTGCAGTCGCCACTAAAGCCAAGCAGTCAGGGTTAAAAAGGGTTCGCGGTGCTAAGTACTAGTTGACCTGATGAGAGGGGCTCAGGGATTATTCCCATGTAAAGACAGAAGTTTTTCTCCCGCTCCCCGTTTGTTACCCGCGGGGCCGCTCTGAGGCCCCCTGGTGGTAGGGTAATTAATGTACCATAGGCCAGCCAAGCTGCAGTAACACCCCTGAATCCACAGAGAATAAGCGGAGCCATGGGTGCTCCTAATCCTGTTTGCGGCCATCGGGAACTACCCCAGTCCCAGCCGGAAGACGGTGGATTGCGAGAACAGTGGACAATAGCCCAGCGGAGGGAGAGGGGATGAGGGAGGGTGGGACAGAGTGTAAGGGACAGCGAACCTGTATTCAACCTCACCCCACGCCTCTCCCACTGTTTCACTGCTTTTGTTGGTGGGAAAAAATCTGCAGAACCTCCCTCTCCTCATGGCATATGTGAGAGACTCAACCTCCATTTTCTTTATTCAGTCAGTTCATTAGAACAGGAAAAGGGCATGGCAGTAAACAGCTTGGCAAATGAACCAGCCAAGTTCATTTTCATCCATAGTGGACTTTTGCCACGCAAGTCCAGGGTCTTCACCCACACCAAGACGTGGCGGCACATCACCCCAACCCTCATCCACCTTCACTGGCTCTGAACTAAGTCCTGCATCAAATTTAATATCCTCCTCACCTACAAGTCCCCCCCATGCCCTGGCCCCACTGTACCTCTCCAACCTCCTCCATCCCATACACCCCAGCCCTCAAACATTGGCCTGCTCCCCATTCCCCACACCAGACTCTGTTCCTTCGGAGACAGAGCCTTTAGTGTTGCAGCCCCATCCCTCTGGAATCCCCCTCCCTGCAGATATCCAAAATGCTACATCCTAGGACATATTTAAAAAACACCTGAAACACCACTTCTTCACCACAGCCCACAACCTCCCTTAGTATAGCCACTGTAATTCTGTAAAGTGTCCTGGGGTTACATGAAAGGCGCAATGAAAAGAAGATAATATTATTAGTAGTAGCAGTATTAGTATTGTCAATTGTTTCATAAGTTTCATGTCATAACAATCTAATTTGGTAAATTTATGAGCACTCTTTCAGTGAGCAAAGATTTCGCTTTTTATGAGATTTTATTGACAATAACTTTGCACAACTTCATGGACATATTTGATATTGTTGTATGACTAGCAGCATCTTACCAACATTAGATTATTCATTTACATTTGCTGTTGAAAGCCGACCTTGTGCAGCCTCACATGACGGGATGGGAGAAAAACATGCTTTTATTGGCATTTCTATAAACCAATCAAAATTGTCTTGGTGCCTTTGCAAAATAGCCTCAGGAAGGAACTTGTTTTGGTGGAACATGTTCAAA
Source organism: Etheostoma perlongum (assembly GCA_026937815.1). NCBI lineage: Eukaryota > Metazoa > Chordata > Actinopteri > Perciformes > Percidae > Etheostoma > Etheostoma perlongum. The sequence continues at coordinate 4,822,000 of CM049373.1, forward strand.
AGTTGTTTTAGTCGTGCAACAGAAAACTCCGATTGGACAGATAGTCTAGCTAGCTGTCTGGATTTACCCTGCAGAGATCTGAGGAGCAGTTAACCATAGTCCTCGTAAATCCACCGGAGTTTAGAACGCCAACACAAAGAAAGTGGAGGGTAATGGAAATCTGGCCTAAAAAGAGGGATATACTGGGGAATTTCCGGCGGCACCTGAGCAAACCCGGAAGTGGAATGTTGTCAACATAGGCTACTCTCTCACCAGCTTTCCTGTTTACACGGACACTAATACAATCTGCTGCCTTGGGAAGACTGAGCAAGAGAGAAAAGGACATGGTGGTATTCCTGCCCGCAGGTTTGTCCCCCTCATCTCCCCTCTCTCTTCGGGTTCAGCTCAACCCCGCCCTCTCCTGAACATCCCACTTCCAACCCAAAAAATCCAATTAGACTCGTTTATTAACAAACCCAGCAGGAGAGGTACAAACAGAGCCCTGTGCACAGCCACATGCTCACACAATAACACATGTACACACAACACCATCTGCACCTGTGCGTGCTCCCACGCTGTGAGGTGTAGACAGGGCCCATGGCGCGACAAGCGCTGTCGCGAGTGTGTTGACTCATTTCCGACAAGGCTGCTGAAAACTTTTACGAAATGTCCAGCTCGGCACAGGCTGAGCTCTGTGCTCGGTTTTCCATGATGCAATGTCCCCAGGGGACAGACACAACACTATGTCTCACTGCGACACCCTATTACAGCATGTGCACTACCTCACAGCTCAGACTCTCACCACCCTCTGACTGACAGGTTGGTTAGAGCAAACACACGAATGTGACATATGGAAAAAAATCTGTGTATGTATGATGTAACTTATCAAAATGTGGTACTCTCTTATAGGTTACATGATTAATAAGTTATTACCTTTTACGTTATCACGTCATTATGTTGGAAGTTTGTCAAAAATCCTTTTTTTCTAGTGGAAATCCTGCTCCAGCATAGCTTGTTAGCTTGTTAGCTTTTTACTCCAGCATAGCTTGTTAGCTTGTTAGCTTTTTACTTTTTTTTACATTGCTAAGATGTCTCCAGTTATTACCAGTTACCAGTTATACCACTTAAGTTTTGTAAAAGGCAATTCGCACCATTTAGTGACAACAAATTAACATTTGAAATTGGAGACTTGATCGTCTTCTGTGTCTCCAAGTGTACAATTATGAAAAAAAGCCCACCTTACAAACTGCAGTTGTACAGATTTGTACAGAAGTGGGCATTCACTGAAATGCTGATGCATTTTTTTCCCCATGATTGTTTTTTTTTTGGGTAGTTGTTAAACTGCTGATGTTTGTTCAATTGTTAATTTTTACAGTGCGTTTCATTTACCTCGGAAGCCAAAGTTGGGAATGACGTCACACCCGAGTTGACGGCGTTCCATTAACAAGTCGGATTGTCATTGTTTTAATTAGCTCCAGCCAGGTTAGCCATTGTTTCCAATGCAAGTTTCCAATAACCCATTACGCAGTTTTTTTGTGCATACAAACAGCGTAACATGTCCACAGATAGAATATGGACCGTGTTGCATGTACGACTGATTTAGAGAGACACAAATAACACAGAAGAAGAACTGTATGTTACTACTGCTATCACAACTGGGGTGTGCAGCGGTTGTCCGAGTTTCGAGTTCGGAAATCCGAGGTCAGGGGGCGTGAAAAATCCGAGTTCCGAGTACAAATAATACACACTAATGCTGCGTTCTATTTTTCTCAACAAGCAGACTCAGCCCTCGGATATTGTCACTTTCACACTGCAAGCACTTTTTGGAGAAAAACATGGACGCCACCTGGAAAACTGCACCAGATGTTGGTGCTTCTCTCTAGATAAAACGTTCTGTCTTTCTCGTTGGAAATCCGACACAGATAGATAATAGAGCGCAGCATTAGACTGATTTCCAAATTCCAAGCTGGCAGCACCCTATCTGGGATATTTCAGAATATTTGGGATATTTTATTTTACCTCTGTACAGTGGGAGGAAGTGGAGACGTGTTGTCTATCTTTATGTACAGAACAAGGCAAATGGAAATTTAGCTTTAAAGCATATATCTGACAAACATTGCTGCAAAATGTATTTTTTATTTTTATTTTGTTTTTTTTATGTCGTCCAATGCCGTTAATTACCAGGCCAATCAGTTTTGGGGAGTACATTGCTGGCTCATCTTTGATTGTTTTCTGTTTTTTTGTGCACTGGAGAGGAGCTGCAGAAAGAAGAAAAAAAGAGACACAGAAAATCATGTCAGTAAGTTCAACCGGAGCACTCTCACTCTTCACTCTGAATTCCAGCCTTTACGCTCTGGTTCCTCTGGTCAGGACCAATAATTACAAGCATCATTTATTCCAACACCACTCTGCTCTAACGGGAAATCCAGTGTAATTAGGATTAACTGTAACTGTCTTAATCACTTTCATTGAACCGTGATGAACTCAATCTCTCATTCGGACCATTATTGATGTTTTATTTCCTTCACATGTTGAAAAACAATAATTGCTCACTTCTAGGGTAAATAAAGCTGACCCTTAAGGCGTGCTTTTTTAATGACGAGGAGACCACTTGGCCTGAATCTGAATCTGCTTGGTCCAAGTAATCCTGCAGTCTACTAGTAATACTTTGTTATTTCAGAAGAATTTCCACATGTCTGTGCTTTATTTCATTATTTATATTTCTGGAAACTTTCATTTTTACTCCACTAGATATCCTAAATAAAATGTACACTTTTACTTCACTACATTTCCCCTCAGCGTCTTCGTTACTTGTTACCTTCTAGAAATGTTATTGTTAGTTGGAGTGAACAAAAAAAATTCAGTTTTTCTCTGTTGATGTCAGACTTTGAATTTGATATTTAAGGAGGTGTGGGAACCCTGTATATTAGGCTTCACTATAAGTAAGACACAATACCATACATAATAAAAGTAAAAATACATTCTTTTTGTTTAAACTTTTAATAGTTAAGTACATTTGATGCTCGAGTCAATAGGTTTCCATTAAAGTCAATGTGTGTATTTCCACTGACTGCTGAACGGCTGCGATCCGCAGTCCTCAAGAGCAGATACGCAGAGCCTCAATTTTTGCGGGATGTAGGAAAGCTCCGCAGCAATTCAGCACATGGCAGATAGTGCAGGACAGAAGTCGAGCACAGAAACAAATTAAAACATCCAGTTCATTTTCAAAATAAAATACACCGTGCTCGGATCATGTTTCCCTGCACTACACCTTGAAAATGTCATAACGGGCGGAGACAGGCCTAAAGTCAACAGTTGAGGTTTTGTGGTTCTGTTTATAGAAACTACATCCTGTTATATCACGCGATCACACGTGAATTTGCGAGATCTTGTGGATCCTCGTGACTACAGCTGTCAGCCATGGCTGCAGCCGTTCCCGCAACAAATCCGGACCTGGTGGGTATTGACGGACGGCGGAACACAGAGCCGAGACACAGCGGAACCGATCCGCAGCCGTTCTGCAGTTGGTGTAAATCGGGGGTAAAACTTTTACCTTTTGATCTCTACCAAAGTAATTTTCTGGGAAGATACTTACTTCTACTCAAGAGTTGCTTGTAAAGTACTTTACACAAGATTTACGTCCAACCCCGGCCCGGAAAATGAGCAGGATTGGAACACGGGGCGGGAAGCTGCTGTTGAGACGGCAGGTTGGCAGTAGGCTTTAGGCTGGGATCCATCCACCGCTGCTACTGGCCAGAGTAAACAGTGCCTGGCAGCCCTGCTCCACACATAAACCCACCACAGACACCCTGCTACCTCCTTGTGTCACACATTGCGCTGACACACCAAACAGAAATGGAAAACATGTGCTCACTCGAGGAGTCAAAGGGGAGAGAAGTGTACACAGGGCTCTGTAGTTCCCACAGCGAGGGATGCATAATGCTTCCCACTTTTTCTTCAGACTCAGCCCTTAAACCCAAACTGACGCATCCCTACAAAAACACTGGGGGATGTTTGTCTAATGTTCAACTAACTGGTCAAGCTCATAGTGTAACCTCTCTTCCCCTGTGTGTCTAAGATGCTCTGCATGTTTGACATTTAAGTATTGTATTCTGTTGATGTATACAACCTATTACAGTTCATAATAATTATTACTTTAATAGTCTGTATCCACGACGTTTGACTTCTGGGATTCCTCCAAGCCGCTGTGGAGGAAGGTCTGGCAATGCGAGACTATGACATTAATAATAATGACAATCATAACACAAGTGTATATACTAAATATCATAAAATTACTTCATTTACTTAATATCTTAATTACTTATGATAAATCAAGTAAGGAAGGAACAAAATGCATTACACATTAAAATATTAGAATACATTTTCTGCACACCTAACAACAATAGCTCTCTCTCTCTCTCTCTCAATTTCAATTTTCTATTTCATGTTGCTTTATTGGCATGACAAAAAATACTGTGTTGCCAAAGCATAAGAACAAACATACTGCACATATAAACAATGATTAAATACATCTGATATAATAATACAAGTAAACAGGATACTTATGATATAATTGTAGATGCTAAACAAATTATGTGCATGTCCCTCAAAGGGTACTTTGAAACAATAAAAAAATAGAAAAATAAATATGATAATATATAAAATTCTCTATTTATTTTGCCTTGTAATATTTAGCTGCTAGCCATGCTGTGCTTTTATATTCCCCTAATAAAAAAGGAATCTTTTTGTCCTCAGTGTAGGTAGGTTTTCAAATTTTTGAAATATTTGGTTCTTAAGTCTTCATATTTGGGACATGCACATAGGAAATGTAATTTTGTTTCAATATCCCGGTGGCAATGAGCACACACACATTCCTCTCTTGGTCTCCACACTTTTAAATGTGGACCTCTTTCAATTTCCAGCTCATGCTCACTGACTCTGTATTTTGTTAAAATTTGTATTTCTTTTTGATTTTTTGTTTTCAGATATTCATCAGCCAATTGGATATCTCTGTTCCGGGATTGATAACAGAGAATCTTGTGTTGTATTTTATTTTTCATTTTGCCATTGTTATTTATACTCGTCTTTTAATTTAGTTTCAAATCTTTTGATTGAAGATTGTATCTGTGGCGGCTCTGAGGCTCAGTGTCCCTGTCTCTCTTATTCTACCTGTCTGTCTACTACTGACTGTATGGGGGGGGGACATCTGAACACTGCTGGTTGCTCAGGAGAGCTTTGTATTCAATGGAATTTTTATCAGCTTGATTTAAATGCTGACAAAATTGAATTGACCTTTTTTGGAGTTGAATTTTCAGAGGGAATATACCGAGTTCTGCTCTGCATGCATTGTTTGGGGTGTTTGGGGTAAACTTTTACAATAAATAATAATTCATGATTTTACAGAATTCCAATTGTAATTTTTCAGTGGTTTACCCCAGTTTTTAAATTCTGGTTTCAAAATCGAGCCCCAAACACAGCGTGTTTATGGCCAATGACATAATTATATGTAAATGTGCTGCTTTTCTAGTCTTAATAACTACTCAAAGCGCTTTTACATTGATACAAGAAACATTCACCATTCACACATTCATACACTGTGGCCGAGGCTGCCGTACAAGGTGCCACCTGCTCATCAGATAAACATGCACACACATTCACACTCCGACACACAGTGTCTTGCCCAAGGACTCTTCAACATGGGACTGCAGGGCCAGGGATTGAATCACCAACCTTCCAATTGGCAGGAAACGCTCTACCACTAAGCTACAGCCGTTCACTTATATGAACCCTTTTGTTCTAGTCTGGTGTTGCCCAGAGTGAAGTTGTGACTCTGGCTATTTCCCTGAGATCTGGCTCTCCTCTAAAATACCAGAACACTGGTCTTTTTCAGATTGACTGTCAGTGCCCATTTCTGACAGTACTGCTCTAGGACAGGCTCTGTTGTAAACCCTTCTGTTGGGGACAACAGCACTAGATCATCAGCATAGAGCAGGAACTTGATGTTGGTATCTTGAACTGTGAGACCTGGGGCTGCAGATTGTTCCAACATCGCTGCTAGTTCATTGATGTAAATATTAAACTGCATCCCTGTCTCACTCCACGCCCTTGTTTAAAGAATTCTGTTCTTTTGGAGCTAATATTTACAGCACATTTATTTTCCATGTACAGTGATTTAATAGTGTCATAAACTTTACCCCCTATACCGCTTTCAATAACTTTATAAAAAACATTTTGTTTTTTTAAAGTCTATAAAACATGCAAATATTTCCCCATTTTTAATTTTGGTTTAATTTTTGATAAGGGTGTGCAATCTGTCACTATTTTTTGAAAATAGGGGTGATGAGTCCATGGTTCCAAATCTCAGGGAAATAACCAGAATCCAGAACAAGGTTGAAGGTTCTCTCTCTCTCTCTCTCTCTCTCTCTCTCTCTCTCTCTCTCTCTGTCTCTGTCTGTCTCTCTCTCTCTGTGGGTCTGTCTTTCTCTTTCTCTCCCTCTCTTTCTCTGCAGTGAAACCTCTACATTCCAGGAAAAATCGCAGAATCAACAGGCATGAAATTCATTTCTCACATGGCCGCATCTGTGTCTCCTAATCATAACCTGGACTGACAATTCAATCCTGCACTCCCTAGCCTGCTCCCTCCTCCCATTCCGGCTTCCCCACTCACACTCTGTCTCACCCAAAACTCCCTAACCTCCCACCGCCGCCTTCTTCGGCATCCCTAATTGCATTGCTCCAGCCCCTACCCCCCTTGTTAGGCCCAACAAAAAACAATTAACAACGCCAACTATAATTACAGTAATGGCCGTATGGGAGCTAGTGACCTGGTTCCTTGCCACTGCTCCATCCAGCCTACCTCCCAGCAGCACGCCCACCTTCTGGCCTGTGTGCTGGGGAGCATGTTGCGGTGGGGTTGGGGTACCGGACGTAGTGTCAGGGTGTCTGAACTGACTGACTAATGGCTGGACGGAGCTGGTGATTAGGCTGCAAGAGGCTGCAGGGGGAGTCCAGTTTGGTCCCCTGGCGAGACATGTTTTCTCGGCTGTTACAGCAGGGGATGGAGGGAGGGGGGCACAAACACTCCAATTCATCATCTGTGTGCCTAGAATTAACTGAAAGTGATGAATGTGTAATGTCAGGTAAATGACTGAATTAGAGTAATGGCTGATTACAGCAATTTACCCTGAGCACTGCCAGGAATATACAGTACATTCCAGGCCGCAGCACACGATGCTGGCTAATCCCAGATGCCTGGGCCTGCAGAGTAAAGGGGTGGGATGGGAGTTGTGCAGGTTCTGGTCAATGTGAGTCCTTCACAGAGGCTGAGTGCACAACCATCCTTCAAACCCTTGGCTTAATGCAAAGTGCCAGAATAGAGTTGTGGGAATAGAAAAAGATGATCCATGAAAGGAAACTGCCCAAATGCACCTGCAAAGGTGCTGACTGAATAATGCAGGACTGTGAAGGGAATGAAAAATAAAATGAAATATAAAGTCATTCTTTATGTAATACTTAATATATCAGAAGGGGCAGCAATATCTCTCATCAAAACCCATCAACCGTAGCTCGTACACGGGAGAGGTAGAGTACACGCAGCAGGGCAAGGAAGCATTTCATTGGTTCTTTCCAAGCAGACAGTGAGACAGTGATTGGTGGTCGTTGTTACAGGATTACAGCAGCTACAGATGACTTATCTTTCGCTCCTTTTTCAGAGCCCAAAACATATTCATTGCTGTCGGGGTGTAACACCCATTTTAAACAATATATAAAAAAGTCTAAATTGGAAATAATTACCAATGCATTTAAACCGATTCAAGGATAATTCCAGTTTATTACAGTAAATGGCTGCTGAGCTATAAACCATAAAAAATAGATCAAGTTTTGTACAGACCTGAACAGCTAGCACCAGACTGAATGTATACAAAACGGTGATGCATTCACTTACTGTTGTACGTGCTGAACTGCAATTGTCTTTAGAAAAACAGTGAACAACCTACGTGATCCGTCACCCGAATCTAAGACTTGGAATCTGGACTTGCAGTTTGCTTCTGAAGATTTGTGATGGTGTGCTGTATAATGTTGCTCATGCTAAATCAAAGTCTGCTGTCCAATAAAGCACCAGCAGGCTTGATTAAAAGCTGCATGAGTCTATTAGAGTGTCTGTACAGTGGGTGTAGTGTAGCGTGCGTCATGCCAGGGTGAGGGTGCTCTGGCAGTACGGTGTTCCAGGCCCCCAGCTCCTTGGATTAATGTTGATTGTTTGGGAATGACTCGGAGCTCCGGACCACACACGGAGAGCGAGGGAGAACGCCGACATGCATGGGGCTGCCGGAGAGGGAAGCAGAGGGGAGTCCACAGAGAGGTTTTAGCAAGCTCCCTATACTACCTCTTTCTGTTTCCTCCCTTCTCCTTCTTCCTCCACCACACACCAAAATACACTTTCTCTCTTTGTCTATCACTCTCAATCTTTCTGTTTCCTTTTTCATTCAGCCTTTGAAAACCAATGAGCTGCACTCGTGCCTCTGCTTTCCTTGAGGTCAAGATACAATGCCATTTCCCTGGCTACAGCCTCTACCTGCCTGTGTGTGTGTGTGTGTGTGTGTGTGTGTGTGTGCGTGTGCGTGTGTGTGTGTGTGCGTGTGTGTGTCTGCAAGTGCATGTGAATGTATGTTTGTAGTGTTCTGTGGGAGGTCTAAAGCACAGCGTGAGAGGACGCTTAGGGAGGGATACGGAGGGGACAACAATTCTTCAAGAAACAACACAGACGCTGGCTTCAATTAGCTGAACTCTCACTATGTGCCTCGCTAGTTTTTTGGTGTGAGTCATTAGAGACGGCCAGCGTTTTGTAGCAATCTCTGTTTCTGAAGATTGCTCTGTCAGCACAGGGAGGCATCCCAAACATATTCCATTGCTATGTAAGCAGTTCAGTTAGCAAGTAAGTAAAACTCTCCCATTTCCACCAACAACAGAGGGAGATGCTGACAGGGAGCGCTCTGCCTGCTCAGCCCTAAAGCTAAAATTATGTGAAAGAGGAGAGAATTAAACAGAAGAGCTGGCAATGACAGGAGACACGAGACTGACAGCTGTGTTTATAGAGCAGGGTGTGGGAGGCTGGAGCCCTACGGATTCACTCCATCCAGAAAATATCTCCCATGACCTGTCCAGATGCTCGCTGCGACTCGATAGCATTCATGTGGGAGCATCCTATAACTCAAGCAGGAGCTTGATGATCAAATGCTTTTTTATTAACTCTCTGGAATGACTAAAGTCAAAGTCTGGGATGATCAGTATTCGGTTCCCAAAGGACAGACAATGTACAGTATATGTGTGTATGGAGAGCACTGTGTGTGTGTGTGTGTGTGTGTGTGTGTGTGTGTGTGTGTGTGTGTACCTATGACCCGGCAGAGAGGATGAGACTGGCTGTGTTCACACTGCAGCAGAGGCTGTACCACTTATCATTTGGTACTGTTATATGTCTGTGTGGCAGATATCTGGTGTTTCTTAATATAATAAAATAAAGGTCACAGGACACCACGTTTTTTATTTTACAGACCATAATGCAAAAGGACATCTGTACCTACGCCTATCAGTCATAGTTTTAACACCTGTAGCAGTCTGATTAAGCCCTTTTTCAAAGCAGCGTGGAAAAGCACAGGTGTTATTAATCACATTAACGATGGCTCTGTTGTAGTCAGGTGTCCCTAAAAGCCACGTGTGACAATACCAGGACCCTGAAACTCAAGCAGCAAATAGAAATTCATCTTTAATTTTATTATTTACACCTTCCATATCTCAAAATGTTAAATAGGCCTACTGTGTTTAAGGTTTGTATTGACACATATACGTGGTTATTTTGACAAACGGAGACATTTCCCTTCGAATTCTGAAAACGAGTCTTTCTAAAAACTCCATTCAGAGTGGAGATCTTTGATATCTTCATTTGCACGTTTGCATGTAAACTGAGACAAACGGAGGTTTAGGCAGCCGAGGAAGAGACGAGAGAGGAAGTTGGAATCAGATACATCCCCAAATATTAGATATCACGTCTGAAAACATCCGAGATGAGAAACCGTTTGGCCTGTGGTGTTCCTGGATTGAGGTTTGTTCATGACTGACATTGACACACTGCCTTACTTTCACAGATTCCACCAACTCTCCACAAAACCACAAGAAAAATTAGCCGGCGACGACACAACGCTTCGTTTTCTTTTGCTGCTGGTAGTGATTTCTTCCCACAGCTGCGCAGCAACAAACACCAGCCCCTAAGTTTTCTTTTGCCCACATCCCTTTTTCTTCACTCCTTCCAACTTTCCCTTCCATCCAACTCCCCCCTTGTCTTTAGGTGACTTCCCCCCCTGCCTCCCTCCTTGTACACAACCCCAAACACTCCCCATCCAGCCCATAGGCAGCCTCTTACCACTGCAGCTGCCAAGAATAAGACAGGCTGATGTGGGGGCCCCATGGGGGAGGGCCTGCGCTGGTGAAGTAGTGATTCTCCAGCCTGAACACTCACTCCGCTGAATTCATCCACTTGGCTCTGTTTATTTAATATTCAGTCAGCTGTGGGGAGTGGGGTTAGCCACAGCTTATAAAACTCAGTCAGCATGACCAAGATATAACCCCCTCCCCTTTCTCCAACAACCACACATGCACACACATACACACTCATGCACACACAGATGAACATATAACATGAACACGTGCGCTGATTCACTTTTTCCCATAGTGTAGGTTTTACCTTTAACAGAGCAAAGTATGACCACTCAATCTGAGACTGCCTTGGTTTTATGCACCTTGTATGTCCAAAACTATTCTTCTAAGCAGAGATCTTTAACAGGGGTTCCGGGACCCTTAGGGGGTCCTCAGCATTACTGCAGGGGGGCCACAAGTTATTGTAACACTTTTTTTTTGTACGTATGAAAATATACATAAACATGAGTCCAACATATTATTAGCAAAAATAAATTGAGATTTGTTTTTAAATGTATCCATTGATGACAGGCTTACTGCCACAAAGGTAGTCATCCGCAGATACAGTTAAGCATAAGGAATTACTGTGTCACATGTATGTTTAACATTTTGACATGATGTGGTATAAATATTGGAATATGTCAATAATTCTTTTTTTATCTGAGCCTAATATTGTGCACCAAAAGAATATATTTTATAAAGGCTTTAGGCCGCTCTAAATGTTATTGTAGGACCAGTTTAATATGCAACTCAATTTCACACAATATGTAGTCTCTGCTCTGCCTCTCTTTAGCCAAGGGGTCCTTGGCCTAAAAAACGTTAATAATCACTGTTCTAAAGGCAATGAAATAAATCTCATTTTTATTTTACCTCAGATGAAGTCAGCAAAATCACCTCGTCTCTGTTTAAATATTTGTTAAACCCACAAACAGACGTAAAGGGTGACCAATGGCATTGATGTACTGGATGTAAAAAAATATGGAGCTACAAGGTTATCTATCTGACAGCAACAAAATGCAAACTATTTCTGCACCTCAACTACTAACGGGACAAACAGCATCGCTAATGCATCCCATTAATGCTTGAAAACACAACGGCATACATGGCCACTTTGCTGAGAAGAAACAAGCAGAGAAAAACCTTTTTTATTTCGTCCCTATGCAAACTATCACACTTGTTTCTCCCTGCAAATCAAAGGTGAGCTCAGGGTTTGTAATAAGCTTAACTGTTTGACCGGTATTAAGACGATTGAACAAAAAGAAAGCAGGAAGCGAGAGAGAGCAGCACATGAGCTCCAGCACAACTTCAGTTCAGAAGAGCATGAAGTGGACCAATATGGATTTGTGCATGTGAGAGGAGGGGGGTTTAATAATTCTCAAAGCCGCCCATATTCACCACCCTGCTGGGAACAATCCCAGCATGCTCCATCCATGCCTCGACTGGAAGGCTCCATGGCAACCTCTGGGGTCAGGGGTCACAGGGAAAGGTTGCTTTTATCTGCTAATGAGGTCGATACCTGGGGCTGCGTGTCTCTCTGCCTCTGTCTCTCTGCGTCTCCCCTGCACAGTCGAAGGTGGGGGGAGCAGTGGCTATGAATGCCTGCCAAGTGACACCAATGCCATCTTCACTCATCTCCACTCGGCGTCTTTGAGTGTGGGATGGGGGGCGAGGTTCCCGGGTGGGAGGGGTTACTTGTGTTAGGTTCTGCCCTGTTGGGAAGATAACAAACGGCTCCGAAATTGCTGTCCCCCAGTCTGGCTCCTCATTGTGAACTAGTGTTCGCATGCAAATCAACAATCGCCCCACAAGCCCCGTGGATGGTGTTCTCCATACCCTCATTTTGGGAGTTTGATGGATTGCTCACATACCAACATGGTTTGTGCAGCGTTGTAGGCCTACTTACTGTTAAAGTGGCCTGTGATTGATGTGATGTTGTTTGCCTTGTTACAAATCAGCTGTGCCGAAAGAGTTGTGACAGAACAGTCAAACAAACCACATGCTTAACATTCAGCTTTTTTTAAATCTCTAACAATTTAAAGAAAGCACCAAGTCAGTATATCTTCGGAATTATGGACTTCTCAAAACAAATAGGTGGTGAATGAGACAGGGGGGGGCTTTCCATTGGGCAACTTGGTAATGCCTGTGGAAAACACACTTCTCTCTGCTCTCACTCTATCACACAAGACTCATTGGCCCATGTGCCCCTTCAATGGGGCATACAGGCACCCTCGCCAGCCCCCGTCCCTCTCCCACACCCCCTTACTCTCACACACACGCCCCCTGTCATGTTCGCAGGACTGAGAAAGGAGTCCATTAACTCTGATTTAGTGGCAGTGTCATGCGGTCCCCTTTGTGAGGTGGTGACATTCAGTGAATAGGAATCAGAATTTTCTCCCCCGCCTCCTCCATCTTTCCTTCTCTCAGCTCCTTGCTCAGGGTATGTGTGGCTCTGTTAGGAGAGAGGTTCAGAGTTGTGGCTGGGGGGGTGGGTGGGAATGTGGATTGAGAGGGTTTTGCTGCCACATGTCTCTGAGTGGCGGACTCTTTGTGCCTGGGCCAGCCTGTTTGTTTAGCCTTTTCCTCAGAGAGCTGCTTCACACATTGGTGCCTCATACAGGGGAGCGAAGAGACAAGCTCAAGCTTTGAGACGTGAGGGGAGAGAATGAGACGAGGCAAAAAAGACTGTTTGAGAAGCTGTTTAAACAGCAGATCCATTTCCAGCCAATCTAACAGCAGACACATTGCTAGCAATGCTCAATTGTCTGAACTGAGAAAATAACATTCATTAACATTTAAAGATTAATCTTTTTATACATGTATGCAATGTGATAATAGGCTTACTGGCCTATAGCTAAGGCACCTATAAGGTAAGGCTTTCACTGTGCCACATTTTAACATTAAAACATGATGTATAAATATATGAATATGTTGACAGTTGTTTTTATTTTAAAAGCTTAGTATTGTATGCACCATACAAAAGGTATTTGTAAAGGCTTTAGGCCGACCTGTGTGTTATTTTAAGGACAGTTTAATATGCAACTCAATACATAGCCTACTATACAATATATGTACTGTAATAAAGGGTTTCTTTTTAGCTAAGGGGTTCTTGCCAAAATAACACTGAAAACCCTTTTTTTAGAGTAAGTTTAGAGTTGGGTTAGTGCAAGATTATGATCACACACTTTTCAAGCAACCAAAGCAAGAAATCCAGAGTTCACAGCATCTTGGTCGCAAATGCCTCAAAAGGATTCCTGATGATGATATACAGTAGTTATTTCTTATAGAAGGAATACTTTGAAGTCAAACCGTCAGTACACCTTTAGTAACACAGAGAAAGCATAAATAAAAGATGAAGGCCAAGATTTTTTAGGGCAACATTCCAAAAAGCTGAAAAAACAATACTGGTCCATAGTTGGTATATGCTGGTCCATAGGTACTGTATATCTGGAAGAGGTTTGTAGAGACACCATACAGTCAAAGGTTTGAATACACATATGTTTATATATATTTTATTTAAGATTTATTTAAAGTAGACATGGTCTTGATGACAGCTTTAACACTCTTCTCATCATTCTCTCAACCAGCTTAATGAGGTAGTAAACCTGGAATGCTTTTCAAACAACAGTCTTGTCAAAAGTTAAGTTGTGCAATTTCTTGTCTTCCTAATGCTTTTGAGACCAAAAGCCCTATTTGACGGCTGTAGTTTGACCGCTGTAGTAATGCTGTTAAGACCACTGGATGACAAGGTTGTGTCAAAACTTTTGGGGTTGTCACGATCCTCCAAATCCAACATTGGGCTTCGATTCAGTTTTTTGATTTACACATTTTCTGCAGTGGCAGCAATGCCACAATAAAAGCCACGAGATGGCAGCAGGGTACTTTACACAACAGGTTGAGCTTCTCAAAAATTAACAAAGTGCAGTTGAATGCACTTTTAATTTAACAAGGTGCACATGAACACACCATGAAGTCCCGTCAGTGCCCACATGCTTTGCCTTTGGTTTTTAGGAAAAAAGTTGCCTTCTTTTGGTTCTCCGTTATAAAAATAACGTTACCATGTGTCTTTAGCTGCATGCTACCACCCGGTAAGCTAACGTTACACTGTGTCTTTAGCTACCAGTCGGTAAGATAAGCAGTGTCAGTTGTTGTTTTCTTTGGACGTGCACAATTACACAGGGGTGTAGAGAGATAAATATACTAGAGGAATCGCCGATCCTTCATGGAATAATGGGATATTAGCACATGAAATAATATCAGAAAGTATACAATAGGTATTTTTGTCATTCCATGGAGTTTAAAAGTTGGCTGTGCTGAGTTTGGCCCCACAGCTGTTATCCATTGGTATTAATGGCTGTTGCTCATGACCTTTGGAGAATCCATCCATGCCGGCCTAACCTGTCCCAGCAGCAGTGACGGGTAACAACAGGCTCTACCTCGGGTCGCAGGCGTGTGGACACAGAAGGAGAGTCCACATGATGGGTAGGAAACAGGAGGGCAGAGAGGTCAGCTGGATTATTCTACCCTGCTCTCTTGGAAAACAAAAAAAGAAAAATATTTACGCAAACAGGAAGCTTATGATTGGAAACATGTTGAGCCTATCCGCTCTCATTTACACACACACACACACACACACACATATACACACACATATACAGATGCATTGAATAGAATACGATTTATCACAATAGGAAAGGGTTTGAGAATGATTTTGGGAGGTAAAACTTCTTTGACATTGCATTATGGATGGGGGAAAACTGAAAGCCCATTAATGTTGCTGTATTTAGGCTTCCCTCCAGCAATGTTGGATCAACCATAATAACTTGCGAGTTTATGGACCTTTGCTCCCAAAATGTCTACCATGTTGCTAATTGCGTACATCTGTGGCTGGTGTTTTGATGTTTTGTCTCAATGTGCAGCTGTCCATCCCGTTTCCAACCGCCTCTGGTTAAAAGTGGCATGGCCTTCCGTTATCTGTGTCCAGCCCTTAAATAGAAACCATGCGTGTGGTTTGTGATTCACCAGGAGCACTTTTCTTTTTCATACAACGCCATACATTTGACTTACAGGCCAGTACAGATAAGTTCTTGGCTATAATCAAATTGAAGGAATATACACATTAAGCCTCCAGCCATTCATTAGTTTTATGTAAACTATAAAGCCAAGCAAACACTTGCTAACACAAACATTTGCTCAGGTCTGACACATGCATGTTTAACGACATGGTGGAAAATGGTGTCGTAAAAAATAGAGACAAAAATCTCAAAGGCAATCATTGAAACAAACATGAATCTTCTTTATTTGTAAAGTCCCTGGTGAACTTGTGTATGTATCATATGTTGGAAAATTGTTTAGTTTCTGTAGTATGGTTACGAAATCATCAGATTAAATGTACACATAACACAAAATCTTCAAGAACAAGATCAACGTGAGCCAGTATTTCTTTTTTTTATTTTTGTGGAATAAATACTGGAACCTGCTATGGCCACAACGTGTGTTAAGTGGCTGCTACAAAATCTCCATTTTATCCATGATTAAGTCCTAAAAAGCACCAACATCTGCCAGTGGGGTAAGATTACAGCATCTAAGCCCTTTCCTAATACAAACCAACTTGTTACCTGTATTTATTCAAAACACATGTCAGTATATTGGCATATGTATGTATGTATATGTATAACAAATTAAATTGTCTTAGAAAAACCTTGGATTAACAATAATATCATCTAATGTGGGCTTCTTCTTTCTTTTTTGTTTACAAAATATCATTTTTAAGGACTTTAGGTCAGCAGCCTTGCCTTTAACTGCTGTATTATACAGTATGTTGTAGGGGGTTGCATTTGTATGACAAGTTAAATTGTCTTATAAAAAGATTAGATTAACAATAATCTCATCTAATGTAGGATTATTTTCACAAAATATCATTTTGAGGACTTTAGGTCAGCAGGATTACCTTTAACATCTGTATTATACAGTATGTTGTAGAGGGTTGCAGGTCACTGGATGAAGACACAGATGCCTTTTCCCATTAAGTGAAATGGTTAACAGGAGCCCCACCACAAACACACACACACACACACACACACACACACACACAGCCTGCTTAGTTGTTCTTGGCTATATTTGGCTACACTGTGTTATGTTTCCTATATTTGTCCATGTAATAACTTCCTACTCACCATTTTGTTTTGCACATTGACATTGTGCCCTCAATGGGAGTTTACAAGTACAGTGGTTTATTTTACTGTGCTCTCGAGTTTGTTTAGATCCGATAGCAGGACACTACTGTCTGATGTCCTGCAGTGTCATCAGAGGAGGGATCAGCACCGATGTGAGCTTTGTGTGTGCCAGTGAAACCCGATCGTGAGTAATTGTCAGGATAAGGCAAGGGATTGACCTCTGCCATGAACCATATTTTCTGAAACAACACACACACTAGAGCTAGCTTTGAAATAGCCTCTCCTTCAGAACTGGAGTGGCTCATGAGGAAGCTAGTCATCAACTTTTTTAGTGTAGCTAAACAAAGCCTGTGGTAATTTCATTAGCGCACTCTTACATTCTCAGCGAGCAGATAGCTGATGCCCTCTGCTCTCCCAGATGCCATCCCTCTGCTGGCCCTGACATAACATGCCAGCAATGTGAAGCATGAGCTCATCTGGACAGGCCCGGGACGTTTCCCCGCCAGCTCGTGAAGTACGCCTTGTTTTCTATTTGACGCACTTGTTTTTCATTTACATTTAATAGAATCAACGTTTTCCCCTCTCTAGTCAATTATCAAAGCACTTAATAAATCAATTCTGAAACTTTTGTTGTTGTCTTTCGACTGTTGAACTCAAAGCAAATGTTATTGTAAGAGAGCATCCAAGACCATCCATGTTCTGTGTATCCATGACTCTTTCTGGGAAAAATTGTTACATATATTCATGTGGCGTGTCATTTCTTTTTCTTGTTTTTTGAAAGCTCTTGTCGCTAACTTCAAACGACCATCCATCCATCACATGGTGTGTTTGTGTCTTTTGGTGTTGTGACAGCTCGGATCCTGCAGCGTTCAGCGTGCATTCCTTTCACTCCAGATCCCCCCGGGGGTCGGCCCCACCTCTCCCAATCACTGCCCCAATGTGAGGGAATCAGACAGATGCAGGATCTGGCAGATGGTCACCAAGTTCATGGTCGAATGACCATGTACACACTCCCTATAGTTAGCACTTTAAAGGCAGCCATGCAATGAATTGATTCTCATCAGAAATCTGGTCTGGCCCGGCCAGAGAAGGTCAAGAATCTGGTGGAAGAAAACAATGTTGACGTCTATGCCATCGGTGTCGGAGCTCCAGGGTAATTGGATCAAAAGGGCTGCTCAGTTTTTTAGTAATAACAGAAACCTGGAGTTGACCTCCACTGCCCCCTTCTATCTTCCTCTCCCCCCTCTGCCCTCAACCTGAAATCCCTGCTTTGATGGGTTCAAGTCAGCCTGATACACCTGAAATATACCGTACGTCTGAATCTCATTCATCACATTATGAGAGTGACGTTATTGTGTTGTGTGCCGACTGTTCTGATCTTAGAGAAACACATTTATGGGCCATATGTTGGAGAAGCACCAACACGTTTCTGCTATAAAGTCGATTGGAAGAGAAAGGTCTGGGCAATGGTCCCTCATTGCAGACCGAGACCTGAGATGAGTATACAGTAGATGGATGGTTTAATAGTATAATAAAGTATGTTGAATGGGTGATGGACTTTGTGTTTGTGAAAACTGGTGACAGTGTGCCCCCTTGTGTTTGAAATAGTCCGTGCAATTTGAAAGCTGCTCTTGTCCGCTCTCATCTACCACAGTGTTTGAAATAAAAACAAATAAAGCAAAATACAAAAAGCAATTTAAAAGTTAAAAATGACATTTTTGAGTAGCAATAATACACAGTAATGTAAACACAGAAATCAAATAAATAATCAATTTGTAGGCAACCAGCAAATGATCCACATTTGAAAATACCCCCCCTTGTTCCCCTGTCTGTTCAGAAGAGCTCTGTTCCATGTATGGCCGATAAAAGTCACTTCCGCCTTCCGGATTTACGCAGGCGCTCGATAGTGGAGGTGAACTGCAGAGCCGACCTCTCACACAGCGAGAGAGGACTGTCTTTGTCTGTGTCCATGTCTGCTTCCGTTGAGGAGACGGACGTGGATGCAGAGGTGGAGTCACGGTGCTGCACATCACCGTGGAGATGTAAGGAAGTCTGTGGAGAGCCTGAGTGTGAGCGGGCCCCGTTAGCGTGAGCGAGGGGCCCTGCATGTCCCTCCTGATCCCCCTTCCCAAGTCCCTCCAGATGGGCCTGGAACGTAGAGGTCTGTTGTTCCACGGAGAGGAAACTCTCCTGCACCTTGTCAAACTGTGGAGAGAGAAAGAGTCCTGGGGTGTATTTTTTTATATTTATTATTACATAAATGTATATATTTGTATTGTAGATTATCCATGACAACGAAAGGCAAAGACACAGTACAAAGATGTAACAACATAACTACAAATAGGTGATAGGGAGGTGTGACAGGGGGAGGGGGGGGGATTACAGTGTGTACAGTTTTTCTCAATCGCTTTGGCACAATCGCCGAATGACTATTAAATTATTGTCAAAAAAGAATATTATTAAATGGAAAGGGATATAATGGAACCAAGACTGGAGTACTATGTCTAACAAAGTCATTTTTATAATTACAAAGGGAGGAAGGTGGATTGTGGGTTGAGGAATGATCTTATTGTGGCCCCAATAAGGTCTGGATACACCAATAAGGAAGATGCTTTTTCCATACTTATAAGTTTCAGAAACTCGTTAAGCCAATTATCAGTGGTGCAATGTAACTAAGTACATTCACGCAAGCACTGTATTAAAGTCCAAATGTTTACTACTACTTGTTCTTTACTTGAGTCTTTTCTTTTCATGCCACTTTCTACTTCTACTCCGCTACATTTCAGAGAGAAATATTCTACTTTTTACTCCACTGCATTCATCTGGCAGCTTTAGTTACTTGTTACTTAAAGTTTACACATTATGATTTTTGCACACAAAAATACACACATGTAATTCATAAAATCTGATGTTTTATTAACCCTCATGTTGTCCTCGGATCAAATTGACCCATTTTCCTATATCAATGTTCTTTTTAATTCCCCAAAATAACATGATTGATTCCACACAACACTCTTTGGCAAGTACAAATCACTACTTTCATTAATTTTGGGGCGTCTTATTCAATTTTTGAAAGTGTTTTTGAAATAGTATTGAGTTTGTTGATTATCCATCAACATCCATTCCTTTAATTTTAGTCTAAATAATTCCTAATTTCTGCTTTTCTAACTCAAACATTAGGTATAATTTCCTATAAATGAGGTTTATTGACCATAAATTCCAAAAATAACTGTAAAACTAAAGTTAATAAGTTAGTGTTACGTAGTGTTGAAAACAAAAAGTGACAAACATTGAAAAAAAGCATCAAACGTGTTGAAAAAAGGGACAAAAAACTTAAGAAAAAGTGGTTAGAAAGCGTCAACAAAAGTGTTGATTTTCAATTTTGACGAGAAGATAACACAAGGTTTATAAATAAAACTAGCCAAAAACATCCAAAAACAAAGTCCAGTTGACCATTAAACACACAACTGTTTGGATCCTTTGCTCTTTCTAAAATGGGAGGATTTTTATTAATCAAGTACTTTTATTTTTAATACTTTAAATAAATTTTCCTGATGATAATTTTACTTAAGTAACATTTTGAATGCAGGACTTTTACTTGTAACAGAATATCTTTCCAGCGTGGAGTAGTAGTTCCACCACTGTCCTTTATGCATGTGGGAACAATTAGACAATTAGCCTTCCTAACTTCCCAGTTCATAAGGATTAAGCGTTTTCTTGCAAGGCAGGCTAGTGTGACCATTTTTTGTGCTGATTCACAATTAATGCCTTGGGGCTCAATACCCGACAAACATCCACCCAGTCTTGGTGGGTTTCTAAAACTTTGAACCTGTGAACAATGTTGGCGGTACAGTAAGTGTACAGTCAGTGTGCATAGAGTTGAACAGTGCATGGTGTTATTTCAGTTAGCCTAATAGCTGGTTTGATTTGCATTGAGATATGATCTTATGAAAGGTTCCCATGCCAATCTCTAGGTATGGTGAAGGGTATGTGATGATGGGGGGTTATGTTTTAATTCCAAAGTCCAAGGGAACTTTAAGGGATGCATAGTATCCTGAATCCATGAAATAATTGGCCTTTAACCAATCATGTTGTCCTCAGGTCATATTTGACCAATTTTTTTTTCATCACAAAAAATTGCCCTTCGAAATAAGCTGAAAATGTCAACATTAGAAATATCAAATAACTTTGAAAAAGCACCCACAACATTGAACAAGTGACAAAAATGTCAGAAAAAAAGATAACTTTTTTTCATGGTTGACGGGAAGACAACACAAGGGTTAAAAATAAAGATCTGCCTGCTTCTATGGGAATTTAACATAAAGGTGTGTATACTTATGACCCCTGTATTTAAAGGAAGAAAATTGATTTATCTATAATACATTATTCATGCACAAAGAAAATTGGTGTCCTTAAAAGGTTGGATTTTCCTAAATTTTTTTGATTTAAGACATTAAGATAAGAGTCCTGCAGCGGCCCAGGTTCAAATCCAATTTACAGCTTTTTTGCTGCATGTCATCAGCCATCTCTTTCACCCTTTCATGTCTATCCACTGTCACTACTATAATAAAGAAAAAATAATCTTAAAAAAATAAATAAAAGTGTACCTGCTCCATGTTGGACTGAAGCAACAGCTCTGGCCAGACTGACTCACTGCTGCTACTCACACTGTTGCTCAGTTGAGTGTGACTCCAGGTTAACTCCTGTGGGACAAGGCACAGGGAAGCTGCTAGTGAAGACAGCACAAAATACCAGGAGTGGATTTTTATTGCATGAAGAGAACTTTACCTGCAGTAGTTGTGTGCTGTCCCTCAGATGAGCCTGGCAGCACTGAAGGCTGTTCCTGTAATGACCCAAGACTACAAACAAAGTCTTTGCCAAAGACATAGGAGTTGGATCAGAAGAAGTACATATATTTCCAGGATAAAGCCTAACATCTGGCGCCTGTCAGGCATTGCCCCTTACCTTCCGCTCTCTGTGTGTTGCCATTCTTAAAATCCCTTCGCTACTGAAAAGACAGCAAACTTCGAGCTAACAAGCTACATGCTGAAAATAGTATTTTTGAAGAAAAAAATTTATTTTTTTCGGGGGAATGAATGTAAAGATTTACAAAGAATATGTTCACAGCATTTCTCTTTAATAGGATTGCTGTGGACAAAGTACACACAGAGAGATACCAGATATAAATGAGGTTTAACCATGTATACACTAATTTAAATAGCTCACGTTATATTCTGTCAAAAGTTAACTTTATTTAATATTGTATTTCACTTCGTCCGGAGCTTAGCGCTGCCCAAGGCAATTGTGATTTAAAGAAATGCCAACAACCCAGAGCGTTTTTTCCTCCTGTCCCAGAATGTACTGTATGTGTCACATCTTCACATCTGCCTACCTCTGCATCTGCCTGAGCAGAGGCCAGGTCCCTGTGGCCTCCGTGGCCCCCCTCTTTGGTGAGAGTGACCCCAGTGTGCAGCTCCTCCAGTTGGGCCCAGAGGCCTTCCAGGCCCTCCAGCATGTCCTTCACACTGGCTTCAAAATCCCCCTGCACCTGGACCAGTCTACACAGGGACCTCATCCTATCACAAGGGAGTGTGTGATGTTAATCCAAACAAATCAATATTATAATATTTAAAAAATATGAGAATATGAGAATTTGAACGTTGAATTTGTTGTCAACTTATTGGTTTTATCTGGCAAGATTTACTTACATAAATGCAAAACAACAAATGTCACCTTCAATTTCATTGCTTTTTTATGTGAATTCAACGTAGAAAAGCTAAATGATGCATAAATAGCTTTTCAACATGTGCTAAAACAGCTCTAAATCCTTCAATTTAACCTTAAGCACAGCTATCATCAGGCTTTCTCTGTTATTTTTTTTAGAATCATCAGTAGCCTAGTACTAGATAAACCATCCCTGGAATTGTCAGTTGTTACTCATCAATTAGGGAAACCTAGAAAATAGCAGCATACTTGTGATTCCGATTCCGACAACGCAGCTATGGAGGACCGTGTCTTTCATATTAAAAAATAAATACAGAAATAAATAAATGCTCAATAAATAAATAAGCACACAATTAATTGCCCCAAAAAATACAATGAAGAAATAAATGTAGGTAGAAATTAAATTATACAGTGAGACATAAATGTATATATCTCTTTTAATTAGCTTCTTTATTTATTCACCTTTGTAATAATTACCTTATTTATTTATTGTCCGTTATAATCTTCAACTTTATTTATTCCTTACTTATTTTTTAAATGTATTTATTTCTGTGTGTGTTTAATTTTTTTGTCTGTTTTATTCTTCCGTTGCATTTTCTACCCTATTTATTTTCACCCCTGGTATTTATTTCTGCCTGTCACTTTTACATTTCTGCCTGTCACTTTTACATTTCTGCATGCATTTCTGCCTCATTATGCAAATGAGGAGGGGCTGGTCTTAAGGGGTTAACTTCTGCCCATTGGTTGGTTAGCATTTTACTCCCTCGGTCGAATTTACATGCCACCGACCACAGACACAACACAGATGGCTAGCTACGGTGAAGTTGTCAGTGAGCTCAGGCATTTAGCAACTGTTTTTGAAAACAATGTCATCTGTCCTGTCATCATGGGTGTTATTTTGTGTGTTTACCAGGTCACAATAAACAACCTGACACAATTGGAGAGGTTTGCTGTTGTTTATCCAAAACTACATAGGGGATACCCAAATATCAGGTGAAAAAACGGCCTGATATTTGGTACCTCCTATGTAACTCATATGTTAGACAGGGACAGGGAGGATCGCCTATCACTCGATATTAAACCACGCTATAAACATTTTGCCTTAATGTAACAGACAAATACACGTATTTATGTAGTTAACTGAGACCCCTGTTACTATGGTAACCCTGCCGAGTCTTCACGTCGCTGTTTGTTCCGTTTAATTCAAAGTGCAGCAGTTAAACAATTCGAAGGGCAGCAGAAGCTCCGCTCTGTGTGCATGCGCGCTCAGCGGCCAGGGGATACGAGTACAACGCGACACGCTGACTGAAACACACGTTCTGTCAGAGCGTCTAAACGAAAAATTATAAAGTCAATACTTATAACGTTAGCATTGTTTTCAAAAACAGTTGCTAAATGCCTCAGCTCACTGACAACTTCACCGTAGCTAGCCATCTGTGTTGTGTCTGTGGCCGGTGGCATGTAAATTCGACCGATGTAAAATGTTAACCAACCAATGGGCAGAAGTTAACCCCTTAAGACCCGCCCCCTCCTCATTTGCATAATGAGGCAGAAATGCATGTAGAAATGTAAAAGTGACAGGCAGAAATGTAAAAGTGACAGGCAGAAATAAATACCAGGGGTGAAAATAAATAGGGTAGAAAATGCAACGGAAGAATAAAACAGACAAAAAAATGTAATACATTTAAAAATAAGTAAGGAATAAATAAAGTTGAAGATTATAACGGACAATAAATAAATAAGGTAATTATTACAAAGGTGAATAAATAAAGAAGCTAATTAAAAGAGATATATACATTTATGTCTCACTGTATAATTTAATTTCTACCTACATTTATTTCTTCGTTGTATTTTTTGGGGCAATTAATTGTGTGCTTATTTATTTATTGAGCATTTATTTATTTCTGTATTTATTTTTTAATATGAAAGACATGGTCCTCCATACACAGCGCAGTTTTCAATAGCAATTGAATGGCCGTGATCGTATAGTGCTTGGTCCTCTGCGTTGGGGCGGCTGCAGCAACCCCGGTAGGATTCTGGGTCACGGCAGCTGTTCTGTTTTTTTTGAATTACTACATCTTTGCTTTACATGCTTTCTTTTACATTGATAGAAACTGGACAGCTTAGCCTAAAAGTCCTGCAAGAGTCCCCAAATTTAGGACTACAACAAACATTTGACTGGCCTTCTATGCACTCACCAGCAAAGAGCACCATTGCTTGCATACTGGTTTTAGAACGTAGTTATTCCCGAAGCTGAACGCGGGGCTAGTGGCGCAATGGATAACGCGTCTGACTACGGATCAGAAGATTCTAGGTTCGACTCCTGGCTAGCTCGTATTTTCTTTAGCTATCCCTTGGTCGTTATTTCCAACAGTTTCCAACAAACTGGCTGTCAAAATACATTTACATCTATAAAGGGTGATGAGTATATATCGTTTCAACATGTTTGCAAATTCATTTAAGCTTCTCAGTGTCAGTCAACTACAGCAAGCTTTTGCTGTTGTTTTTCTGTTTTTGCTTGCTAATCATCTTTCCTTGAAAAAAACAAATTTGTCCCTGAAGGACAGAATCAGCAGTGCTAGATAAACCATCCATGAAATTTTCATTTGTTAGTCACAAGGTCTTGTTTGGCGTAAGTAGCCGTGATCGTATAGTGGTTAGTACTCTGCGTTGTGGCCGCAGCAACCCCGGTTCGAATCCGGGTCACGGCAACTTTGCAAGGCAAGATATTTATTATCCCTCTGTCGTAAAAAGGATGCGACCAAAGTAGCAGATCAGGAGCTTAGAAAGAGTCCTGCATACTGACCATCACCATTTTGTATTCATTTAAAGGTATATTATTTTTTCTCTGGAGCATTTATGTTGAGCATGTGTCTAAAATGTTGTATATTTGAATGTATTTTTTCAATAAAGTTGTGGGGAGTAGCTACTAAAAAAGTCACAATCCTGACTTTTTTCTCAGAATTCTGACTTTAAACTCAGAGGTAAATTCATTTTTTGTGGCCCTAATTCTCTTCCACACCCAAGAAAGCAGACGGCATGTAAACGCTGGATGTCGAACCTCACCTCTGCTGCAGATATGTGCCGATGAGATTCACTTTGTCAATCAGTACAGACTCTCGGTCCACTTCCTCCAGTGTCTCCTCTGACCCAACATCAGCCTTCTCAAGTGTGTGAGACACGGACTACAGGGGTAAAGAGGATTGAGAGGGCTGGGTTTACTTTTTGTGGGTTTGTTGGATAGAGGTATTACCTCTGCAAAATGTATGTACATGTGACTCTACAGCACCAAAAGTTATATGTTAAAGAAGAGACATTTTGTCATAAACTACAGTTTTTCACCACCAGAAATGCTTAGCTGCTGGTGCATTAGAGCCATAGTCATAGTAAGTGCTAAAACACACAGGAAGTAGTGAAAGAGACATTGAAATGTTGCTCTTCTGCCAATTTAGAGCTGATGACAACAGCAAAGTGTGTTTCCCCAGGCTAAAATATCTGTGTACGCCTGAGTGCAAGGTCTGATCTAATATAAGTACAAAGACTCCATGCCAATCCACATGCACAGATTGACTGAAAACACAGGAGATTACAGGTATAGCTGGTGGCTGTGTGTGCATGCGTGTGTGTTTGTGTGTGTGTGTGTGTGTGTGTGTGTGTGTGTGTGTGTGTGTGTGTGTGTGTGTGTGTGTGTGTGTGTGTGTGTGTGTGTGTGTCCCACCTCCAGCCTGGAGAGGAGAGCCTTGATGTAGGGCTCCCTGGGGTCCGGCAGGGGCTCCTGAAGCACACACAGCAGCAGGCTGTCGGCCAGGGCAAGGGCCAGAGGAACGTTGTGGCCCGGGCTCCTCGACCGGGACATCCTGGAGAAATAACGAGACTGTGAGAATGTGTTTGGATTTGTTTGAGAAGTCTGTAAAAATGTACATTTTAAACAACAGTACGTAGGTTGTGTCTATACATGGCAAAATAAAGACATGTCATTCCTCACAGCAACACATGTAGCCTACTGGTATTTTATATAACAATTTGATCGCAAACAGGTGCGATGATTAAGACACTTGGTTCCTTTTGGTGATTAGAAATGACACATAGTCCCCAAAAATATGGATATAGCCAATTTCTAAATGGAAAACTTGTAGCTCATCTCAGGCAAAGGAAATAACTGATGCTTTTGGTGTCCTTTAATTAAACCTGGCCTAAGAGGGTTTTGGTTCTTAATGTGTCTTTTAATGTAAAAAAAAAAGCCCAAATTAATTATCATATAATATAGGAATGTAGCACACAATTCTGGGCCCTGTATAAAGGCATTCTCTATGGGCTACCCCACATCCCCAGCTTTTCATTCTAGCAATCTTTGGGCCCTGGGTACTCCACCCCCAGTCAGACACCCCTCCTTACCATAAATAGTGGTTATTCCTGTTTTCTGTAACAATGTCCTGCCGTGTCCTTGGTGGAGACTCCCCTTTAAACTGAAGCAAACTCACTGAATAAACATAACACGATTAAATCCAACAACAGGGTCAGGAGAGATTCATTCAGCTCACCTGGTTGTGTCCTGGGCGCAGGCACCACTTCAGGGCATGGACACAACCTGCCAGAGTCATCCACAGCACACCCAGCCACAGCAGCCTCCAGCACACCCCCAGCAGGAACGGAGAGGGCTGCAGCGGCGCCTCCAGCTGGCACACGCACCACACTACACCCACGGGAGCAAAGGTGTACCAGCCTTTCCTCGTAGTCTGTGACCAAGATGTTTTCTGTGGCTGATGAACAACTGGGGCTTTGTTTGAACTGCTGGAGTAACAGGGCAACAGAGAGAGAGAGAGACTTAAGTAAAAGTACTAGCACCACGCTGTAAAAATACTCTGTCACAAGCAAAGGTACTTCATTAAAAATGTTACTTAAGTAAAAGTATGTCAGTTTCATCAGGAAAATGTACTTAAAGTAAAACTACTCAATCCTCCCATTTTAGAAACTGGAAAGGATCCAAACAGGTTTGTCAATCAGCTGTGTGTTTAATCGTTACAGCTGGACTTGTAGGCTGTTATATTGTTGGTCGTTAAATAAACTACATGTGCTTTGTGTGCACAAATCTTAATGTGTAAAGTAACTAGTAATTAAAGCTGTCAGATGAATGTAGTGGAGTAAGTACAATATTTCTCTCTGAAATGTAGCGGAGTAGAAGTACAAATACCTCAACATTTATATTCATATATTTACATATGTATACATATATATTTATATATGTATTCATATTTACATTTATGTAAAGTACTTGAGTAAATGTACCTAGTTACATTCTGCCACTTTATGACTTACAGAAATCAAATCTAAGACGTTTTAAAGGTCCCATGGCAGGAATATTTCACTTTATGAGGTTTTATAACATTAATATGCGTCCCCCCAGCCTGTCTATGGCCCCCCAGTGGCTAGAAAAGCCAAACCCTGGGTATCCGGCTCTGCCTTTAAAAAAATGAAAGCTCAGATGGGTCGATCTGGAATCTTGCCCCTTATGACCTCATAAGGTTATCTTCCCTTTCTCTGCTTTGCCCGCCCAGAGAATTGGGCCCACCCAGGAGAGAGAGACATCATGGCTTTCAAACGAGCAAAGTGGCAGTTGGTCAAGGCCTCCAGCTTGCCCCCCCCCCTCCTCAAGAGCTACAGACTCAGAAATGTCACATGCTAAGGAAAGCTCATCATCTTCTAAACAGAAGCATCCAAAGAGCACCATGTCATGGGACCTTTAAGTACATCTAATAAGTGTTTAGCAACACAAGACATGAGATGGAAAGTTACAGATTCCTTGCTTCACTTTAAATTTCTGAACAATATTTTAAAACACAACATGCATTTATAATGATGAAGCAGCTGTTGGGTCCAGCTGGGCACTGTACTGTACTGTATAAGTGTGTCACTTGGTCTCTTAGCTCATGTCTCAAGCAGAAAGGAGTGAAGCCAGAGGTGTACACATGTTGACAGATATCTGCCTAATGGCAGCAGGAAAACATCTGCTGTCAATGTAGACTGAGCAGAGGCATGCTGGGACCATCGTCTCCTCCCTGTAGCAGCAGACTGTGACACACACCTGCCACTCAAACACTAAAAAAGGCCACTTGTTGAAAGACACAATGTTTTAGCACAGAATCAGTATTTATTATCATTATTATTCCTTTTCTTACCAATAATAATGATAATACACTCATCGTATTCCATTTTATTGTAATACTATTTCATCTTCTTACATAGATGTTTCTAATATTACATTTTGCTGTAGATGTAATACCTCCTTATCTTAAGTCATCCCATGCATGATTTCTGCCTATTTCTTCTGGCATGCTCTTATTTTGAAGCACAGTGAGTTGTATACGCATGTGGCATGAATTAAAAAAAAAGGTAAGCAAGAAATAAAAATAAACTTGACTCTATTTGACACGCAGGTCTACCTACCTGTGCTGTTTTTGGCTCCTGTCAGCAGGTTCTCCCTCCTCCTCCTCCTTTACCTCCTCCATCCATTTACAGGCCCGCTCCCGGCCCACTCCCGATCCCGTACCCGCTGGACCTTTGGGGTAGGCAGCTGCAATCTGAGGCATGGGAGCAACACAAACATACCCATTCCGCCTGAAACTTCACCAGAACAAAAGGCTGGCCGGAATGTGATTAGTTCTGTGAAGCTTGTTAAACTGGTCCTACTGGAAGATTGGTTTAATGTAGTTGCTTTTTCCTCTCCTGTCCTTCAATCCATGAAGGAATGTGTTCAACACCTGATTACAATTGTGTGTGAAAGACAAGCCCTGCTTCGCCCAGGTGCCAACACCAACCCCTCCGACAGGTCTGAATCAGTGTCACACACTGACATGGGCTATTATTAGATCACACCTTGTGAACAAGCTGTTGGAACTGAACAGCATTACACTTGCACTTACGAGAGAGAAGTTTACAAATGGAAAATTGGACATTTTAAATTGTCATCACTCAAGAGTCAAGCCATAACTGAGGTTGACTATGTCTGTTCACATCATCAATCATTTTAAATGTAAGCTGCTGTAAAACGCGTCTGTTTTCTGAAGCCATGCTGCCATCTAGCAGTAAAATCAGGACTAGCATCCAGACAAACCCATTAACCTGAAATGTTGGGTACTATAAAATAGTTTGGGCTTTATGCTTCCAAGTTCAACACATTCATAATGAAGTTAACAGAAAACCTAAGGTAGGTCTACAGATATAAAATAATTTAATTTCCTAACACATAGACAGAATCATCACTTAATATGATCAAACTCAAAATATATTCTAATATTCCACATTGTACAGGTTTATTTTCATAGAGCTATGTAAATAATGGGCACATTCATGGCATTTCATATGGCCTTCATTTTGTGTGTAAGCTTGTGTTGTCATCATAGACAACTTTTTTAATGAAATAAGAAATGAGTTCCAGCACCACACGTTTTTCTCATGAGCATTTCAGTAGGAAGGGTGATTGCTATCACAAGTTTTGAGCTCTTCCTTCTGAATTACATTCTCCTTTCTCACTTTACTGTGAGGAGATATGTGGGACACGTGACAATATACCTTAATAGTTTTAAACCTAACATACACTACCGGTTAAAAGTTTGGGGTCACTTATACATTTCCATACCACTCCATTATAGACAGAATACCTGCTAATTTGGGTGGGGGGGCTGATCTTTAATGCAATATCTACATTGCCCATTATCAGCAACCATTCATCCAATGTTCCAAAGGCACATTCTGTGTACTAATCTATCATTTAAAAATAAAAAACTAGAAAAACATTGGAGAACCATTTTACTATTATGTAAGCACATAATGTAATCTGATTACTGCCCTGGTTAAAAAAACAATGCAACTGATCTCAGCTGGCATTCTGTCTACAATGGAGTGCAATGGGAATTTCTATGTGACCCCAAACTTTTGACCGGTAGTGTATATACTGTTCTTTAAAGGTCCCATGACATGGTGCTCTTTAGATGCTTTTATACTGTAAATACTGTATCTGAGGTCTCTTTTATATAGACCTTAGTGGTCCCCTAATACTGTATCTGAAGTCTCTTTTATATAGACCTTAGTGGTCCCCTAATACTGTATCTGAAGTCTCTTTTATATAGACCTTAGTGGTCCCTTAATACTGTATCTGAAGTCTCTTTTATATAGACCTTAGTGGTCCCTAATACTGTATCTGAAGTCTCTTTTATATAGACCTTAGTGGTCCCTAATACTGTATCTGAAGTCTCTTTTATATAGACCTTAGTGGTCCCTAATACTGTATCTGAAGTCTCTTTTATATAGACCTTAGTGGTCCCCTAATACTGTATCTGAAGTCTCTTTTATATAGACCTTAGTGGTCCCCTAATACTGTATCTGAAGTCTCTTTTATATAGACCTTAGTGGTCCCCTAATACTGTATCTGAAGTCTCTTTTATATAGACCTTAGTGGTCCCCTAATACTGGATCTGAGGTCTCTTTCCCAAAATTCAGCCTTGGTGCAGAATCACAGCCACTAGAGCCAGTCCCACAGTGAGCTTTCCTTAGGATGTGCCATTCCTGAGTCTGTAGCTTTTGGTTTTTTTCGGTACCTGGGAATAAGAACAGTCTACACATACTAGTTGGTGGTAAAAAAACGACATAGGGCCCAAACATAGGCTCGTTGCTGACACCCATAAACATCCCACACAGCAAAACAAGAAGAGAGAATCCAGGCAGAGTGCAGAGTCTCTGCAGATACAGACACCACCACACACTGCTATTGGGTCAGAAATGATCATTAAGAGGGATTTTTTTGTATTATTCTATATTACATAGGGAAAATATGGCATATTATATCTTTAAGCACAACACCAAATTAAGCACTTGTAATATTTTTTGTAGGTTAATAAAGATATAAGCTCGTACCACTTTAAACCCTTATCATGTTGAGCTCCAATTGTTGTTCTGTTATTGGGGAGAACATATTTTGTGTTTAGCATCAAGCTTCTATAAAACTAGCTTTAAGGTTTCTTCACCCGTAAGGACAGTGCTGGCCCTGGTAATAAAATTAATCGCAATACAAAACAAAAATGTTTTATGGAAACGGAACATGTTTCTATGATCAGGAAAAGGCAATCTGTTCTCTCTTTTAGAATAACTTAACACCCTGTGAGAGATGTTTTTTCTTGCCTCTGGTGGTTTAACTTCTCTTCTTGCTGCAGTGATGTACAGGTGCACTTCAGGTCCCAGTGACATCACTGCTGGGTGGGGCTACAGGTCACCCAACCACACCACACCCTGCACCCGAGGTGCCATTCAATCCATGATGATTAACTTCTAGATATGTCAATAACAAAATTATCCCACAGTTTCAGATTGACTGTATCCGTGAGAACGCTGCGCAATCCTTTAAATAAAAATATATATATATATATATATATATATATACACACACATACATATACTGACACCCAGAGCCCTTGGTAGCATTCAGTGAGTCTTGGAAGAGTGGAACTGATTGTTTACTTTTCAGAACTTTACTAAAAAAAATAAAATAGGTGTTGTAGGTGTGACAATGACAAACCAAAAGATTTAAATGAGAAAAAAAAATAACAGATGTCCGAGACATTTCCAAAAGGAAATAAACAGCATCAAATCATATCAGTTATCTGCAACAATATGGTAACAAACAATATAACAGTTGGTGCTGGGCAGAAACACAACGAACTGCTATGGAAGGCCAACCACAGCACTGTTTTATACAGTATTTTGTACATTTTTTTCAGTTCTTTATTTTATTCAATAAACAAAAACTATACTTTAAGAAATACATAAAATGGGCACTCAAACCTTTATGAGGACTGAGAAACAACTTTCCCACCACTCCATTAGCTCACACAGTAAGACCTTAAAATGTCAGACGCCCAGATAGCTCAGATGGGAGAGCGGGTGCGCACGTATAGAGGTTTACTCCTGAACGCAGCGGGCCGGGGTTCAACCCTGACCTGTGGCCCTCTGCTGCATGTCATCCCCCCCCCCCCACCCCTTTTTTATTTCACCAGCTGTCCTGTAAAATAAAGGCCTAAAATTCCCAAAATATAATCTTAAAAAAAAACAAAAAAAAAGTATGCGGTCTTCCATACTTTCCAAGCCCTCACAGGAACCCTGTATTTGATATATTGTCCCTGGTTTTAGCAGCTTCAATGAAAATGTTTATCAGTGCTGTGTATTTAAAACAAGTGTTCAGCTTTTTGTTGTTTATATATATATTCTGTTCAAAATCAAAACTTTGCATTTTTCTATCTACTAACTTCATTTTCTCACAAAGTTCTGGCAGCATGAAACTCAACAGCTCATTCAACATTTTAACACTTTACAGACACATAAAACTGTGCTGGTCTTCAACTCATCCCAGTTCCAGCTCTGTATGTACACAAGCCTGCGTCCATGTGCATATGACTGGCTTTGTTCATGAATGTGCATACAAGCTGCTGAGGTAAACATGCAGGGTCAGTCTGCGGGTCTGTGCTGGGTCCGCGGAGCTCATCACACAACCTCAGGGTTTAGTGATGTGAACTTCACTAGTGCCGCTGCCGTTGGTGGTTGTGGTGATGATGTACTGCGTGGTGGCTTGCTGATTGGCCGGTTGCTGCTCCAGGTGCTCAGCGTGGGCCTGGGTGGTGCTCTGGGGACCAGTCGGTTTGGTATCCAGCTCGGTCTGACCCTCGGAGATTACGTAGTGTGTCTGCGGGACAGGAGTGAGAACGCCTTTAGTTCCACAAATAGGAGGTTCAGTTCACTACCGCAAGCCGCCATGTTCAATGTGTTATGGTTACATAACCATTCATCGTTTTCTGGCAGGAAAATCGCATTCAGATTCTTCCCCTGCCCATTGTTCAGCTCTAACAAAAAAGTTTCTAAAAGATGTTCAGGTAGAGCAACAATTACTTCATCAGGTTCACTCTTCAATAAGGACACAGATGTGACGTAAAGGAGCCGCAAGCTTTATGCTACTTATTTAACTTAAGTTACAGTATGTAGTTTATGGCGTTTTTCCACTGCATGGTATCTACTAAACTCGCCTTTATCGATTTTTTTGGTTTTCCAAAAGTCGCTGGTACCTGCTAACAGGCACTTTTTGTAACCTCAGTCCAAGCGAGCTGAGGCGGTACCAAAAGGTGACGTGAAAACCTGCAGACTACAGAATCATCACTAATCACTGCGTCATCGTTGCTAGCAACAGGGGGGGCTCAAATCACGCATGAGACGGCACAAATCTGCAATGGAAAAAGAGGACGGTGCACCGCGGTCGAGCAGGTACCATTAATGGAAAAACGCCATTAGATGAAGACACGGCATACAGAATGCTGATGTAAACAAACACTGTCATCCAACATGTATCAGACAGCGTTCACTCACCGTTTTCACCTGGTTGCTGTTGACTCCAGATACAGGTGTGCTGGCCTCAGCGATCACATACTGCGTGTGAGGTAGAGCCATCATCTGGATCTCAGACGCTGCCACAGTAAAAAGGTAACGTTACCCTGAGAGCCAATCATCCAGTACAGAACCATCAATAAGATTGGGAATCGAGAACCGTTTCCAACTTGGAATCGATTGGAACAATGAGGTTTGGAATCCGATCATCGGCTCCAAATTAACATGGGCAAAATTTGGTTTCCGTATCAACCACCAAACTTCCAGGTGCTTGTTGGGTTGCAGTCATGGAGCACAAGCGGCGCTCTATAGTGTGGCTTTATTTTATGTTGAAAAAGCCCAGTAAAAGTGTAAACCACCACTGAATCAAAATGAAATGTTCCTTTTATCTTTGAAATAAGAATGTGACCTGTTTCAATTCCACACCTCAAAGAATCGGGATCGAAAGGAAGAACTGGGATTGGAATAAGAACTGTTAAAATCAAAACAATGCCCATCCCTAACCATCAGAACATACAGAGTGTGACTGGTGGATATGGGAGCATGTGTGTGACTCACAGTAGCCGCGGTAGTTCCAGTTCCCAGGTATGTATGCGTGCTGCACCGCGCCCTGCTGCTGCTGCTGCTGCTGCTGCTGCTGCTGGGTGCTGCTGCTCTGCAGGCCGTGGTTCTGGGCTAACGTCACGGGAGACAGCTGGGTGGGGCTCAGCTCCTGGCTGGGCTGCTGGGAGGAGGGGCTTAGAGGCTGACCGGTGACCATAAACAGAGTCAAGAGATATAAGTATTTGGTTACTATCAAACTTAACATTATGGGGCCTACAACATGTGGTATTACATGTTATTATGTGTGGTAAATTGTGTATTTATTCATCAATTCGTTAGGAGCATTGAGGGTTTACCTGAGTGGCACCCTGTCCAGTGCCGGAGGCCTCATTGACCTGGATGTGTTGGACCTGGATGGAGTGCTGGCTGTAGCCATGAGGGTCATGCAGCTGGCTCACGTCTACTGTCGGGTGCTGGGAATGTGGGGAGGAAGCCTGTGAAGCACAGAGGAACATATGTGCTACGGTTTCTTAGGGCTGGGCAACATGTTGATATGTTATTGATATCATGATATGAGAATAGATAACGACTTAGATTTTGGATATCGTAATTTGTCTTTTTCCTGCTTTTAAAAGGCTGCATTACAGTAAAGTGATGTCATTTTCCTAACTTACCAGACTGTTCTATTATTTGCTTTTACCCACTTAGTCATTATATCCACATTACTGATGATCATTTATCTCAAATGTCATTGTGTAAATATTTTACTCATACCCTACAGGATCATCACAATATTGACATCGAGGTATTTGGTCGAAAATATCCTGATATTTGTTTTTCTCCATAACATAACACTTTTAACTATTTTACCTGCCTACTACATTTAAAAAATATAGCAGAAAATAAAAAGGTTTAAATTAGTGCTGTCAAACGATTAAAATATTTAAAAGCGATTAGTCGCATTACTGTCATAGTTAAAGCGCACATAGTTATTTGCACATCTTTATCTATTCTAAATGTCCATTATTTCTTCTCATTTTAATGCCATTGTCAAAATGGAAAAGTGGATCGGCTTGCTTTGTGCAAATGTGTTTTTATTGAAAACAAAACTGGCATATTGCCTACTGTAGTGTTCAAGTTCACACTAACACTCACTTTTCATAGTGGCTGGTGGGTTATTTTAAATCCTACATATACATATAAAACATCATAGAAATAAAGGGGGTACAATTCTTCACTAATTCCCTGAGCCAGCGGTGGCTCAGTCAAATTGTTTTGTCCAACAAGCATCCCCAAACTAAAAGAAATTTAATTTACAACAATAGAAATTTGAGTAGCTGGAACTAGGTAACCGATGGCATTTTTGCAACAATTAGACTTAAAATAATTAATCTATTATCAAAATAGTTGCAGATTCATTTTCTAGCAATCGACTTATAGTCTAATTTAGCCCTACATAAAACCCATTACTTTGAGTGTGTGGAGTTTGTACCAGGCAGCTCGCAGCTGTCAAAGTGTGTAACTGTGACTGTCCAGCAGGAAGTTATTGAAATGTCAGATTTACAGGGATAAAAAGAAGTTTAAAAAATAAAAATAAAAATCTGGGTCCTAGATCAGATCCTGGATCTTACCGCGGCCACTTGCACCACCTGCAGCTGGATGTGTTGCGGCTGGGACAGGCTGCCACCCGCCTGAGTCACGGGGATGTACTGGATCCTCTGGTAGTCTCCCTGCGCTGTGCGGTAGTCTGTGGTCAGTGTTTGAGAAAGCTCCGTCATGGCCTGGGTGAGCAAATCTGTAGTCTGTGGAGAAAAATAAAAAATATAAATAAAGTTGTTATACTGTATTAGATTAGATTAGATTCAACTTTATTATCATTACACAGGTACAAGTACAAGGCAACGAAATGCAGTTTGGGTCTAACCAGAAGTGCAATAGCAGTAAGTGCAGGATATAAAATGGTTCCATGAGTGCAGGACATGGATATGTACTGAATAAGTATGAAAATTAATACTATTATAAACAGAATTTTACAGATGGGTTTGTCCTATGAATATAAAATATAGATAACAAGTATTGTGAGCAAGATTTACAGCTGGATATGTGCTGAATATAATATACAGTTTGGGTATTACTATAAGTAGAAATTTTACATATATGTACAGTGAACATAATATGAGCAAGATTTACAGGTGAGTATGTACTATGAATATATATACAGGCGGCTATTATAGACTGAATTTTTACAGATAGATATAATAATTTAGGCTAAATGTAGCAGTATAACAATGATTTAAGGTAGTACAAATAAAGTTTGGGCAGAAGCTCTCCGAATTAAAGTGCAGTGGAAAGTAATTGCACATTACAGTTAAGGTGCGGTAATGCAGATGTATATGTAAACAATTGGTACTGTAAATACTGAAAACAGCAGTGCAAATTGAAATGTAAGTATTGCAAAAAGGTAAGTAGTGCAAAAAAAGATGCCGATATAAACAGTTGTTACTATAGTAACAGTCAGCAGTGCAGGTGAACATTATAGTATTGCAGATAACAAAATGGAGGCAGGTATGAGGAAGGAGAGGAGAGTCAATCAGTGTATGAAGGGGAGTGGGATTAATGAGGGTTAGAGTTCAATAAAGAGACAGCTCTGGGGAAAAAACTGTTCTTTAGTCTGCTGGTCCTGGTCCGGAGGCACCTGAACCGCCTGCCGGAGGGCAAGAGAGAAAACAGTCTGTGGGCTGGGTGGAAGGAGTCCTTAAGGATGCTGCAAGCTCGATGCAGACAGCGTTTCCTCTGGATGTGCTCGATGGCGAGTAGTGGAGTCCCGGTGATGCGCTGGGCGGTTTTCACCACCCTCTGCAGTGCCTTGCGCTCTGCAACAGAACAGCTCCCATACCACACTGTTGTACAGTTGGTCAGGATGTTTTCTATTGCACAGCGATAGAAGTTCACCAGGATAGTCGGGGAAAGCTGATTCTTCCTCAGTGTCCTCAGGAAGAAAAGGCGCTGGTGAGCCTTCTTGACCAGGCAGGAGGTGTTGGTTGACCAGGACATGTCCGCCGAGATGTGGATCTCCAGAAATTTGAAACTGGAGACACGATCAACCATTGATGTGGATGGTGTCGTGCGTGCCCTTGACTCTTTTGATGAGCTCCTTGGTTTTGGTGGTGTCGAGGAGCTGGTTATTTTGGTGCACCATGTGGCCAGGTGCTTGATCTCTTCCCTATAGGCAAAGGCAGTCTCATCGTTGTTGCTTATGAGACCAATCACCGTAGTGTCGTCCGCAAACTTGATGATGGAATTCGATTCGTACACAGGCTTGCAGTCGGAGGTGAAGAGAGAGTAGAGAAACGGGCTTAGCACGCAGCCCTGTGGTACACCAGTGTTGAGTGTGATGGACGTGGAGCAGTTGGAGCCTGATCGAACATTCTGAGGTCTGTTGGTCAAGAAGTCCAAAATCCAGTTGCACGTGGAGGTGGTGATGCCCAGGTCTCCAAGTTTGGCTATTAGCTTAGCCGGGATGACAGTGTTAAATGCTGAGCTGAAGTCAACAAACAGCATGCGTGCATAAGTGTTGTTATTCTCCAGATGTGTGAGCACAGAGTGCA
Source organism: Etheostoma perlongum (assembly GCA_026937815.1). Lineage (NCBI taxonomy): Eukaryota > Metazoa > Chordata > Actinopteri > Perciformes > Percidae > Etheostoma > Etheostoma perlongum. The sequence goes on from CM049373.1 coordinate 4,859,918, forward strand.
GTGTCATGGAAACTGCATCCTCTGTGCTCCTATTGCTACGGTAGGCAAACTGGTGTGAGTCCAATGTAGTAGTCTTTTAGGTGTGCCAGGACCAGCTGCTCAAAGCACTTCATTATGATGGGTGTGAGTGCTACAGGGCGGTAGTCGTTAAGGCACTTCGGGCTGGAGTGTTTTGGCACTGGCACAATGGAGGTGCACTTAAGGCATGTTGGTACAGCTGCTTGGGCAAGAGACAAGTTGAAAATGTCTGTAAAAACATCTGGTGTATATTATTTAGCCCTTACTTTCTTTCTTGCCTCTGCTGCACTGAGTCCAGTTTTATATAGTTACATTTAAGTGCTTTGTTCTTGTGAATCACCAGAGGCCTTACAATATGACATTATTGTGATATTAAACATATTCCAGAAGGAAATAAAACTCAACTGCACCATCTTGTGGACAGAAAAAGCAAATAATTTCATTATTCTAGTGCAAAAAAGATATACTCGTGTCATTTCTATAATTACAGATCAATACTTGGCCTCCGTGTATTGATAAAGTATTACCACTACTATGCTGTATCGAGTTTTCCCCCACCTCTATTGCTCTTACCACTTTTTAGTTTATGCAATACTCATTTTCAGAAATCCACTTAACATGATTGTAGCCCTTTCTTACCACGACAGCCTCGGCTGTAGTACCGTCTGCGCTGATGACTGCAGGAGCACTGCTGATCACAGCTGTCGTCAGAGGTGCCTGGATAGTGTTGGCCAGTTGGGCAAACTCTGGATGCTTCTTCCTGATGTGCTGAACCATCTTAGTCTGAGATACAATCACATAGAAGGTTATCAGTTGGGGTCTGGGACTGTCCAGGAAGAGAATTGTGATTTACTGCAGACACGGAGAGTTTCTCTGTATGGATATTTAGAATATATTTGACAGAGCTTTATACCAACCTTGCTGCTGTACTGTTTGGCACAGTGTGGGCAACAGACGGGTGCAGTGGCGATGGTGCCAGTCAGCTGTGTGTGCGTGCTCAACATGGGGTCTGGCTCACCAGGAGCAGCCGGACGCAACTTCCGGATGCTGGGAGGCAATTCTGCCCCGGGGTGGTTCTTCAGTATGTGTGCTTTCCTCTTACTGGCACTCTTGTACACCTGCACAGAGATTAAATCTGATGGTTTTATTACAGGGTCCTTTTTCCCCCCAGTGCATTGGTGTGTAAGTGACTGATGTGAACAAACATCTTTGAAATTGGTCCAGTATGGAGCGAGAACACTGTAACCGGCGTTTATGTCGTGAACCAGGCGGCAATGTAACCCTATAGGACAAATGCGCATTGCCAGTTTCAGTCCAATGAAAGTGCTTGTTTCGCCACTGACAGGCTCAGATTATTATTGTACAGCAGTGTTCAAAATAATAGCAGTCCAGCATCACTAACTTCATAAATCATATCGTTTGGTAGAAGTGATATTTCTATATGGCAAATAATTTACTAATAAGTGTTGTAGAGTCCTAGAAAACCAACAGACCCAACAGTCATGACATTCATTCTCCTCATTCTGTGTAATTGGATCTATAATTGAAAGGGGCATGTTCAAAGTAATAGCAGTGTTGTGTTCAATTAGTGAGGTGATTGATACTGTGAAGAAACAGGTGTTAATTATGGCCCATCTTTATTATAGTGCATTTCATACTGCAATACGTTCCAGACATTGCTCTGAGGAACAGTGGACTTTGATTAAAAAGTTGATTGGAGAGGGGAAAACATATAAAGAAGTGCAGAACCTTATAGGCTGCTCAGCCAAAATTTTTTAAAATGCCCTGAAATGGCATCCAAAGCCTGAAAAAACGGTCAACTCCCATGGAGTACTGTTACGATCAAAAGAAGGCTATGTGAAGCAAAGATATCAGCTAGAAGCCCCCGCAAAGTCCCATTGCTGAAAGAAAAGACTGAATAGGTTGAAATTTGCCAAAGAACACAGGACTGGCCAAAGGAAAAATGGCACAACATTCTGTGGACTGATGAGAGCAAAATTGTTCTTTTTGGGTCTAGGGGCCCCAGACAGTTTGTCCGACGACCCCCATGCACTGAAAAGCCACAGTACACTGTGAAGACAATTAAGCATGGTGGTGCAAAAATCATGTTATGGGGATGTTTCTCATACTGTGGTGATGGGCCTATTTATCGCATACCAGGGATTATGGATCAATTCCAATACATCAAAATACTTGAAGAGGTCATGTTGCCTTATGCTGAAGAGGAAATGCCTTTGAAATCGGTCTTTCAACAAGACAATGACCCAAAACACACCAGTAAGTGAGCAAAGTCTTGTTTCCAGATGAACCAGATTGATGTTATGGATTGGCCAGCCCAGTCCCCGGACCTCCATCCCATACAAAACTTCTGGGGTGACATCTAAAATGCTGTTTCTGAGGCAAAACCCAGTAATGCAGAGGAATTGAGGAATGTAGTTCAATCGTCCTGAGCTGCAATACCTCAAGTTCTCAAGTGCCAGAAGTTGGTCGACACATATGTGAAGCAGTTCTCAGAAATAATGGTTATGCAACTAAATATTAGTGCAGTGATTCAAAGTAAAGCGAACCCTTGACACTTTTTTCAGTTTATACAGTAAAAGTTTGAGTTTGTAAAGAAAAATGCAAATACGGCACAGCCTGAACAGCCTAATATTAATTTTTCTTCACTTTCTGTAAAGATATAACACATACTTGATCAATTTTGTCATGTTTTGTACACATGATAGAGCTTTTTGTTAAAGAGTAAGATCCTTTTAGTTTAACCCTAGCCAAACTCACCAGACTCCATGTAAATAAACGTGTGTAGTTTATTTCAATCAAACCAGAGTGGTGATTGGTGAAGCAGTAACACTGCAGCTTGTTTCAATGCTGTCTTGCAATGTAATACTGGACCAATTTCAAAGATTGTTGTTTTCAATCAGTCCCTTAGAGGGTCCAGGTTAAAAAAAACAACAACCTGAAGTTAACCTTTAACATCATACTGAAAGCTCAGAAGTTTCAGGTGAAGCAGAAGTTTGCATGTTTGATTCAAAGCATAAGCATTCATGCAGAACACAGGATTGCACTCTGAAATCATTACATGAATAAATAAAATAACAGCATGCCAAGCAGCCTCCAAACCTCACTGTACACATAAAAGGCTGGGGAAAACAAACCTTGTCACAGTACTGGCAGAAGTAGTCCCTGTTGGGCTTGATAATTGGCAGCGTGAGCTCAGGCACATCATCAATACGCATCTCTGGATGACGCTTGGACAAATGATTGACCTGGAACCAGAAAAATAAAGCAATGTGTATTGGAATTCAATAGGAACTAAGTAAAAAGCTTTCTGCGAGTTGTTGCTCACCAGCATTCCTCTGCGTCTGAACCCCATCATGCACACTCGGCATTTGAACATGAAGCTCTCGAAGTCGGTGGTGGGCACCTTCAGTTTCAGGGTTTTGGAGCGGTGGATTCGGTCAGCCTTCTTGGCCTCTCTGTCGGGATTGTGCATGCGCTGCATGTGCTCCCGCAGCTTATCCTTCCTCTTAATGTCACAGGAAAATGACATGTCACATGAGAACTCACATACCTTATTAACCAACACTGCCAACTGGTATCTTTCAATCCTCTGTCATTTCATCTTACCTTGAATTGTTTACCACATGTTGAGCACAGGAAGTCCTTGCGGTCAGAGTGGCGCAACATGTGCAAACGCAGCTTGTCTGGCCGGCAGAAGGCCTTTTCACAGTTTGAGCACTGAAAGATCTTCTCTGAATGGAAGCAGCGTATATGCTTCTTTACCTAAGGAAGAGAACATTTTGCAGTCTGAGAACAGAGTAATCCAACCAAAGAAAATCTCTCGACTGAATTCGACCTACTCTACAACCAAAACATCTGTATATTGTTATCTCTATATTAACTAAATCGTCTAAAGATCACTGAGTGTACTCAGACTTTTTAAAACCATTATGAATGAAATTTAAGACCTATATTGCAACATTTAAGTACAAAGACATGTAGAGTCACAAAGTAATTGCAAAGTACATATTCACATCACGATTCTCTGCCATAAATTCTTTTTCTCACAAAGTGTAATGCGTATTACATATGAACCATGACAAATTGGCAGTACCCAAGGTAGATTTTTTTGGCACCTTGCTCATCACCACAAGCCTGTAAACATAGAGACTCCAATGAAGAGAAGGGAGAGCATCGCAGAGCTTTGGAGCACTTTAAAACCTATTTTATACAGTCTATGTTTAAAATTCACAGAAGAAAAGTAGTAGCATTTGTGACGCAGTCTGCTCGTAAAATTAAATGAGAATCAAAGTCATAAAAAACAAAACTAAAAAAACATGGTTATTTAAAAATGAAATTGTGATTAGGGTAAATCGAGATTGCAATTTTAACGATTAATCGTGCAGGCCTAACGTACGGCGAATTGTATTTGGACTATGGAAAGAAAGAACTACAACACCAACAGAGAGGCGGCGTTACATGGACGTAGGAAAAGTAAGACGTATCCAATCATTTAAGACCTAGAACACAACAATTAAGCAAATTTAAGACTTTTAAAGGCCTAAAATTTGGAATTTTTGACTTAAAAAGACTCCGTGGAACCCTGGTATTCACACAATGCTACAAACAGCAGCAGCGTGAGCAGGGGCTGAGCGTCAATGAAGAATGTTCAACTTTAATGAAAAAGCTGCGCTGGACACCGCCACTTTCTACCCAGCCATCCAATCACAGCGACTCCACAATTACCACAAAGAACAATCGTCGCCTCTTATTTTTTTTTTGTAACAATAGATCTCGTTCTCCTTCTTTGCTTTTGTGAGCTTAATGTGAGTATCATCTAGAGACTTTGTGTGCTTTAAAAATTAACCCCCACGTCGGAGTTTCCTGTGGCCCATTCTGACCGGATAAGCATATAACAGACATATCTGAACCCCAAGAGTTGACTGCCTCTGAGACGCAAGGGGGGTGGCCAGAGCGAGGCCTCCGCAACGCACTTGGGTTGGTGTTCCGGGGGATTTTTACTTGACAGATTAAGATCACAGATAATCTCTGTAATTATTCCAAATGACTAAAGGTCACCAGGTAATACTTATCTTGTACAAATAGGGATTATGAGACATTCATCACTAACCTGGATGAAGTCAGTAAATGTCTTCTTGCAGGAAGGACAGGTAAAGCAGCCCTCCACAGCATGCACCCCTACATGGTCTTTGAGCAGGTCCAGCCTTTCAAAGGTTTCTGGGCACAAGAGACAAGAGTAGGAGCGGTTCTCTGTGTGCACCACTAGGTGGTCCTCCAGGGCTGAGTCACTCATGAAGCTCTTGCTGCAAATGTGGCAGGAAAAGGCGTAGGCGTCGCGGCCGTGGACCCGTAGGTGCTGCTCCAGCTTGTCTTTGTCCCGGAAGGCCTTGCCACAGTGGGTGCATTTAAAAGGACGGAAACTCTTCCTGATGAAAAGGTGCTGCAGCGCTGCGTTCTGCCATGGAAAAGAGAGACAGAGGAACTGCGGTCAGAAAACCCCCAGCAGTGTTGACTGACATGGATCTGTTGAAACATGGGGAGAGGGTGATGGATGCAATGGAGTGTTCGGGAGGGGGCATGTCCTGAAATGTCACATCAACATTAACACCATGGAAAATGACAGAATCTTTGAACCAAATGTATTCCCCTGCCATCCTCAAGGTCCTACCCACCTGTACATCCATCTGTGAGGGAAGCACGCATTGAGGAAGAGAGACACACTGTTGTAAAGCAAATCATGGCCACTATGACACCAAAAAAACAAAACTAACTCAAACACTGTTGCATTTCTGTAGAGGTGTGACGATATTCTCCAAAGTTGACTTCGAACTTTTGCAGAGCGGCAGCGGAGTTGGAGTTGGGAAAAAAGCTGCATGTAAAACCCAGCGTTAGAACGTTAGACACTTCTCTCTTTGTTTTATCTGTCTTTATCAAAATGAAAGTCAGGAGGCAGACTTTACTTTTAAAGCTATAGTGCGCAGTTTCTGTCGCCCCCATGAGGAAGTCTAAGTAATGACAGCAACAACACTGTCGTGTAGGGAATTATCTTCATTGGCGCTTCTGCGCCACCATTCTGTAAAACATAGTCATACTGAGAAGTACAGAGAGAGTTGTGTGGAGCTGAGAGATTTAATTAGCTTTGTAGCAACTCATTGGTCAACATGGACATGCTCATATCCATGTCCATACCTTAGGCTGAGTGGATCATGCTTGAAGAAAACAATTGGTCGGTCTCTCTTTGCACTTTGATTATTCCTAGAGTACTACTTTAATAGTGGTTTGCACTTCAAAAAATAAAACCATGGTCAATCATTTTTGTTATTTTTACTGTTTTAATTTTTAATTGGCGGAAACTAAAGTAGTTGAGCTAGAAAATCACACAGCTTCAATTAGAAGTTAGAAACTTACGCTGCAGTTATTAGGTCTGAAGAGGCTGTACATAAGTTATACAGGAGAGAAGCCAGTCATTTGAGTCTATGGCAAAACCTTTCAGTGCTCCTTTTTCATTTGGGGAGTGGGCTTGTGAGATGGCTAGGGTGGTTTGACTGATCTACAAGTGAAAATAGGGAAGGACCTGTGTTTTCTGGAAGAAGCTTTGTGTAAGGTGTTATTTTGATGACTGGTGTTGAATATTGTAGTTGTGTCATCTTTTCTTGGTTTTTGTTTGGGTGGGTGGTGATGACGAAGAGTGGGGGGTAATGTTCATTTTGCGAGTTGTAAATTTTGAATGTTGTTTTAAGAATAATTAAAAAAAATGTTATATCTCAGTGTTAAAATCTCGTCTCGTTCTTGTGAACCCAATCTTGTGTGTGATCTCGTAAGCCGAGTGTCTCGTCACACCCCTACATCTCAGCAACCGCAGCAGTCTTACCCGGATCCTCTTAGCACGGCGCATGTCCTGCAATGTGAGGTGGCTGTCCGAATGGCTGCTGTGTGCAGGGTCCTCCTTTAGTGGGACTGACAGCGCCGTGTTGGAGGACGGGGTGACCGACTCTGGCTCTGGTTCTCCTGCAGGCGGTAGAAGCTGGCCCTCGGCCCCGGCCTCCAACTCCATCTCGACCACCTTCATCCCGTTCTGAGCTCCCTCCACTTGCTCCTCCAGCGCCTTCTCTGTCAGTTCCATCATCTCCTGATTCAAAAAAGGTAAATAAAAAGGTCAGTCACAATTTCTCCAAGCCAGTCAACTAATCACTTAATCCAGTGATACCCAACCAGTACAACCAGTGTACCCCAGGGGATACTTCTGCAAGGGGTACGCAGACAGATTTTAGCTCAACTAAATTAACAAAAAAATTGAAATTATGATTTGATTGGAAGAATATATCCACATAATAACATGAAGTCAACTCTAACGTCTGAACGCCACATGTTGCAGTTATGTACAGATGAAATAACTAGCTATAAGTAACAACTAAACAGTTTGAATGATTATCTAAAGTACTGGAAAAAGGGTTTAAAAAGAAGCTAACAACTGAAATAGTTAGCTAAAAGTAAAGGCTTAGTAAAGTAAAGTTAATGGAAATATTGTTGAAACATTTAGCTTCCCTCCCAGTACTAGTAGTAGTAGCAGCCTAGAGTTTCTACAAAGTTCTACATATCTTACATACGTAAGAACATACATTTTGAATTGACAAAAGGGGTATGCAAGTTCATCTGGCATGGCTGTGGGGGGGCCTCAGAGCAAAAAGGTTGGGAACCAGTGGATTAAACAACACAGCACATATTAAGAGTGATTTATGCTTCTGCAGAGGCTCCACTCAGATCTTTCTCCGTAGACTAAGTAAGTGGCCTGATTTATTTGTACTTCTTTAAGAGAATAGAAGGGCCGGCCTGTGTGTGTGTGTGTGTGTGTGTGTGTGTGTGTGTGTGTGTGTGTGTGTGTGTGTGTGTGTGTGTGTGTGTGTGGTAGAGCGAGTGTGAGAGTGACGGTGATTAGCTCCGGAGCGAGTGGCGATTCTAGAGTCATAGTGAGGGAAAGTGTCTCCCCTGTGTTTTCTGACCACGGTGGAAAATCTGTAGCAGGAGAAGTTAACCCTCTCCTTGATTTCATGTTGCTTATGGAGAAGGAGAATCAGGAAATGAGTCGGGGGAAAATGCAAAACAACCAAGCCATGGCCGAGCGACGGGCAGTTACATTTTTCCAAAAGGTGTCACAGTGTCGATTTAACACAGAAGCATAAACAAATGTGTCCCTTACCGTCTTGTCCCCACCGGCGTCTACAGGTGCATCCAAGCGTATAAATTTAGGGGGCCGCCCCGGTCTTCTTCCTGTCCCAAATCTCCTCCTGCCTCTGCCTCGCCCCCGGCCTCTGGATCTGAAAGACACAGTGGATGGGTCATTTGGACTTTAATGTGATAAGAAAAGGAAAGACAAAATGGAAAATATGGTAAGTTTTTACCTGGTAACAGAGTGTACTTTGTCGTCATGCATGTTGAGATGTTGCTGCAGCTGTTCAGAGCTCACAAAGCGGCGGTTACACTCATAACAAGGCCAGTTCTTCTCCTGCTCCCGGAGCACTGAGGGAATCAGAATCAGAAACGGTTTCAACAAGGAACAATACAAAGTGAGGATGAGGACCTACTACTGTTTGGATTTGTAATGGGACACATCACACCACAGCAGGGCGGAGACATGTGTTGATATTAAGCTAAGAACGGAACTAACCTTTTTTCTCTTCTTCTGTAACATCGTGGATCTTCTGATTGACAAACTCTGCATATGATGCTGCATACCACACCTTCAGAAGGAAAAAAAAATTACATAAATTACTACAGTCTAGCCCAGTCCTTTATTTACTGGGACTGATATTTTTTTATTTTACTATCTCTCTTTCTACTACTATGGGCTAACTGTTCATCAGACACACATTTAAATGCCCTCTGTAAGTAAACAACATTACATGGCAATGCTGCCACCTGCTGGTAGGGGCAGAACATTACAACTTGACCCACTTTCACTTAACTACGGTGCCATTGATCACAGCGCCATGCTCTGCATAACGACAGTACAGTGGAACGTTTAACAGAGCGACAGTAACAATCTAATATACCATCATTACTGAGAATAAACTACATTCTTGGTTATATTTGCACTGAACAACGCATTCAATAAACAGAAATATAACTCTTGCAGTGCACATGAACAGATGCGCAATATTAGCTCACACATAAAATAGCACCCTCATGAATTAGCCTACTGTTGCTAATGCTGCATTCACTTTGCGGCTATAACATCACTAATCAAGTTTGCGAGATCCCCTCCCCCCCATAGCCATCTTTACAGTTAGCTAAGTTTACCTGAAAAAAGGGGGATAAGGCACCAAAACACCATTGCACGGGAAGGATAACTTGGAGTTGGAAGGGGTGTGTCGCGATTCTGCCTTCTCCCACCGCGACACAAGTCCGTGGATCTGAGTGTTGCCATTTCGGTTGCTACAGCCCTAGTGTTCCATACTACATATGAAGCAGGAGAAATGACCAACACAAACCTTGAGCTCTTGTTTGGGTTGGATGTTCTTGATGGATGTGTAAAATATCTCTGAGCCGTACTGGTAGGCCACCAGGTTCTGCTCCAGGTGGTTCTGAGCCGGTCGCACAAACATCATCCAGTTACAGCTGTCCTCATCAGAAAGGTCCAGCCACGTGTCCTCAGACTTCTCTCCATCTTTCTCTGCATCCAGCATGCACAGCTAAGACAACCAGCAGAAATCTGGTTAGAGATTAAACCAGAAAAGTGAAACCTTTGACTGCACTTCATTGTCCATGCAAAAACATTTCCCTTAGTTCTCAATTACCCAACACTTTCCTATAGAACTTAACTAAAACTGTTTCTTTGTTAGGACTCTATAATAACAAATGTTGCCCTCTTTCCGTCTGGGTGTTTGTAATGCAACGCTTTCACAACTTACTTTATTTCAAACTCTACTAAAATGAGAAGGGAGACAAACACAGTTTGGATTTAGAAGTTTTATCACTTCCTGCAGCCAAGAGGTATCCCTACCCAGTATCAGAATATAAAATTTAACAAGCAGGGTTTCTCTTAATAGAGAAGATGGCAGGAGATGGGTGTTTGTTTTACATTAACATTTTACTCAGTGGTGGAAGACGTATTCAGATCCTTTACTTCAGTAAAAGTACTATTACCACACTGTACATATACTCTGTTACAAGTGAAAGTCCTGCATTAAAAATGTTACTGAAAATGTACTTAAAGTATTCAAAGAAAAAGTACTTGATGAATAAAATTCTTCCCATTTTAGAAAGTGTAAAGGCTCCAATCAGTTGTGTGTTTAATGGTCTAATCATCTCAGATGGACTTGTAGGCCCTTATATTGTTGGCTAGTTATTTATAATAAAACATCAGATTTTATAAACTACATGTGTTTTGTGTGCAAAACTCCTAATGTGTAAAGTAACAAGTAACTAAAGCTGTCAGATAACTGTAGTGGAGTAAAAAGTACAATACTGCTCTCTGAAATAAAACGGAGTAGAAGTACAAAAGTGGCATGAAAAGCAACTCAAGTTAAGTAAAGTACCTCAACATTTGTACTTAAGTACAGTACTTGAGTATATGTACTTAGTTACATTCCACCACTGCATTTTACTCAGGGTTACACTGCACTAACTCAATAGCAATCAAACGACTGATTTACTTTGAGATGAATGTAGTGGTCCTGCATTTCACTCTGAGGAACCAGGGGTCCCTCCACAGGACCAAACTGTGTGCGCTTAGGGATGCGTCTCTTGGAGAACACCCCGCCCAGGAAGCGATCGATGTAGAGGACCAGAGGCAGACTGGCCCGGGCCTTGGACATGACAGGCCGGTTGGGGATGGGGTGCAGAGGGCCGTGCTTCAGACACACAGACGGGTTGGCAATATTACACTCCTCACACCCTAAGAGAGATCAATAAGACACAAATCAGAACCAAAGACACTGTTAAATAAATAATATAATATATATATATATATATATAATATAAATAAGGTTGTGCAGCTCAAAAAAGTGTCCACAGCCACAAGACAAGACATCTGTGGTTTTAATGGGCTACAATTCCCAGCAGATTTGTAACTTGACTTGAAAGTAAATTAGAACACAAATTGCTTATCAAGAAAAACATGTACTGTATGTATTCATAAATGCATTAAAAAAAAACTACTGTCAGGCCAATGCCAAGTCTGTGAGCAGATTGTCATCAAATAGACCATCATTACACAGTCACAACTCAAGATACTTTGCTGTCTGCTCAACATGAGTGGCTCGTGACAGGCCAGGCGGCTTTGTTACCACTACCACGTCACTCACAGAAAGGGATGTCAATAATTAACCGCTTTACAGTTAACCAACAATAAGAATTTTGCCAGTTACTAACTTCCTCCAGCACTGCGAAGGGTGAAAAACATTGGCTGGTTTTTTTGCATTTCTTTAAACCAATCACAATCATCCTGGGTGGCGCAACGAGCCAGACGGAGCACCGGTGCCGCTGCAAAATATCCTCGGGGAGGAACTTGTTTTGGTGAAACATATTCGTTCAAAGGTTGTTTTAGTCATGCAACAGAAAACTCAGATTGGACAGATAGTCTAGCTAGCTGTCTGGATTTACCCTGCAGAGATCTGAGGAGCAGTTAACCATAGTCCTCAAAAATCCACCAGAGTTTAGAACTCCCACAAAGAAAGAGGAATGTTGTGGATATAGACTAGATAACAGTTTGAAACAATATTATTAAAACTAAAATAAAAAATCCTATTTAAAAATAACTATTTTTGTATTGTAAAAGGAAAACTGCAAATTAACATGCTTGTGTTAATATGCATGTAACAAGTTGTGTTTTAAGCTATTTCTTTTTGCCCGTAGCTCTGAGCTGGACGGTGCTCACCGCAGACAGCATCGTGACACATGCCTCTACATCGATAAGGACCGGCGCGGTTAAATCTGCCACCCTACACAGAGTATGCCAGGCAGATACATAGCTGGCAAACTAGCAGGCGAATTCGGTGGAGACGGGCTCAGACATACATGGCGCGGGCCGCTGTGGACTTGTTTTGGTCGCACAAGTGGTTCCAGGAAAGTGGCTGCATGTGTTCAAGACACTGCACGGAACATCGTGGCAGTACGACCCGTACAAGTCCACAGCTGTCCACAGAAGGTGAAAAGTATGTCCGAGCCTCCTGGACGAGTGAACTGGGACTTTGTTGCCTGGTGTTTGGTTAACAGTTGGGTGGCTTGTGGTTCGGAGGTGGAGTGGTCGCCCCTCAACCACAAGAGTTCAATCCCAGGCTCCTCCGGCCACATGTCAAAGTGTCCCTGAGAAAGACATTGTACTCTGTGTGCAAGTGACAAATTAAGAATAAAGGTTGGATCGTTAACGGTTTGGTTATTCGTTAAAAAGGGTCAGCTATCAGTCAGAAATGTATTAATTTACAATTTAGCATCCCTACTCACAGAGGCTGTGAGGGTTGAAGGACTGAGGCTGACGAGGTTCCCAGTCATCCATCTCAGAGTCTTCATCCTCATCTTCGTCAGAATCGTCTGTGGAGTCTGTGGCCCCGAGGGGACTGCTGGGGGGGTCCGCCATGTCAGCCATGGAGGAGGGGAGCGAATTGGACACAGACAGGTGCTCCTGTGTGTGTTTGATCATTGCAAAGGTTGAAGACTGTTCTGTTTATCTTAAAGTGAGACACACTCACAAGTTCTCATCTTCAGGCTTGTTCACATGTAACAATGCAATACAAATGTAATGTACATATACTTATAATAAAATCAAAATCTCTGAATGCTCGCCTGTGAGATTTCTGAAGATTATTTTTGTGTATCCTATATCACATGCCATTAGGGTTGCAGCAATCACGGCATGATATGAAAATTGCCAGTATCATGCGGTTTACATTTGCTTATCTACCGTATTAAAAAATTTACTTTATTTTCAAAAAAGAGACTTTTTTTACACATACTTCAATTTAAAAAAAATGGTTTAAAGTTTAATTTATAATAACTTGTTTGTTCAACCAAAAAACAATTTCTGTTTTCATTACTTTAAAGGTTATTGTAACTGATACTAATGATAATAATTGTGTAATATGGACTGCCGTGAAACTGCGATATATATCCCGGAATGGTTATCATAGCGTGAAAATCTCATACCATTGCAAGCCTACATGCCATTATACTGTATCTGCACAACAAATATCTCAATGTAAGTTACATATGAACTGCACAGAGTCCACTTACCTGAGGGACAACACAATGTTTTTGCTATGACTGTGGGTTAAAATGAGAGCAGACACATACCATTCACTTGTTTGGTAAGATAAACAACACAAAGTGTCCTCACCTGGGAAACTGTCTCCAGGATAGCTTGGGGAGCCTCTGCTACATTACTGAGAACATGTAGATTGGCAGCATTCATGTTCTGTCCACTGGGCAGCAAAACTGTGACCTATGAATGAGATTACATTGCTTTAAAGTAACAAAAAATATTTAAAAAAACAGGTGGTACACAGCTAGGTAATGACATGGCAGTAGCCTACATGGTAAATGTACCTGTTGCGTTGTACCATCCTGCTGAATGTAAGCCACTTGTGGCTGATCAGCAAATACAGTCTGAAAGAAATACAGAGCTGTGAGCAAAACTTGCAGGGCCAAGTGCATGCATACATACTAATTTGTGTGTACTTTGAACATTTGAAGAAAGAAAGTGAAAATATATTAAAAGGTCCTGTGACATGCTGGTTTATGGATGCTTTTATATAGACCTTAGTGGTCCCTTAATACTGTATCTGAAGTCTCTTTTATATAGACCTTAGTGGTCCCCTAATACTGTATCTGAAGTCTCTTTTATATAGACCTTAGTGGTCCCCTAATACTGTATCTGAAGTCTCTTTTATATAGACCTTAGTGGTCCCCTAATACTGTATCTGAAGTCTCTTTTATATAGACCTTAGTGGAAGTCTCTTTTATATCCCTTAATACTGTATCTGAAGTCTCTTTTATATAGACCTTAGTGGTCCCCTAATACTGTATCTGAAGTCTCTTTTATATAGACCTTAGTGGTCTCCTAATATAAGATCTGAAGTCTCTTTCCCAAAATTCAGCCTTGGTGCAGAATTAGAGCCACTAGAGCCAGTCCCACAATGAGCTTTTCTTAGTATGTGCCATTTCTGTGTCCGTAGCTTTAAATGCTATTGGGGGGGGTTGCCTTGACTACCTTCCATGCTTTGCTTGTTTACAGGCCATGATGTCTCTCTCTCTCTTTCTCATGGCTGGGCCAAAATCTCTAGGCGTACAAAACACAGAAAGGGACGGTAACCTTTCCTCTTATGACATCATAAGAGGAATAGTCTAGATTGGCCAATCTGACCCACAATTTCCACCAACTGCGGAACGGCTGCTTAGTCATTAGGTTTCCATTAAAGTTGATGTGTGTATTTTCACAGACCGTGGAACGGTTGCGTTACGACTTCGTCCCAGCTCCGGCTATCCGCAGCCCTCCGGAGCAGATACGCAGAGCTTCTATTTTTGACGGACTCCGTAGAGCTCCACAGCTATTCAGCACAATTCAAATTGTGCGGGACAGGAAGGCAAGCACAGAAACAAAATAAAAGCTCTGCTTAATTTTCAAAATAAAATACACAGTGCTCAATGCGCTATACTTTGAAAACACAGCACAGAGATGTTTCCTCTCTACTCCTCTGGATGGAAACAAACTGTTGGTTTTGTGGTTCTATCCTACATGAATTTGCAAGACCTTGTGGGTCCTCGTGACTTCAGCTGTCGGTCATAGCCGTAGCCGTTCTGCAACAAATCCACATCTGGTGGGTGTTGAAGGACGGCGGAGCACGTAGCAGACATGCAGCAGAGCCGATCCGCAGACATTCCGCAGTTGGTGAAAATCCAAGGTGAGCATACTTTATTCTCAAAGGCAGAGCCGGATACCCAGGGCTTGGTTTACACCTATCGCCATTTCTAGACACAGGGCGACCATAGGCAGGCTGGGGGAACTTATATTAATGTTAAAAAATAAAACTCAAAGTGAAATTTTCATGCCTTGGGATCTTTAAACTCTTCAAAAAGGTTTTATCAAATAATACAAACAGGGTCAGGCTGACCTTACCATAAAAGCCAGGGTCAACACAACACTATTGTTCTTCCCTTCAATGTTTGATGTTCTTGTGGCATGTAAGCTCTTAAAAGATCCGTTCTTACCTGAGTGCCATCTGCAGGATGGATGTAAACCAGTGTGTGCTCTGCCGACTCTACAGAGGTATAGGAGTTCCCGTCTGCTGTATAAACCACCTGCTGCTGTCCTCGCTCCGCCTGATCGCCACTGTACACAATCTGGGCCACTGTGCCGCCTTCAAAATGCACCTGCAATAAATGTGATCAAGACACACAGGCTTTAAGCCACCTGGAGCATCATCACAATCATCATCATCACACTCGCCCCCCATGAATCCTACATCAACATAGTATGTGTGGGTGAAATTATTATGCCTTTTTGTCATTCTGAAGTACTTTTAAAGAGTAAGGAACAACTACTTGGGAAATCCCACTATTCTCTGTTAGTTAAAAGTAGATAGTGAATTTTGGAGGTTTAGCAGCAACTAGAAGCAGTTTACAGAAGAGAGTGTCTGGTGAGTGTGTTTGAAAGACAAATTTTGAGATGCTTAAAACGTCCTCCAATGCATGTAAATGTACTGCATCCTTCTCTATTGCTTATGATGACTCTAATAAAGCACTTCATGGACTGTTCAGACCTGTGTGCCGTTGCCTGAATCATTGTTAGATGTCTGACTCCACACAGCGGATGGCTCCTGTTTGGTCTCCATGGCAGCACAGTGCCAGGTCTGTTGCCAACCACGTCACCTATCACTTTGCTCTTGAGGCAGCAAGGGACGCCTGTAATACACACACAGACAACAAGATTGGGGTTATTTTAAAAATAGCAACGGTAGATAATACAAAGCAAAATAAGGATGGTTGTCTGCCAAGTGATGTATCATCTCAGAAATCCTGGCGCAACATTATATTTAAAAGAAAATGTGGGGTTACTGTAGAAATGTGCATATGGTTTTGTATTAATCACATGAATGGATGATGGAGCCTCTACTTTATCAAAGTCATACTATGCACTCGACGTTGAACAGCTGTTTGATTGCAACACTGAGGCACCGCAGCAGCCATTTCTGAGCAAAGATGCACTGAATTCAACCCCACGTGCATTCTGCAACACGTATTTTTGGGTCTCCAGACGCAGCTATAATTGTCTGACATGACATGCACGCCAGAAATATAGCAGCGTGTCACTTCTTGTTCAGAGCTGTCACACAGGACCAGACTCTCAGCGGGGGTACAAGGGAAAACGCGGTTAACATTTGCTCACGAGGCCACCCGGGAAACGGTGTTTAAAAACAACCGCATGTCGGCACAAAAGCCACCGTAAAAATCGCTTTACCGTTAACTCATTCAGAAACCTAGTTGGTATAATCAATAATAAATTCAATTCCCCCCTATTTTAACCCGCAGGTTCTCAGTCCCAACTGGACCATACCACAAAAAACAGCGCTATAGAAACCCGGGCATTTACTGCACCGCAACATTAGCATTACGGCCATATAGTCCCAATGTAACGCCGACCTTAGAGCTAAACGTAACTTGTCAGGCAGCAGGAAGTGGACCGCATTCTAAGATTTTGAACACAAGTGTTTTTAAAGTAATAAAAGCCCGAATTATTTGGATAGACCCACCCGTCCCCCTATTCTAGTTGAGCCCAGCCCTTCGGGTCTGTTAACAAGGAAGAACGGGCTCCATTTTGGGTGGGACTAACAACAACAACCACATCCGAAGAGACCCAAAGAAAAAGCATATATTTTCTACCAGTACAAATGCGACAAAACGCCCCGCACATTAAATGTATATTAACTGAAAGACTACCGAGCAGTCGAGCTACATAAGTAGTCGTAAAGCAAATCCTAGTTTTCTTACATTTAGTGGAAAGCGTACAAGTTGTTCTTACCTCAGAATGGTAGCTGCAGAGACGGCTGCATTGCATATATTAACATAATCTGCCTAGCAACACGCTGGAGCGTGGTTTCTGATTGGTGTTTATTTACTCTGGAGAAAAGCAATTTAGGATCATTTAAAACATTATCTTCAACAAAAAGCCTATATAGTCTTCAGGATTTAATAATGATATTTTGAAGAGGTTGGCGATGTTACCGCTAACGTTTATTATTGGTGGTCATAGCTTAATGAACAATTTTAGTAGAGCCAATCAGAAAAATGAAACACCCAAGTCGCCCAATTGAAATTTAAGCTGTTGTTCAATACTTTTATTGATCTACTGTTATATAGTATTCTACTTAAGGTAGCAATGCTATCTTAGGCTCACGTTACTTATGCTTTAAACATGTTTCTTTCAATATCTTAAAGTCGTTTTTTTTCTGTAAAAAGGTGGAGATGAGAGGAGACGACGGTTAACCGAAATCTAACGCTAAATCAGCTGTGTTTACTGCCCTCTGGTGGTCACTAAGAGGGACTGCGCCATTTAATTCATCAAGTTAGCGTCAATGTGCAGACCTTGACAGAATGCTTTAGGTGACTAGTTACTTTTAAAGTCCAGTTGCCAAACTGACGCTATCAGAGTAATCGTGTATCTTTATTTTTTTACATTTTAATCAGACCTTGCAATAAGGACAAATAATTATGCTGGAACTAATTGTTTTTTATCATGATAGCAAACTTCCCTTTCCGGTTGGTATTTTCAAAATACAGTGAAATAACAAACCGAAAAAGAAAGGTTACTACTTCTGATGACACTCAAGAAATGAGGGAAATTTTTGTCTTATTTTATTCTATATTGGTCACAGTTGGAGATTACAATTTACAGTGAGTAAATAGAATTAGCTACACGTTACTGGCGTCAAATTAGAGATAATAGTATAAATCTACTTCCGGTAAAACACTAAATGTTACAATGATGACCACTGGAAAGCAGTCCATATACAAAAGTATTAAAAAAGTCAGACTGATACTGCTCTGAAATATATGTATAAACTGTGTGTGTGTGTGTGTGTGTACACGCACATATATATATATATACATATAATTGATAACCAATGTCATTTTTAGACAGTATAGTGCCACCAATTGACTACAAAACATTTATTCTTTAAGGAGTTATTTCAGTTATGTCAGTTTACTCTATAGGTGTTTCTTGAAATGATTACTTATATTTCAAATTTTGAAGGAGGGGGGGTAGACGAAAATGAATTGAGGAATTCAGAAAAATCCTAGCCTACAGTGCTCTTAACTACATGACTAAGGGAAGTTTCTATAACACACCAATACAATGAATTATTATTATATTATTGTGGACACCATTGCACTGGTATATTGCACTCATTACATTCATTTGTAATGAGCGCAGAGTGCAGTGTTTGTTGTTGTTGAATGAGTGAAAAGTGGTGTTGGATATACCTTCAAATTTTAAGCAATTTAAGCAATTTAAGCAATGAAGTAAGTGTTATGTCCTATAGCCAAAAAAAAAGGCGAAGTACAGCTTCAATAAATAGAGTTTGGCCTTTATTCTCACTGGACCTCTTTTACCTGGGGAGCTAAAACAGAAAACTAGTTATCCGCTCTGTGTTTTTTACGGAGGGATCTTGGGATCAAATTGACATGTCCCAAGACCAGACTTACAGTAACATGTGCAAATTCAGCTTGTTGAAACACGTCTACTGGGTGATGTTTTCCAACATTAATAACCACGCAGTGTCCTGCCTGAAGCAAAGATTAAATTTACATGGCACTTTTTTTTCTTCCCATAAGCCAGAGAAATAACTTACAATTCAGGAAGAAAGAAATGAGTTGGGGACAACATAATCAAATCACTGAAGTGTGTGTGTGTGTGTGTGTGTGTGTGTGTGTGTGTGTGTGTGTGTGTGTGTGTTCCCAATTACAACCAATTGAACAAAGCAAATATTAGCCATCACATTATCTTCAAACTAAAGACAATCTTCCCACTGATTCAATCACTTGCTCAGTCTTTATTCATCTTTCTCCTCATAACGTACAACATCCAGAATTATTAGCTCCTGAATTAGTAGCATCAAATGGAAATATTTAAGTAAAGTACAAGTACCTTATACTTAAGTACGCTGCTTGATTACATGTAGCTTATACTTTCTTTGCTGCAAAGTAAGAAGCCAATGGTGGAAGAAGTAGGAGTAAAAGTATCAATACCACACTGTTAAAATACTCTGTTACAAGTTTTCATCAGGAAAATATACTTAAAATAAAACTCCTCCCATTTTAGAAAGTGTAAAGAATCCAAACAGTTGTGTGTTTAATGGTCTAATCATTTCAGCTGGACTGGTAGGCCCGTATATTGTTGGCTAGTTTCTAGTATAGCTAGTTTGGGGGAAACGGGACGGGGGGACCATGAGCCTCCTTGAGCTTATCACTTTTATGCATGCTGGGAGACTTCCCATGATGCACTGAGCACACCTCTCTCTTCCGCCTTCTCTCCATCTGTATGCAACCTCATCCCATTAATGCTTGTTACTAACTCGACTTCTTCCCTTTCCGGAGTTTTGTGCTCTCTCGCCCCCGTAGTCTGGTGCTCTCTCGCCCCTCTCCTCTCTCCTCCTGTCGCTTCCTGCAGGTGTTTCTGGCTCTGGATCTGTGGAGTCTGGCTCTGTGGTTGGAGTTGTTGGGTTTCTGTAAATAACATCACAGAGTACGGTCTAGACTTGCTCTTTTATGAAAAGCGCAATGAGATAACTGTTGTTGTAATTCAGCACTATATAAATAAAATTGAATTAAATTGAATTGAATTAAGTAGCCTATCTATTGGAGATATACCCCAACTTTTGGACTTCTCTCAGGATTGCAATTACTCTGCCTGCCACTGTGGCTCAAGCAGAGAGGAGCTTTTCCAAACTAAAGATGTCATACCGGAGGTCAACCGGGAACGGCTCCCTGGTTTTGCCGTCATCAGTATCAATCACTCAATAGGGGAGCAGATTTTATACGATTAATTACACTTTGCATCAAGGAAGGCCAAAGAAGTCCAGTTTTAGTTTTAGTTTGTTTTCTGTTCTTAGTGCTATAGTGTAATAATTAGATTCTCTTTAGTGTTTTCACATTTGTGTGATGAAGGATTTGTACTATTTAGAATATTTATTCTATATTTTATTTGTATATCAGTCTTAATATTTTATATTATTGTTGCTCTCTGCTCTTGTTACATCTTACAACATAAGTGAAAGAGAAATTTCTATTTCTCAATTGCACAAATCCTTCATTAGAAAAACCCACTTAAGAGAATCCAGTTATTTAACTATTGCAATTACAACCGGAAACACACTTTATAAGGTGCACAATCTCCCCCTCCAACATTTTCATAAGACAATGAACACAATTCTGCACAAAATATGACAGTATAAGTTATCAGAGCTTAAAATGAATATACACTAGCCTATAATATAGTATAAACAATATAATACATGTGCAATGCACGAACATTATGCAGAATTTGTTTTTTGTTTATTGTTTTTTTTTTGGGAGGGGGGTGTAGTTCAATGTAGAACCACCACTGACTGAATAAAGAATGGAAGGAAGAGCCACATATCTATAAAGCACTGAACCTGGGGTCTATATGCACCTTCCACCACTGCAACTCATAAAAATGCATTAACAGATAAATGTAGGTATTATTATAAGCCTGTTATTATTATTATTAGCCTTTACTGTGTGTCGCAGGCTAGTGTCTGTACAATGATCAGGTAGAAAAGTCCTGAGCGATTGTGTCTTATGATTCTGTAGCCTGCCGCCTGGTGGCGCACTGCGCTCTGCTCTGTGGATCAGCTGTGCCAGAGGAGGAGGAGGAGGGAGGGAGGATAGGGGGGGAGGGAGAGAGGGAGGGAGTGAGGGAGTGAGGGAGGGAAGAGGTAACAGAGAGAGAGCAGCCTCGCCACACGGTCCACATTTCCAGAGACACTCAGACTCTGCCACCGACATTCTAGCCCGCGTAACAAGACAAGCAGAGCCGGACGCGTCCCGCTCTCCTGGATAGATCTCTCACCTCACTCCAAGGACTTGGTTAGCCCTCTATTCTCCCGGACGGACGTCAGCTTCCCCGCAGAGCTCCCAGGATATAAGTTGTTCCCAGTAGCAGAACCGGAGATCCTGGAAGATGGGTTCAGTCCCTGCCATATCTGTCCTTATTTTGGGCATTGTGGTTCCAGCGCTGGCCGGCTATATTGAGGTATGTAATGTGACATGCCTTGGATTCTGTGCCAGGCTAGTCTGACTCGGATCACAACACAAGTGTGATGAAAAAGCACATATTTCTGGCCTGTGTACCTATTTGTCCTCTCTTAACATGAGACATTTGCGGCTAAGCTCGGTTTTTATGTCGCTGGATGTGTAACTGTATATTTCTGTTGGGCTTTGACTTCTTCCTCCCGACAGATTCCCACACAAGCAGGGGAATGAAACGCTCCTAATCAAAGGATTTTCATAATACTTTAGTTATAGGCTATGGGCTAGTAAAGGGTTTTTGCGTGTTCATAAAGACTGATTTATTATCAGATCTAGTTAAATATTAATGAGATTGCTTTCAGGTCACTTTTGAGCACTGACTGCAGCTTGTTGGTTGAGTTGAACAATGTGCGGCCCCCGGAAGCTGCCGTAACAGGAATTACAGCAGGGTTTGCTGCAGAGATCAGATGAAAGACAGCAGGCGCTTTGTCAGGCCTTTGGGGACACACTGGCCCTCTGCAATGGATCACAATGTGTGTCCTCCCTGCTCTGTCTCTGTGTCACACATGCATCCACCGTGTGTGTGTGTGTGTGTGTGTGTGTATATGTAAACAGACAGGAGGAAATCCTTTACCTAGGTATTCAATCTCCAGCTGCTCCTGTCAACAGGTTGGGCCCCTGTCGTGCAGGCTGGCCCCTATTTTTACTCTAGTGTCTTTTAATGCTCTTTGTAGTCCTTATTACAGTCATTTAAACCATTACTGTAGCCTACTGCACATGAGTCTCGGGCTGCAACTAACCATTACTTTCATTGTTGATTATTTTTGTCAGATATTTTCTCGATTAATCGCTTAGTTTTTTTGCTCCTTATAATATCAGAAAAGGGGGAGAAATGTGGATCAGAGTTCCCCAAAGCCCAAGGTGACGTCCTTAAATGTCTTGTTTTGTCCACAACTCAGAGGTGTTCAGTTTACTGTCACAGAGGAGAGACTAAACTAACATATTCACATTTAAGAAGCTGGAATTAATCGATTAATGGATTATCAAAGTAGTTGGCAATTAATTTAACAGCTGACAACTAATCAACTAATCGATTCATTTTGCAGTTCTGCGTGAGTGTATTTGTCAGGTCAAAACCCAAATACACACACACACACACACACACGTGCACACACTCCTTACCTACCTAATGCCCTGTTTTGCTGCTGGCTCACCAGTTATTGTCCCTGGACACTGAAGCCTGCAGTGTCAGACTGTGTGTCATGGGATAACAATGCACCCATTCTCAGAGCAAACAGCCCCAACCACCCACCCAACAGGGTAAACACAAGTGTTCCTGCTCACTGCCGAAGTAACCATGACAAAACATTTGAACAAGACATCTCCTCTTGCCATTGTGCAAAGTGGCTGGTTATTAGGTAATGTTTCTCTCTCTCCCGCGTTTGCGACCAGGCCATTTCCAGGCAGTATTGGCTAGCATTGTGTGTGTGTGTGTGTGGGGGGGGAATAATGGTTATTATGTCCCCAACCGAATCTATGCTGCTGCACTCTGTCTCTATACAAAGGGCTGTCCCCCCTGCAATGATTGCCTCCTCAGTCAGCCCTCCTCACTGCATAGACGCGCCGATCGATACCAGACAGACTCTCTCGACATGATTAATGAATGAAATCAATGAATTTTCCTGATCAATCACCCAGATTAAATTGAGAAATGTATGGTGGCTGCTGTGCGTCTTGACTTTGGGGCGAATGCTGACGATTTCTGTGGTTTAATCAATGGCTGTCCTCAAGGACAAGGCTTTTTTCTTTGTTTGACATGGCGTTGTTTAGTTGCAGCAAAACAACACATGGATAGAATATCCCTTTTTTTGCCCCTTCCTCCTTTGCCCTTAAATGGACACTGTCTACTTGAAACTTAAGACTTATAATACCGAAGTGAAAATAAAGAAACACCTGAATATCCAGTACATCTGTAGAGGAAAACACAAATATGAACACCTTTGAGTTGGAGAAAGAATAGAACAAATCCAACAAGATGACTTTGTCTGGTTATATCTCTAAATGTTTAATTAAATTAAAAGATTACAGATTCACAAAGGCTCAAGTTAAACATCAACATCTTGCTTTTCCAACGTTTGAGACACTGATATGCTATTGAAAATTTTCAAGTTTTCTTAAGGTTTAAAACCCCTCCAAATACAAGAAACTGAGTCTCCCACAAACTAAGGCTGCACGATTTTAGGAAAATACGTTGAATATCGCGATAACGATATTTCGCGATAACAATATTTCTTGCGATACATAAACAGATATTAAAGTGTACTCAGTTTTGCCTTTCTGCAACTTTTGAAATTCTGCTAAAATACAAAATTTTAAAACAAATAAAACCTTTTTTTTGTAACGACTTTGATTCTCATTTAATTTTACAAACCGAGTGCATCACAAACGCTACTACTTTCTTCTGTGAGTTTTAACCCTCGTGTTGTCTTCGCCATTGACCATGATGCAATTTTTAGTTTTTTGGGGCCAAAATGTTCCAATGTTTTGGTCATCTTTTTTAAAAGTGTTTCTAACTTTCCCTGACGTTTTTGAAGATTATCCTGTTCTTGTCACTTTTTGTCCAAGTTTTTGTCACTTTTGGCGATGTTTTTTTAACCCTTTTTCCTAAGTTTTTCAGTGTTCTATTATCAATTTTTCTTTACATGCTATGAAATTGAATGATTCACCCAAATTTAAAGAAAGTAGTGAAGTGATCATTTATTTAAGTTGTGAAGAGCGTCTATGTTATTTTGTTTTACAATTTGGTTGAAAGAAACCCAAATTTCTGATATAGAAACTTCTTTAAATTTGGGTCAGATTTGACCCGAGGACAACAGGAGGGTTAAACATAGACTGTATAAAATAGGTGTTGAAGCTCTAGGATGCTCTCCCTTCTCTTCATTGAAGCCTCTGTGTTTCCAGGCTTGTGGTGATGAGCAATGTGCTATAGGTGCCAAAAAAAAATCTGTTTGGCATTGCCAATTTGTTTAGTTTTGTCATGGTTCATGTGTGCAATACACATTATAATTCTAAGCTAAAAAATTGTGATTCATATTTTTTCCCGAATTGTGCAGGCCTACCGTCACCCAACATCGCTTAGAGTATCTTTAAGTCAGACTCCGTGGGGAGTGAAACCGAAGCAGAGGGACGGACACAGAGCTGTAGCCGAGCCAAAGTAGAACACTTTTAAATTAATTAACTTTATTGGTCATCAGGCAAATAAAACGGCCAGGGCTGATAATCCTATCCCTAGTTCATTGAGCCAGTTGAGATTGCAATGGTGATGAAAGGTGCTCTAAGCGATGTTGGGTGACGTTACTTCTTGTTACTTGTTACTTCTAGCAGATATTGCAGAGATGTTTTTGTTCACAGTGTGTTCTGGGGACAGGCAGCTAGCAGATAGTGAGGAGATGTTTTTTACAGTGTGTTCTGGGGACAGGCAGCTAGCAGATAGTGAGATGTTTTTTACAGTGTGTTCTGGGGACAGGCAGCTAGCAGATAGTGAGGAGATGTTTTTACAGTGTGTTCTGGGGAAAGGCAGCTAGCAGATAGTGAGGAGATGTTTTTTACAGTGTGTTCTGGGGACAGGCAGCTAGCAGATAGTGAGGAGATGTTTTTACAGTGTGTTCTGGGGACAGGCAGCTAGCAGATAGTGAGGAGATGTTTTTTTTTTGGGGACAGGCACAGTGTGTTTTTCTGGGGACAGGCAGCTAGCAGATAGTGAGGAGATGTTTTTTACAGTGTGTTCTGGGGACAGGCAGCTAGCAGATGAGATGTACAGTGTGCTCTGGGTACAGGGAGATAGTGAGGAGATTTTTTACAGTGTGTTCTGGGGACAGGCAGCTAGCAGATAGTGAGGAGATGTTTTTTACAGTGTGTTTTAGCAGATACATGTTTTTTACAGTGTGTTCTGGGGACAGGCAGCTAGCAGATAGTGAGATGTTTTTTACAGTGTGCTCTGGGTACAGGCAGCTAGCAGATAGTGAGGAGATGTTTGCTGTATGTGACAACAAATGTTCTAGCCTAAAACACGTGTGACATCGCTTAGCCTACCTTTAAATAACCAATATATTATGCAGTCCTACCACAAACCTAAACATGGCATGTCATTTTTTCTCAGCCAGGATACAAATAAAGCCAACGCTGGCTGGTGTTTTCCTTTTTCTTGTGTGTGTGTTTCTCCACTGTTTGGACTGGACAGCTGCTGGTGTGTGCAGTGTGGGCCCTGCTGCTGAGCCTGTGGACACACAGCCAAGCTACATATTGCTGTGCCGACATGCTGACTGAATGCACTCCCCTGGACCTTGAGCTTAAATTTACGAGCCAGTGAGAGCTCCTCCGAGACCCACTCGCTGTTAGTCAGGCATGGTTTATTCCCTCTCCTCCACCTCCTCTCTTGCCAGCGTTCCTCATCTCTTTGTGTGTTTGCGATTCTCAAGGTGTCATCGGACCGGAGCGGCCCTCTTCTTCTGCAGTTCCTCCCTTTTCAAGCGTTTTTGAATTAGCCGGCTACTTCAGCTGTGTAAACAGTTTTGTTTTGTCAGGTACCTGTTTGAGTGCCAGATTGTGAGCCTTTTTATTTCTTCAACTGCCGCCCCCCCATCTGAGCATCTCTTCTTTTTACAGTCTGCTGTGGCTTCAAATAAGTCGGCATAATATATATATTTTTTTGTAGCCAAGCGAGATAATTAACACATCGGGAAAGGCTGAGACACACCGCGAAAGACACTTTTTTTGATTTTTTTGTATTTTGTGCCTTTTTAAATTCAACTCAACTGTCCAACTGGGTCAACCCAACTGTTTGTTCAATAAAAGACAGTCCAAAATGATTCCCATTCATTTGTTTTAAATTCATCAAGCAATGTGTCGCTTTTATGAAAAATAACCAACACTTTACTTAACCGTTGTGTTGTCTTCCCGTCAAAATTAGAAAAAATGACACTTTTGGTTTTTACTTTTTCTTACGTTTTTGTTGGTTTTTTTTTTTACATTTTCAACACTACGTGACACTAACTTATTAACTTTAGTTTTACAGTTATTTTTTGAATTTATGGTCAATAAAGCTAATTTTTAGGAAATTATACCTAATGTTTGAGTTAGAAAAACAGAAATTAGGAATTATTTAGACTAAAATTAAAGGAATGGATGTTGATGGATAATCACAGACTGGAATATGTCAACTTTTACTCAACACTATTTCAAAAGCACTTAAATTTTTTTGCTCCAAATGCTATAAAATTGAATAAGACACCCCAAAATGAATGAAAGTAGAGATTAGTATTTGCCAAAGAGCGTTGTATGGAATCAATCATGTCATATGGGGTAATTAAAAACAACATTGATATAGGAAAACGGGTCAATTTGACCCAAGGACAACATGAGGGTTAACCCGCAAGTAATATTGTTATCGCGATATTCAACGTTATTGCATATCACATATTTTCCTCATATCATGCAGCCCTGGTTTCAAATAAGGTTTTGCCCTTTTAGCTTTAGCTCACTCTGTGTTTTGTCTTATAATTTGTTACAAACAATCAGGGTTTTTTTATTTTAATTTCACTCTCTTGTGGAAAAAGCCAGGCTGAGCAGCTGTATCTTTTCTGGAGCTGATTCAGAAATAGGGCGCAGGCTAGAAACCACAAAGCAGGTTTACCCAGAGAGTTGCATCATACTCAGGCATGTGCTGATATGACTCCGACAGGATTAATGCAATACAGAATATCTGGAACAGTTAATGCTTTTGGTACACTTCCTTCTCTGCTGACTTAAGCAAGCAACGATTATCACAGCCATGACGCACAACGTGAAAATGACTGATACGAGTGTTACGCAAACACAAGCACAACATCAGATTTTTGTGCCTGTCAAAAAAAGCGGTGTCACTAAAATAAATGCTTGTCTGACTTTAAGGCAAGATTGGGCTTGTATGGAATAGATCTATTTAGAAGTGGCAGTGTTGGAGTGACTTTGGCTTTATAGGGTTTGTTTGCAACATGCACTAGTAAAGTGTGTTTTACAGTAGCCACAGCCAAGCTGGTGTGCGTCTTTGTGACGTCAAAATGACGTAGATCTTGCCGGCGTGCGCGAATATATAGAGCACGAGCAGAGGTTGTGCACCACTCTTTTTTTTTTCAGCAGTGTACGACAAAGTGGAAACAGGAAGCCTGAACAAGCTTGAGGGTAACTGGATGCCAGGGCTGGACTCTCAGAGTGACTGCAAGTCCCTCCTGTAAACCTAACGAGGTTAAGATGAGTTCTTTAATTGATCCGACAATGTAGGTCATCCAATCAAATCGAAGCATTGACGCCAATGCTGCTGCCAGTTCTGCCGTTGTTTATCTTTTTCTTCTTATCCGTAGAAAGAGCAAAGTTGGTAGCCTTTGCTCATTACCGCCACCTCTGTTCCGATAAAGGATTTTTAAGGCCGATACCAATGTGAATATTTGGTTATTTAAAAATCCGATATGCCAATATATATATATATATATATATATATATATATTTTTTAAAAGTACAGAAACTTGTTACAAACAGATTTCCCTAACATTAGTTATTTGTAGTTATTTATGAGTTCTCACTAAAATTATATGATAACAATTTGTTTTATTGTCACAACAGAACAGAGGAACATCAAAATATATTAAAGGTATATATTAAAGTCCTTTGAACAAAAACACAATAACCAAACAAAAAAATCAATGTTGCCAACAGGGACGTAGAGCGTCCTCTGTTGGACAAACTATGCAACGCCAACGCTCATAACATCGTTGATGTCGTCTTTTTTTATTTTTTAAATATAAATTTATCAGAATCATTTATTTGTCATTATAAATGATTTATTTTTTAAATCGGCCATTATAAATGCCGATACCGATATATCAGGAAATGCCTAATATTGACCAATATTAATAATATTGGCCCGCCGATGTAAGCTCTAATAAATAGTTACGGTGATCCCATGACAGACTTAATCAAATAAAATGTTCCCCTTATCTGTGAAATAAGCATGTGACCCGTTTGAACGCCACACCTCAAAGCATCGGAATCAAGAATCATTAACCAAAATCATAAGAAAGAATCTGAATTAGAATCCAAATAAATCAAAGGGAAGCCCTACCAATGATGACTCTGGTGCCGATGGTATTGCTCTTCGGTTGCAGTCCTCTTGCAGCAGCATCAGATTTCCCCTTATCATTTTAAGTGTGTGTGTGTGTGCTTGGCTGTGTGTGCTTGTTGCTGAGTATTGATGTTAAAGTGTGCTTCCTTCCATGTGTGTATTTGCTCTGGGTATGTGCTGATAGTGAACAATTGCATGTGAATGAATGCCGCCAGTTGGCTGTGATTGTCAGGGCGGGTGCTATGAAGCTGTCCTTTATGATTGAATGACTCCCTATGAGGACCCTTTGTGTGCCCCTGAATGGCCCGTCACAAACCAGGGTGTCGTTACAATACAGAGGTGATGGAGACTCTGAGCCGAGACAAGGGCAAAGGCAGACTGTTGGTGACATTTCACGCCTGGACCCCCCCTCCCAAACAATAATCAGAAGAACTTGCATTTGATAATGATCTCAATACATCGTTGTGGGTGGGGGAGCACAGTCAAAGCCTTTTGTAGGCTGTCTCTTCTCTCCTGTAAGGTTACATGTACACTACTACGTTTTGGTTAAAAAACAGAATATCCTTTGCTACGTTTACGCCTCTCGTCTACAATACTCCGGCGTTTCCGAGGCCCTAAAACGGAGACATTTGGAAAGTGCTGCTCACGTTTTGGTTTGAAAACTTTGCGGTTACTTTGTAGTGTCAGTCAGTCTTATCGGTAGGTAGGCTTACATACATTTCAGTAACAGTTCCACCATTAATGTAAGTATTTTCTGTAGATTTTTAAACCACAATCTGCTTCCTGTTTACACCGCACACACATGCCCAGTGTATGTGAATGGTCATGTGATATGTGTTGTTTTAATATGGACTGAGATTAGTTCTGCTACTGGAGCAAAATCTCTTGTATGGCGGAGATCTGTTTAAAAATGAAAACGTGGTAGTGTAGCTGTAGCCTAAACTGTGAAGATTGCCTCTTTGACTTCCGCATTCTGCCGTGTCGATCTAATTGAAAGCAGCGGCACATGCTCCATCAGCTGAGAATCAGCCTCACTTGTCCTTGAGTTTGTAGATTAGCTTAAAACCTTGATTTCAATTGTTGGGACAGCCCCGTATCCCTTTGAATCCTCTTAGCGACAAGAACCACACAGTGCTTACAGATCTACGAGGGAAAGGTTCTTATCCCAGAGCCCTACCCTTCTCCGTCTGCTTCATACACTCATACGCTCAGTTCCCTCCCCCACTCACTTAGTCAAACCCTCATTTCCAAGCTCTGCAGAAGTAAACCAACTTCAAAGTAGAACAGGACAATGTGAGTCACCTGTATGTAATATGAGAGGTGTTCGCTCACCATTGAAGTTCCATCTGTGCTCTATAACTAACAGTAGGAAGTGATGTCTGATTGAATCTAAAGCCTGTATTCTGTCCTTTCATTTCATCAAAGATGCAATTCATCTACAGTTTTCTTTCTCTCTGCGTGTCTCTCCATCTTCTTTTCACTGTCTTGGCTGTTTCTTTCCTTCCAAACCCGAGCATGTTTCCCGGAGCGATTCCATCGACAGACACACTCTCAGCTCAGCTCGGGATTTAAATAGAGAAGCCTCATCAGGCAAGCCTTATTCTCACGACGCCAGGCTTTTTCTCTCAGGCTCTGCGTGCGCTCTAATTATCCTGAGTGAGCAGAGTGCCATCTTTTTTTTTTTTGTAACTGGAAACGCATGTTTGTGTGTCTGTATGTGACTCTGTAGGGCTGCAACTAACAATTATTTTCATTGTTGATTAATCGGTTGATAGTTTTTTCAATTAATGGATTAATTGTCTGCTCTCTCAAATGTCAGAAAATCGTAAAACATGTGGATCAGTGTTTCCCAAAGCCCAAGATGACGTCTTCAAATGTCTTTTTTTGTCCACAACTCAAAGCTATTCAGCTTGTCACAGAGGAGCAAAGAAACTAGAACATATTCACATTTAACAAGCTGACTTCAGGAAATGTATTTCATTAAAAATGACTCAAACCAATTATTCCATTATCAAAATAGTTGGCGCTTGATTTAGCAGTTGACAACTAATTGATTATCCGATTCATCTTTGCAGCTTGTGAAATGTGTTTTTGTATACCTAAGTACACTTGCAGCTCAGCTCATCACATATTTAGTCCGTTTTTCTCAGTGAGAGATCCTGGGAAGCGGGGACTCGATGTGGAGTGAGTGGGTTCAAATCGGCACACTCATGACTGCACACCGCTTAAGTTGCACCAGGCCTCTTGCCATATGTAGGCCGGTCTGCACAGCCTCGACAGTCCTCAGCCAACGTGAGCGCCACAACACCGTCTGTGTGTTTTAGACAATAGCCTGGCTGCATGAGAATTCTTTTTGTCCATTTATATGCCAGAGTGCTCTGGAATGCATAGCCCGAAGTGCCAACGGCTCGCTGTATTGTGCAGTGAGCGTCTCTCTCCCTGTGACAGTGTTGTGAGAGAGAGAGAGTGACTGTATAGTCTGACTAGTTCAGAGAACAAAAACATCCCTTGAAATCCCTTTGAAAAGAAACCCTGCCATTTCAGACTTTATTTTTTAATGTGTTTTCTGTTTGAGAATGAGAAGACAGTCAACGTAGGTGGGTTAAACCCTGTCACCTCCCTACTCAGAGTCTGGTGTGTGTGTGTGTGTGTGTGTGTGTGTCTTAGTGAGTCACTCTCGCTGCTTGGGTCTTTCTTTCCATGAATAAAACATCTGGCGTGCTATCTATGAGCTATGGTGCACTTGCCCCTCTGCTTATAGCCCCGCCTGTCTCTTCCTCAGTCCCCGTCTGTCCTTATGTGAGGAGGACTGTGTGTCTTTTGTCCCCTCCTTGTCTTATTAAGGTGTATAGCTCTCATTTTTGTGAGTCATACACAAGCTCTGGCGAAACATGGGCACTGATTTGTCTGCCTTTTTCTGACTGCACAAAAGGAAATAGAACAGAGACAGGCAGCTAAGAACCAAAGAGCAGTTTAACTGTGTGCCAGGCATTGTTTCCCCCTATTTGCATGCTCAACTTCACCAGGAAGTGTAGGAGCAAAAACTACTCAAGGGCTGTTTTTACTTGCATTTGAACCCATCCTCAACTGAAATTTCGCCTCTCTTATCGAACAAGAGCATTCAAATCAGTCCCAGTTTTCCAAACTTCAGTTATAATTGTCTTTCCTTAGCTCTTTGTTGATTAGTTTCTTTGTCTCTTTCTGTGTGAGAGCTGAAATGTGTGGATGGGTCTGTCTTTGTGTCTCTGTGCATCATATGCCTCTGTCCTTCATTTCTCTGGCTAAGCGTGCACCATGCTGGGAGGCCATTTTTGGATGCTTTGCGTCTTGTCGTCACCTTCAGGTTTGGACTTTTAGAGCCAACGGGATTTATTTTTTGTTTGTGATTTAAGAGCTGTGAGAAGTCCTTCTCTCAACTTATCTCCATGCCCAGATATAAGCACAGTGCCGTGGTTTTCTAGTTGAAGGAGAATGGGGGAGGAGGTGGTGCTCTTGCCTTGATAAGCTGGCTGGATGACTGGCAGGCTGCCTGGCTGCTACAGTGCTCTGTTTTGCTGAGCAACGCTGCACAAATACGCCATCTCCTGCCAGGGAAAACAGAGCATGTTAGTTCCAGCTTCCTCCCTTTCCATCTTCCTGCATACCGAGCTTCCTTTATATCCCTCCTGCCCCCCACTCCTCCCCAAACCAACAGCGGCATGATGTCCATCCTGTTAACCCTAACCCTGTTTTTCTAAACTTTATCAATTTTTTCCTCAGGAGAGTGGGGGGAAATTAAATTGTCAGGACAGTAAGAGATAGAAGCAGTGCAGTGTAACTGTATACCCCCAGAGAGAGGCCTGTGCTGCTGCTGCCACCACTGGTACTCTACGCTATGTGACAGCCCTGTTAGCAGCCTGTCTGATACAGCACTTTCTCAAGGAGAAGGTGGCCAAGGACAAACACCCTCTCTGTCGGATGGTCCACTGGGGACACAGACAGAGATGTCACCTACAAAGGAAGAAAGGTGGAACGGGAGACGCTAGCGTTCCACCCTGGGTGTTTGAGGCAGAACTGATTTTCTTTTCCTGTAACTGAAATTAAATTCAATTTTTTCCTTTGAGTTTTCTCCCTACTTATCTTTAAGCTCTTACCTCCATGCGCTGTAATTAATTCAATGAGAGGTGTTGTGTGCATGATGAAAAGATAAAGCCTGCAGATCCCCTCCCTGTTCTCACAGAAGGAATAAAAAGGAGGAGAGCTGTGTATTGTATAATTTAATGAGAAGGCAATACGTAAATGAGAATTAGTGTAGAACCCTGAAATAGAAAACCCTAGATGATTTAGTGGCTGGGGATTAATGTAGCTTGAATGCTAGCAGGAAACCCTGGGAAATAAAGGACTCATATTGGCGGTTTTCCACTGCGTGGTATCTACTCGACTCGCCTCGACTCTACTCGCCTTTTTTGGTTTTCCATTACGAAAAAAAGTCCCTGGGACCTGCTACCAGGTACTTTTTTTAGTACTACCTCAGTCGAGGTTCCAAGCGAGCTGAGGCGATACAAAAAGGTGACGTGGAAACCTTACATTTGAGAAGCTGGAACGAGCAAATGTTTTTGTACTTTGTACTTGATAAAGGACATAATAGAATAATCAATCACCAAAATGTTGATCAATCATTCAGTTGATGATCTGTTAATCGATTAATTGACTAATTGTGTCTGCACCGGACTGTTCCCCAAGCCTCTCCCATTGCATGGTGTGTGTGTCAGTGTGTGTGCCGTGTGCTGCTCAAG
Organism: Etheostoma perlongum; assembly: GCA_026937815.1. Classification (NCBI taxonomy): domain Eukaryota; kingdom Metazoa; phylum Chordata; class Actinopteri; order Perciformes; family Percidae; genus Etheostoma; species Etheostoma perlongum. The sequence goes on from CM049373.1 coordinate 4,893,149, forward strand.
GCCTATGTGAGCAGCATATTTAGCATTCTGCACCAGACTTACCTCCACCCAGATCAGGCACTGGCTGAGCTATGACCCTGTTATTACCCTTGTAGTATCTCTCTTTATAATTCTCTAACTAATGACCAGTAGATGTTTCCATTATCTTTCACAAGAAGTTATTATAAGACCATTAATGCTCAAACATCCGTTGGAAATTACTCCTATAGCAACAATGGCTGTGCATCAAACCATGAATTCTGAGTGCCGTCAGGTCACGAGCTGAAGGAGGACATCATGTGTACATTTTTTGTTACAACCATTTCCATCTTACACCATCGTGCCCTGGAACGGCATTTTTTTTTTATCACAAAGCTGCGGCTCAGGAATGCTGCAGCTGTGCACCTCTATCAACCATTTGGATCAGAGATAAAAACCAATCAAGCACTCTAGAGAATTCCGTTAGTTTGATGAGATATGAATATAGCTCCAAGCGCAAATCTGAAATAGTCTGCTGTTTTCAGACAAACCCATTAAAAGTCATTTGATCTTCTGCAGCTAATTATAGAGCCTTGTGAGCAGCGAGCCGTCTTCACTGGACTCCACCCCCTCCGTTCCCCACCTACCTTCCAAGCGCTCCCTTTCAGTGTTCATCACATCCCGTCCTTATGTTTCAGGAGCCTATTTAGCGCCACCGTGCTATTATTGAAGTGCTGGAAGCTGACATTTGGCCCAGTCATGCAAGGGCGCAGGGATTTGTCTGCCTTGTAGTAAAGAATCAATAAGAATCGCAATCAAAAGGAAGAATCGGGATTGGAATCAGAAGAGTTTAAATCAAAATCATGCCCAGCCCTACTCCCAGAGAAGTAGTAGCGTGCAGCAGAGGGGTCAGACTTGAGGCATTCACTGTAGGGAAAGACCCAGGAGGTGGTGGAGCAAGGGCAATCGATTGACACAAAGCGAGTGTGGTAGGCAGGCTCAGAGATGGATGCTCATACTGTGAAGTCTGTGTCTTCTTCATAGAGAAATGACTGATTAGCTGTTGGCCTCAGCATGTCTCACTAGAGTTCTACTCTTCACTAGTGTGATTGAAATACCTCCGCCCTTCCCCCAGAGGAGAGGCTGAGGGAGGGCAGAGCAGGGCCTAATGACAGATTAGCATATCTACATTACATCCATCATTTTCCCCCGGTAAAGATGGCCTCCCTTGCATTGCCCCGAGCATCACAGGCTAATGCAGACATGTGGGTTGCGTCTCTGCTTCACTGCTCGGTGTCTGCAGGGGAAAAAAAGGAGCAGGGAGCTCTGCAATCAGAGAGGAGAATCATGTCAAATCAGCCTGGGTGGTCATGGGAGAATGGCCCTGGAGTCACATCCATAACTTACTTAAGTGGTAATCAGAGTCAGTGTGTCACTATGAGTGAAAATTATAACCTTGTACAATGGTGACGAAAGATTTTGATATGGAATTGAAAATGAGTTCGGCAAGCTAAAAAAAAAAACATTTTAACCTCTCCTCCACGCCTTCAGGTGAGTGTGAATTTGGACGTGTGCTACACTACAGATACATTCTGGGATAGGAGAACAAATGCTCTGGGTTGTTTGCATTTCATATTACATACAATATTAAATGAAGCTAGCTGTTCACACAATACAGTAACATGAGCTATTTACAAGTAAATTAGCTGGATACGTGGCTCTTACCATGTACCATGTGTACTTTGTCCACAGCAAAAAAACTTGACATTTTCCGCGTGTAGCTCGCTTGCCGAATTTGAGAACGGCAACACACAGAGAGCCACACGCACGATGCCAGGCTTTATCCTGGAAATGTACTTCTGTTGATCTAGACTAGTGAATGAGAAAAGCTCGCTCACAGTAAGCACTTGACAAAAAGAGTCATTGTTTGGTGGAGTTTATCAAAATTGTCGTTTTCCGTCCGTTAATTCTCTGACTAATGTTGCAAAATGTGCAAAATATACATATGTGTGAGTTAAATGGGGCAGCCTTCTGCTTCATATCTGCACTTTTCGCTGTGCTTTTGTAGTATCCAATTTAAAGATTAAAATGAGTTGTGACGTCAAAGTCAAACCCCTGGTATCATGCCAAGACTACTAAGGTCAACAAGTTCTTCCCCCTCTTTCAGTATTCCTACGCAGTACTGTGTATCTAGCACCTACTATCATTTCATGTCGTCATATCTTGGAAACATTGCATGTGTCCTTGATTTCGCTCTTTCTCCTGCAGTTCTCTGGCTGCTCTCCCGCTCCATCGTGGCCTCACCACAACTCATGGCTGCCTTGTAGCGACTAAGTGTGATATTTTCATGTTGTCCTTGAAACGGCTTTCCCCCCGCCTGCTCTCAATGTCAGCTCCCACTGAGCTGCATTCCCCCCATTGTTGCTCTGATTCAGACACAGTGTTCTTCCTCTCTTTCTCGCTCTGTACTGCGCCACACACTCAATTTATGTCGTAACTTTGTTCGCTGGAACATTTTGTCCTTTCCTCACCTCTACTGTATTGCCTCTTATTCTACTATCTCTTACACGTCTCACCCCTCCTCCCTCCTCGCTTCCCTTATTACTCTTTTTGCTTGCTCAACAATTACGCGCTCATTAACTGGGGGAGTCCGGGCAGCTGAGAGAGACATCAGCGACAAGGCTGGAGGCCTCGCTGAGGTGCCCTGTTACAGTTGTTCCTTTATTGATATGCCTGCCTGCCTGCCTGCCTGCCTGCCTGCCTGCCTGCCTGCCTGCCTGCCTGCCTGCCTGCCTGCCTGCCAGCCTGGACCTGAGGAGCAGCCGCATGATGCTGCATGCTAATGAGCGTTGAGTCGGGAGTGGCAGTGACGGTAGGAAGGATGTGACATACTGTGTTTTCACTCGACTTGGAGGGTATGAGAAGGAGAGGAGAAAGTGAAGTGAGCATAGGTCATTTCTTCCAAATCCTCTCTCTTCTGCGCCAGAGATTAGGCGGCTGTGCTCTCCAGTAGATGAGAGAGAGGCACACTCCTGTGTCTAATCCTCCCCTATTTAAACTGCTGAGAGTGCAGTACAAAGTGGTGGAAAGAATCAGCGTCCACATAAAGCGGGCCTGCGTAAAACACAGGCCCATAGTTCAAAACAAACTGAGCCCCATCTAACAATCGCCTAAGCCCTAAATCTCCCATGTAGCCACTGCCAGAGTCGAGCCCCTGCTGACTTTTTCCCGCCCAGCTATCGCTTCTCTACAGCCTGTCTTTCTCTCTCCCCATCACATCACCTGAAATTCTCCCCACAGAAAGCCCGCACTGTCAGAAATACCCCTGCAACCCTCATTAACTTCTCTGCCTTGGTGATGTCAGGCTTAGACATGCACACATGACAGCGATATACAGTACCGTACACACAATACTGCCGACCCCTGGCCTACTCTACTCCCCAGCAAGATAGACCTCCCACCCAGCCCAGAGAGGCTTTTAATAAATGGACAGGCAATGGGCATTTTAATCATGCTAATGTGTACATTACAGTGGGCGCCTTATCGGCTATTTGATCTCCATACCGGCTCGCTGTAGAGAGCTGGGAGGAGAAGCTGCAGGAGCAAGAATGGAAAACGATGAAGTGAAAATGAAAGAAAGCTAGTCAATTTAGTCTCCCGAGCAACGTAATAAAGACAGCAGCTCTGAATCCAATTAAAGACAGAGACGTTAAAGACAAAGGAAACAGGGGAGATTATTAAGCAAAAGCAACAGAGGAACCTGCTCGAGCATGTAGGGGAAATGGTTTTTTCTTCTTTTAGGGCTGCACAATTAATCACAATTTTATCAAAAGCGCATCATGGACTGGTGTAATACCCAAATATCTGTTAAAAGGCAAAATGTGTGTCAAACCATTGCGAATTTAGTATTGTGGTGCTGCAGAGACGTCAACACCTATGAATCCTATCCTACAGAAAATAATCTTTGTTTGGTACAGATCCTTGCAAAAATCACCTTTTCATTTAAATTAGTGAAATTTAATCTTTTTCAATGAATAGGAGTAATGATACACCATTCCTCTCCCAATATCGTGAATCATATCGCAATTACAAAATCAGTCCAAGTAATGGCTATTTTCCTCATCGTGCAGCCCTAGTATCTTTTGCTACACTTCGCAGCCGCACTACTGCGGTGTTTTCGAGCCCTCAGAACGGAGATATTTAGAAACACTGCTGCCCCCGTTTTGGTTTTAAAACTCTGGGGTTGCTTTATAGTCTGAACGGACACAAACGGACACCTTTGGAAACGAGGACACACGTCGGTCAGTCTTATCGGTTAGGTAGGCTTTAGGGGTGGGAGAATAAAAATCAATACAGCATAGTATCGTGATATTTTCAGTGGCAAAACTGTATCGATACACAGGCTCCAAGTATGGATCTTTGATTATATATGTGTTGGTCAGTTTGTCCGCTTGCCAATCCCATTTTGCAGCAATAAAATTGAAGTGACATGAACAAAAAGAAATGTATCTTTTTAGATAAAACAGAGGTTGATAAAGTGGTGATTCCCACCCCTAGTAGGCTTACAGTACCTAGTCGTCACTCTAAGCTACTGCTCTTACTGTTCACCATTGTTGTTCTTTCTGTATTTCAACTTCTACATCCATGATTTTTTAACTGCAGAGTAATGTCAGACAATCTGCCTACTGTTTACACCGGCACGCATATGCCCAGTTTATGTGAATGGTCATATGATATGGTTTGGCAGATGTGTTAATAGGGACAGAGATTAGTTCTGCTACTGGAAGTAAAATTCATGTGTGGACAAATATTATTTATGTCTCAAAATGTTGCTTAAAAATGAAAACGTAGTAGTGTAGATGTAGCCCAAATTCATTGTTTGACTTTGTGGTGAGGCTAGTTGTTGTTCTGTCTATTTTAGTCATAAACATCTGGCACAGGGATGTCAAGAATGTAATCCGCTCTAGGCCACGTGGACAGTAAGCCCAGCTAGAGAGGGCTGAAAGGGTCACCAGCTCACATGGCCCTGAAAGACAGAGAGAGATAGGGAGAAGCAGGTGGAGAGAGGTTAATGTATAGAGATAGTTGAGGAGATGGGCGTACAAAGAGTTGTCCAGAGTGCTCAAAGAGGATAAAGATGAAAGGAGGGAGATGGAGGATTGAATGGGTTGCTCATGCAGAGAGCTTTTAGTGGGCAGAAGGGAAGAATGGCTGATTGTACTGACAGGAGCTCTGCAGAAGTGGCAGCCATGCTCAGACCTATTCTCAGCACAGCATGCAGCTGTGATGCTGCTGCAGAAACCTGAAAATGGGCTTCAATCATCACAGTTCTCGAGTCATTAACGCAAAAAAGGAAAGCAATTATCTTCTTCCTGCAATAAATAGTTTTTACACTCCAGCGCCTTATTTATGCAATCATGCACCTGCGTAGCTTAGCAACTAAACAATAAGCTCTGGGTAAAACCCTCAGTGTAATTATCTCTTTATCGCCGCAGCACACAGTTATCTTAGTTATTTCTCTGCTGACTGACTTTAATGCGTATCTACCAACCTTTTTCCACAAACTATAGCACACACAACTGAAGACTCCCTTTTTTGGCTTGTTTTTTTCATATTTGCATGTCAGGTATTTAATAATAATTTAATGATATTGACTCAAATTCAATTAGTCAAACAGCAGCAATTTAAAGATATAGTAAGTGATCATCCATTACACATTTTGTCAAATTCAGCAAATATCTCCTCATGGTTAACTAGCTCTCTATTTTCTGTGCGCTGTGTAAATGGAAAACAAACAGAAAGGAGTGCACGAGCTACAAAACACTATTCCAGCCAATCAGCAACAGGCAGCGACAGTTGATGGTGGGGGGGTGGAGGCAGCATGTGAATGTAGTTATCTGTCCCTGAATATTTTGCTTACTGCACCTTTTAAGTAGCTATTAACAATTTATAGACCTTGTGCTGTTTTTGTTCCTCTTTTCAAAGCTGTTGTGAACACTCGTTGCCAACACACAAGAGAAGCAGATGCATATTTTATGATGGATAATTTTGTGTTCACGTTTTATTGGGTAATAGTCACACTCGCCTGCCCTGCCTCTCCCCTTCAGCCCATCTCTATTCCTGCCTTCATTGCCTCTTTTCTAACATGACTAGACAGTGATTGGAATAATGAGGAAGCTGAAGTCAAGCCCTTGCTATCATTTGACATGATTCCTCCCAAATTCGACAACATATACTGCAAATAGTATACACCCAGAGCAGAATTAGAACAAATTTACTCCTTTACTTCCTCCTCTCCTTCATCCCCTGTCCTCTCTGCCTCCTGCTCCTCAGCCGGCTAGAAAACAATCTGCTCTGTATCTACCTAATCTAAGCAGGTAGGCCAAATGCAATATTTGTGCATGACCCTAAAGGCTGTGTTTTCTGAAGAATTGGGTGGGTGGGTGGAAGTAATATTTCAGGATATTCATGCGTGCAGTCTGAAATCTGTGTCAAGAAGGGCCGTAGGGGAAATGGCTCTTCTGTCCCCTCCTGCTCTGCTCTTTCCAGCTCTCCTCACTTCACTGGCAGCCCTTTGCCCTCAGAATAAAAGAGTAATGACACACAAGATGCAGCAGGCATCCCGATGTCGGCCGTCAGCCTCTGGGTTTGTAAGCAGACAGCCGCTCTGTGTCCTTCTGACGCGCCACAGACAAACGCTGGGACAAAGATGGCGAGACCACACAGTATAGAACACTGGGTGTCTGAGGACATGTGTCAGAGGGGAAAACTGTGTGAAGTGAGGGAGGGGAAAGGGATTAAAATGAGAAGGAGTGAGGATCTTTGCCCTGTGATGACAGACAGTGGCTCAGCTATCTGTACCAACAAACTGCCCTTTGGTCACTTGGGCACTTGGAATTATCTGAGCTGCACTTTGAGTGAGGAAATGTTCCTTTGTTTGTCTCTCTGTAAAAACACTTATGCAGTAAAACCTCACTTGTGAAAACCCCATTGCAGTTGGTGCTAAGTGGAGCATCTGTCATAGTGTGATTGGTTGTGTCATTCCCCTGCTCCATTGCTTCTTAATTTCCCACGAAGCTGATCATGGTCACGTGTCAGTTCAACTTCTCATCTCAGGTCCTATCTGTATTTGTGAGAAGTGGCGCCGTCCGAGTTGAAAGATAGCCTACTTTACTGTTTTATTATCAAGTTAATAGTTGTGTTTCGTGTTGGCCGCTGTCCTATTCCTAAGATTCTGAAATGTCAACATTTTTTGACTACTTTTTTTTTTTAAGGGCGTGCATCTGTGAGCACCCACGAATGAAAATATAAATCGGCGCCTATGCTTTTACTCATCTAATCTCACTGTGCATTCGTATTGCAAGTAAAACAAGAACTCTGAAGGCAATTGTTTTCCCAATGCCCTTGACACACCAACCAGATGGCCGACCCTCGGCAGAAAAGGCAGTTGGACTGATCAGTCTCCTTTAGTTGGTCAAAAAAGTGCCTCGGAACACACCAGACCGGCTAAGCGTAATACGTCTCCATAACAGCAGGCGGCGCTAATCTGTATTGTCGCCCAAAAATGAAAACCAGTGGCTGATTGGATGAACGCGCCACGTGGGTCTATCTTCCTCTGAAAATTCAAAGCCAGACTGTCGGACAACACGGACGCATATTAGTTAGCATACTGTTTGAGGACACGGTCCACTCATACGCAGTGAATTGCTACGCTACCACATGTCCGGACAAGTCTTCGGGGTCACAAACTGGCTGTGCACGGAAATCCACACAGAGCGTCACACATGCGTCATAGTATTGTGCCAGAAAAGACACAAAAATTTGCGTGTCCACCCCATGGATGAACAATGGCAGTTGAACCAGGTGTCAAATTTCCATCAGCTGATTGGAGCTGGAGCTGATGAGTCATTTGACCTGGAATGGGGTTTTGACCATTGGGAAGGGGTATAAATAATTAATAATAATAATTTATGGTTGCAGAACAGTTGACGTGTTGTACTTTATTTAACTCACACACACTTATGTAACATTAAAGAGATTTGTATGAATACATTGCTGATATGTGTCTGTCTTAAAAGCTAGTGGCACGAAACAACTAAATAGATTTTACCAGGCTCCCCACTAAACCATGATACCCGCACATCAGAATCACTTTGAATCCATAATGTGACACTTCTCATGAATTAATGCCACATGAGCAGGTTATTACCTTTTTTTTAATCATTCTTCTGAAAGAATTTTTCATTAAAGAGAATGAAGTATATATTACATTTAGATCTATTTTGGCTTAAAATCCCCTCTGAGCTCTCATTTACAAAACCTCTTAAGATGAAATATACTTCTAATAAGGAAAGCTCTTCACCAAAAAAGAAGGTAGCATTATCCTTATGTTTTTCAAGTGTTTATTTCTTTCTCTGAATAAGCTCCAAGGGGGAGGGCAAGCCTGGAAGACAAGACCCCAGTGGCCTACCAACTGGTGCTTATAAATAGCCCAGACACACCTTCTCCCCAGTGAAATGTGTGCCACAGGATGGGGAAAAAAAGGACTTTGCTCTAATTAACAGTGTTTTTCTCTTTTCTTGGCCTAGTATCGCTCTACTTCGCCTCATTTACATTTACACAGCAGGCTTTTAGTTGACACCCGTGTCCACCACCATTAAATGAACTGGAGATGAAATTACGAGATCACAGCGATTACAAGCAGCCAACAGTAAAGAATGACCCGCCTCAGTTCTGCTCCTGTCATGGCATCATACAACTAACGATAACTCAAATTTTCTTCCAAGTCAAAACATTTTCAAATCAAGGGAATGAGCGTAAATCCATCTGTTCTTGTTTTCACGTTGTTTTGTTGACTTTGTTTCCGTTCTAAAAATTGTTTCACAAAAATCCATCCTATGTGACGGCTGCGATGATAGACGTGATAGGCTGATGGTTCATCCAATCACCTTCAGGTATTTTTTGAAAGTGCCTGCCCCAAGTTTCCAATTTCAATTTATTTATAGTATAGTACACAATTGTGATTGGTTTAAAGAAATGCCAATAAACTGTTTTTCTGCTGTGTGGACTAGCCAGACCTTCTTTGCAGAGCTGTGGAGGAAGGTCTGGCAAAGCCAGACTATGCTTTAACAAACCAAGCCAGGTTAGCTGTTGAGTAGATCCAACCGAGACTAGACATGTGGCCTCTATCTTTTAGGACATTTTCATCTGGATGGCTAATGTAGATTTGGATATAGTTGTAAAATAAGGTTGTTTATGCTTTTTAATAAGATTTTGAAAACAGAAGTTTGTTCTTAGTTAAACTTTGGACTATATATTGTGAGTGCATGAAATGGCCCCTTTCAATACACCCCTACTTCCCACAATCCTTCACCTCTTGTATTGTCCTCCAAGATAAAAAAACAATTTGACATTCTCATCCCTTTTTCAGACTTTCTTTTAGTTTTTAATAACAACACCTTACTACCACTAGTTTTACACTACTTTTTGGAATTTATTGTCAATAACCCTCATTTAAATATAATTATACCTAATATTTGAGTTCAAAAAGCGGAAATTATGAATTATTTCGACTAATAGTTAAGATCAGAGGAATGAAAGTGATCAATTGTATTTGCAAAGAGCGTTGTAAGGAATCTAATCCATTTTTGTGGTAATTTGGTTAAAAAGAAATATATTTCAGATATAGACATTTTTTAAAGGGGTCAAATTTGACCCATAGAACAACAGGAGGGTTAAACTGCTCTCTGTGAACTTGGGGGCACATTAACTGTCACCCAGACTCTGGTATTTTACCTTTTTCTGCTTGGCACACACCTGCTGTGACAAACCCTGGTTGGTCTCATTTTTCCTGATCAGAATTCCTCTCAGAATTCAAGCTGGGACTTGCTGTCTCGTAAATATTTTAAAAGAAAACAAGCGGCAGTTGGTGCAGGGTCTGCTCGTCTCGGGGAGTGACATTGCTGAACACGCCGATGCACACAGCCATGGCGATGGGCACAGTTTTTTCCTTCAGCAGGGGACTGAGCACAGACATAGCTTTGTATGTATGTCTGCTGTATGTGTGTGAATGTCAGGGGAAATATGTGGGATCTTATGGAGCTGAGGGTCATTTTTGTGTTTGCACACAAGGACACGGTGTTGCTGAATTCACCAATCAGGGCCGAGCAGCTGTTAGTGTGAGTGTTCACACAGTCTTCATTACTACACCTCCCATCTCTTCTCTCTCTCTGTATAATATGCCACTCTCACGTCTTTGGCCTCATTCCCCCTTTCTCCATTATTTTTTGTCTCTTTCTTGACTCCCCCCCTTTTTTTTCTCCTCTCACTGTGAGCTTCTGATTATCTGTCTCCCTTCCATCTTCCCCCTCCTCCCCTGCTCCACTTCTTCAATCTGTTTCTCTCTTCTTCCCTCGCCTTTTCCCTCTTCTGTCTCTCTTTCTCTCTCCCTCTCTCTGTTTCCCTCTGCCTCGCTTTCTTCTGCAGCCTCAATGTTCCTCTGTGTGAATAGCTGGGATGCTTTTGTAGAAGGTTTCCATAGTGACGGGCCCATTTGAGCAAGTTGTCATTCCCGTGTGCTGGCTGTAAGCTAGAGAGAGGCCATGTTATCTCCCCCTGACACACACACAGACCTACGCCACTCAATCCCCGCAGCGAGCTGCTACGCATCTTCTGGCTGGAGCTTCACTACCAACACGTCTCGCTCCTGTTTGTCCCTCGTCACCGAGCATGGCGCCGTTAGGGCGATGCTCGCTGAGATCAAGTTGCAGATCAGTCATAGTTTGCCAGTTTTATTTCAAGGTGGAGCATGTAGAATATTAACACCAGTAAATAATTACCACCAGACAGGATGCAATTTCACTTGGCAGTTAATACACAACCCTACTCTATTTCCATTTACTGAGAACAAATAGTTAAAACAAGGAGTGTTCATGCCTTTTATGCTACTTCTTGATCTCCTAAACATCCTGAATGGCAAAGGCAAAAAAACAAATACCAAGATGAGATAGGAATCACAGAGATTTATGGGAAACATTTGAATGGTTTCAGTTTCCTCCATTTTATTCCTATTTCTGCATTCACGTTTTATTTGTGTTTATATTTAAACATTGGCATTGTAACCACAATGTATTCCTTTATTCTTATAGTTTATAATGATAGTTGTACTCGTTTTTATTGTTAGTAATAATAATAATAATCATTATTTAGTAAACACTTTTCAAACCCCAAGTCACAAAGTCAGGTTTTCAAAATGACAAATAAAAAAGGTTAGAAGCAAATAATAGAACAGCTAGGATACCAACATGACATCATGACATTGCGTAAACATGCACGCCGACTTTCTTCTTTTTGTACATAGCATCTTTTTGCACAAAAACTCTGGACTCTGAAGTTGCTGCTGTTGCATTTTTGCACATATTTACACACTACCACAACACATCATATCATAACTTTCTTGTGCTTTTGTCTTTTTATCTTGTCTTGTAATATTGTTTCCCTTTACTGTCTTAGTGTTAAAATGTTGTTGTAAAAATCTGTTTTTTTAGCACTTTTTTACTTGTGTTAAGAATGTCTTGTCTTATCTGTTGTGCATTTTTTTGGATTTTTGGTTCCTCTGCATGTGAAGACATTGACAATAAAGCTGACTTGATTTGACTTAAACCAAGTGGCATGTTATCTGTACGCATTTTGAGCTATCTGCATATAAAGCTGTATGCGTAAGCATACACGCCACTTGCCATGTCATTGCGAGAAGAAAGCGAGACACGCAGGACACTATCCCTGGTCTCCGGTGTGAAACGAAATCACTGTATTAATATAATATCGATATATATCCCAGACCTACGTCTGCGTCAATGGTATCCAGTGTTTTCGTGCTTTGGAACAGCTCCACACAGTCTCATTAACAAGGGCATGTTCAATCAAGCACAGGTTAAGCGGAAAGGATTACAAATAGGTTTACCGTCTGGGGATGGGATGGTAACGGCGTGTCATGGCCGTGCCATTGTCTTCCATGGTGGGCGTTGGGTGTGTGGTGTGGTATAAGCTTTCCTCTTCTGTCTAGTCCCGTCTGGACTGTTAATGAGCCAAACAGAGGTGACTGCTATTGAGAAACATTATGCTTTCTGTTAAAAAAGGTCAAAGGTGACGCCAAATTTTGTTTGAGGTGCCCTGTCACCTCAAACTCCAACAAACACAGGACCTACGCACAAGCTTCCAAATTCATTGCGCACTTTCTCCAATCATGTTTTTAGTACCGTAAATCGTTTTCGTACAAATTTAAAAGTCTATGAAAATGTTTGATATGGGAACAAAGAACACGATTATTTAAAGAAATTGGGTGTTTTTGTAAACACATATGCACATCCCTCTGCAATTTTCCCTTTCAAGCGAAGAGACTGTTTTTTGTGGAAGTGGAAAGTGAGTGATGTCTCTCTTTAAAGAGGAAGAGGAATCCCACACAGAGTTCACATGGTACTCTAAATTTCACAGATTGAGGTTGTTTCCTTTGTAGGGAAGTGAAACTGACTGGACTCAGCTGTTCCCCTAACTGTGGCAGCGGTGACTCATATAGGGCCAATTGAAATGGTGAAGACAAAAGGCTGTTTCACTGAGACAGAGGAGCTCATTTGCATTGCAGTGAGGGGTTGCCCTTTGGATTTAGAGTCTAAGAATGTGACACCTTTTTCTTTTCATTATTGAGTTTTTACTGTCTGCTCTTCTGAGGGTGGGAGGTGGTAGAGGTGTTTGGTCACTAATGGAAATGTCTCTGTCCCTCTGTCGCTGAAAGTCCTCCCCCCTCCCTGTCCCAGCCTTCCCATTTGGCAATCATGTGTATGGACAATGATAAATAGTTAAAGGGGTATTAAGTATTTTAGTACTGTTTTAGGGCCAGATGTTGCAATTAAAACTTGGTTTTAGCTACACCTTTTATGATCATGTTAAAATAAGAAAGATCCACTGAAAATATGACATTTCTGTAAACAATCTGTAATATGTAACATTATTCCAGCATTTATCTTAGAGAACAAGAAATAAACAGTACATATAATAAAGAGGAAAGAGGAATAAAAACTGTGATATCAAATGTTTCACCAAACATTTAACTAAATAATTCACATTTGATTAATCACAGTCTTGGTTTGAAATCAATGAATCGTTCATCCCTATTATTGACCTCAATCACTAAATAAAGAAAGATCTACAGTATGATGGGCTGTAATGGACAGAGATATTAGTCTAATTTTTTAAACAAAAATGAGCTCATTCGATCGTAGATTCAGCTACAGTACTACTATCAGAGTAGATATTGTTTGATATTCTATATGAATCATATTAGTCATTTTCTGATCTTGTTATTAAGTCTCTAGCTAACACTTCTAAAGCTGAAATGATTAGGTTATTGACCTGCTAAAATAATCAATAACAATTTTTATACCCAGTTGATCTTTCAGTCATTTTCCATGCAAAACTAGTGAAAAAAGGCCAATCATGATCTGGATCCAGCTGTTCAAATGAGAGGATTAACTTGCTTTCATTTTTATATATATATATATCTTTGAGTCTTGGGTTGTTGGTTGGAGAAAGCAAGACATTAGAGCTCTACCTTGGATTTAGGAAAAGGTTTGATGGTCATTCAGGATTTTGGACTATCCATAAACAGTGAATCGGTTAATCCAAAAAGATGAATTGTCAGATGAATTAACTGTTCATTTAAAGAGTTAATTGTTCTATCGCCGCCACTACCTATTAGCTCCTCATATCTACTTTAATATCTGGGCTCAGACTTGAATCACTTCTAAAATTACCAGCTGTCGTCCCTATACGTATGTATGCATGACACGTTAGAACCAGCCAAGTCATCTTTATTGTCGGTTCTGCAATATGTGCCAGACATACAGGGCAATTGAAAATACGTTTCTTGTGGCCGGGTTAGCTCAGTTGGTAGGGCGGGCGCACATATGAAGAGGTTCTATTTCGTATAGGCTTCGTCCTCTATGGGCTACGCTATTTGGTTTATCCTTTCGCGCAGTCAGGAAGATTTCTTTTCCCGTCCTTGCGTCCAGCACAGGCTTCAACTACGTCCGCCGATGCTGAATATAAACAGAGCGGACCCGTTGCTCAGCTCCCAACATCAGCTTTTCCTTCAGCCTAATGTTCTAGGAGAAGGTTGTCCAAACCTTAGAGGGCTACGCCTATACTCACAAAATCTGGAGTTACAATACGTAACTATATTTCTATTTTGTATAGGCTTTGCCCTCTAAGGGCTACGCTATTGGGTTAGGGCGAAGTTGATGTAGTCCATGCCACCTGCAACACAGGGCCCACAAGCGGAACATAAATTTCTCCCGATTCACTTTGCAGGGCTTATCAGATGGTCGTCATTCTGACAAAAGCCTGCCATAGTAATGATTTGGCCTAGGTGGATGTCGAGGCTCAGTCATAATAGCAGTAGTGCATGATTAGTGGAAAAATGTGAATGATTGACACTTTTTATGATATGCCTGGTTTTCTCTCAGCCCCCCTGTGAGCAGGGGGAAGGAGGAGGGATTGTAGTCGAAAAACGCATAGAATCTGGAGTCACAGTACGTAACTATCGTTTACTCCGGCTCTTTGCGGCATGTCATTCCCCCCTCTCTCTCCCCTTTCATGTCTTCATCTGTCCTGTGCCAAAAACAAATATGTTTCTCTCCAACCCATGGTTCAGTTGGGACAAATACAACAAGTATGATATCAAAAATTCGAATCACTTAGTATTGTATAAATCACTTTGTATTGTGATTCTCAGCGAGCTCTAACACGGTTAGCTCATGTAAACATCTTAACCAGGTTTATATTAAGCTCATGAATAAGAAGAATGTGATTTAGAGATGAATGCTAATCAGTATTTCAAATCCCTCTAGGCATATACAGATCTTTGTCTGTTTCAGTGATAGTCTGTGGCACAACAGCAGCATGGATGGTGGGAAACAGCTCATGTTTTTGCAGCGACAGCGTAGCAGCTTTCAGGTCACAACCGGCGTTGCAATCATTGCAGCTTGAGTTAAGCTGCTCTCTGAATTCCTTAACGTGAGAAACAGTAAACACCAAATCCGTACATTTCCCTAACTTTTAAGCTCTAGACTGCCCCACAAGCTTCTGTACTTATACTCACAGTGTGAGGCTAATAAAGCACATGAAAATGTCTCATTTTCACCTCCATTTGAAAACAGTTGAAAACCTCTAGAAGTAGTTTGCGTATGTGGAACAAAAGGTTCTCTCAGATCCAATTCAGTGGCAGATGAGTTTTATTCACTGGCTCATCTAAACAAAAGGTCTCATTCACAGTGACCAATGCAAAGTGCTTTGTTTTATAACTAGGCTACACAAAAAGCAGACCGACTTAGACACAGGAGACACTAAAAGTGTGTTGATCAGAGAAAATAACAGTGAACAGGGAAGAGGATAGCAGCTTAAAATGAAACTAAAACTGTCAGGTAATTCATTATCTTCTACAGGGCTGTTGAGACAACCCAAAATATTAGCATTCATTGATTAATAGGTCAAACCTCTGCATACATATATGGTGTTTTTTTTCTTCCTGTGAGGCATTATACCGTGGTTGGCATTTTGAAACTATCCTACAGGGAAATTCAGTTCTTGCAGAAGCAACACGCACAAGACACAATAAACAAGAACATGGTATTCTGAAAGCTGTTATATAAATGCTTTACTGTAATAGAAGCTAATAAAGAAAGCTGTAATCGCTCCCTTCCACATGTTAGCTTGATGCCGTAATTGCGCTGAACACTGGTCTCTATTACTTGTCGACACAATAAAAAAGGAAATCAATGTTAGTTCTTAGGCCCTATATATTATATAGATCATATACAGGAGTGTGTGTGTGTGTGTGCGCCTATCTTGTTTAAGTATTAAATCACCACAGGGAAGGATTAGCTGGATTAACGATGCCAGACATTTCTCTGCAGAGTCACATGGGCACTAAGCATTCTGGGAACCCACGTGTCCTGACCGGTGCCTCTTTCTGGAGCTGCTTTTATACAGGCCAGACTGTGAGGATGGCTTCACCATGCTGTACCTCTGCCAAAATTAGACTAGTTGCCATGGATCAGTGAGGCCTACAAGGTTTGGAGATGAGCTGCTATTGTATTCAACGTAGGGATGTTGGCGATACACTTATCTCACGATTCACAATTTTAAGTTCACGAAACGATTTGTTTACCAGAATGAGCTGCAGACAAATGACTGAAAAATATTCCTTTTTTTCTATAAATAACTGCAGAAAAACTGATGTGTCCTCTTATCAAAAGTGCAACTGAAATTGTATTTTATCTTAAATAACAAAAATTACATAGAAGCTTTAGTGAGTAACTTTTTGATATTAATGACGTCTGTTACAATTCAAGCCATTGCCAAATGAGTTGCTACAAAGCTAATTAAGACTATCAGCTCCACACAACTCTCTCTGTATTTCTCAGTATGACTATGTTCAGAAGATTGTGTCGACCAGCGACTTTCCACGCAGAAACTCAAGTCAAAGATAATTGTGTAACGTGGATGCAACAACAGTGTTGTTGTCATTACTTAGAATGCCTCATGGGGGCGACAGAAACTACGCGCTATAGCTTTTAAAAAAATAATCTTTTCAAATAAGTAAGGTAAGAAGACGTCCTGACATCTAAAGTCAAAAAAATCCAAAGTAGATTTAAACATTTCAAGGCGTATCGCGAGCGATTAAACAGCAGTTATGTCTGTCAGAAGTGTCTGCCAGGCACAACAACCTAACCTGTCCATTAAACCATCACAGAGGAATTCTGTGTATGGTTTGTTTTGGCTATTTCAGAGTCTCTGTGTTTGTGTTTGTGTTAGAGGATCATCACTAGGACTCCAACCGCGGTGTTTTGAAGATCATGGCGCTCATTTATCTTATTTCCTCTTTCCATCTATCCTCTTGGGTGTCCTGAGCTCACATACTGCTGATCATGCTGCCCTGAGTGGTTGACCTGAGACACACACACACACACACACACACACACACAAAGAGATTGGATTAGCTTATTTGGATCCAGCCCAGATGCTGTGTGGTAGGTCATGTAAAACTGACCCGTACCAGTCCAGGGAGATTTTCCCAAAACCTTGATGTGTTATGTTGAGTTTGTGTGTTTAGGCCAGTAGTCTTAGTTGCTCTTTCCTTTATCTATTATATTATTGCTGCTGGTGTGTGCATACAATCATTGTCAAAGAAACCACGCTTCATTTACTTCTTTTTGGATTCTGCCTTTTTATTATTGTCCAGCCCTCAAAAACTGTTACCACAGCTTGAAAAAATCCCTCAGCCAAATAATCAATCACACTAAGTGTAAAGCCTTGATTTGGTTTGCTCAAAGTTTCTCTGATTTATAGTTATTTCATTGCACCGACATTCAGCATTCTCATGTACATTCCTACTTTCAGTCACACACTGCAAGAAATAAAAGTCTCTGGCAAATAATCTTGCAAGAAATAAAACCTGGCTCTCACATGTACAGTATATATTTCCAATTTATTTTTAAGATAAGAAGGGTGTGGCACCTGGAAGGTTGTATTGCAACATTAAAAACGAGTTAAATATATAAACATATGCCTATCATAAAATGCTTGACAGTGTAATGCAGACTAGATGTAGACAGTAAAAGAGCAATAACTTAAAATAGCATCTCTCTTCTGCTTTAAGTGGAACCGGGTAATGCTTTCCAATGGAAATGAAGACAGAATTATGTGTGTGTGTGTGTCTTGTGTCTGTGTGTGTGTTGCTAAATAAAAAAAGAGTGTGTGTTTGTTTGTGTGTCAATGCACTGTCTTGCCTTAGCTTGTTTTATGTTGAAACTTGGCTCGTAGCATGGCACAGGCTAATAAAACATGTTTGTGTGCTGCAGGCAGACTGGGAAAGCAGCAACAGACTGGTGTGTGTTTGCAGAGAAGATTGCAAACGTGCTAAATGATCCTCAGCCTACACAGCTTTTGACAAGCGTCTGTGGTGGCAGGCCTGTCTCTCCTCGCCGCCTCACGTCCTCTTTTATTGCATTACAGTCTGCGTTCATTTAAGAAAAATATGTCAAGCCAGGACATAAACCAATCAGCGCGCATTCCCTGTTTCCATCCTCAATTTAACCTATTTGTCATTGCTTTAACGCTCTCTCGTTTTCTCTGCTGTCACTGCCTCGCCCTTTTCCCAACTTCCACTCCCTCTCCCTCTTTTGTCTCTCCCCTAAACCTCCACATAGCAGCAAGTATTCACACTTAAACATGATATAACATCTCACAGTGAGTCAGTAATGAGACCTGGATGCTTGATGACTTGCGCTTGTGAGGTGTGGCGGCATATTTTTGCAGTAAATTTGTGTCTGTGCTGAATTTGAGACCCAAACCAGAGCTTTTCCAGACTGTAACAGTCAATGGTAAATGCATCTGTTAAAGCTTTAGATATTTTAATAAAATACAGCTCTACATGATAGTGATTTAGACATGATAGCAAGGGAAAGACAAAGATGAAAATACCTTGTTCTTACCCTGTTCTTGAAAACTATCATTGTCTCAAAAGATATATTTTTGTATATTTTTACACTTTCTCTTCCTGTAACCTTTTTCTTCCTGTAACCTGTCGAAATGTTTATGACTCATCTTTTTGATCCCAGGTAATTAAATGTGATTACAGATCTTGATCCAGCCAACCCTTCCTGTCATATACACCTTTAGGCTTGATATGCGCAAGAGCCCTACCGATATATCGGCGGGTTGATATTATCGGGCAATGTTAGGCATTTCCCAATCAGTATTGGCATTTATAATGGCCAATTTTTTTTTTTAAATGTTCATTCAACAAAATCATTTATAATGATTAATAATAAATGGTTCTGATAAATGTATATTTAAACAATAAAAACGGATGGTCAACCATGTTATGAGCGTTGACTTTGCATAGGTTGTCCACCAGAGGGCGCTCTACAACGTCCCTGTTGGCAACACTGATTTTTTTTTATTTGATGTTTTTGTTCAAAGGACTTCAAGTTTCATATCTTAAGTTTGTATTTTTTTTTACATTTTATTAATCAGAACTTTAACATATTTTGTTGTTTCTCTGTTCTGTTTTTCAAATTATTATCATATTATTTTAGTGAGAACTCATAAATAACTACAAATAACTAATGAAGGGGAAATCTGTTCATGTTTTGTAACTCGGTTCTGGATACTTTTTGTTGAAATATACAGTATATTGGCTGATATATCGGATTTATAAAATAACCAATTATTTGTAACGGTATTGGCTTTAAAAATCCTTTATCGGTCGGGCTATAATATGCGCTCAGTTCCATGAGTCTTAATCGTGATTTATGCTTCTGCGGAGGCTTTACGCAGCGCTTTCTCCGTAGCCTATGTAAGTGGCCTGAAGTTTATACTTGTGTGCTGGTGTGTGCCTCTTTAACCCTTATATGGTATTCAGGTCAAATTGACCCATTTCAAATTTTTACAAGAATAAAAATGGAACAAGTTACATTTTTTCTACCTAAAAATCAATGGCCTTACCTTATTTTCTGTGATAAACATGTATTCCAGACTCAATTCAGAACATGATTCTGGATATGACCACTTATGTTTTTTTCCAAGATAAGAATGATCACATAGTGGATTTTTAACATGAATTATGACCTTATGACAAAAAATGAATCCCACTTCCATTTTTATTTGTGTTCTAGTAGAGACTGATTGCATTCCCTAAACATAGATGTTATCTCAATTGTTGTAGATAAAGACAATATTTGTTAATAGATTATGAAGTAAAATTTTATTTTAGAATTGTTTTTAAAACCCCAAATAAGTCATGGGTCAGTTTGACCCAAGAGATAAGAGAGGGTCCCAAAAGTGAAGACAATACAAAGGTTAAGAGAATAGCAGGGCCGGGGTGTGTGTGTGAGTGTGTGGTAGAGCGAGTGAGAGAGTAATATCTAGACTCTAGAGTCATGGAAACAAAGTGTCTCCCCTGTGCTTTTTGACCACGGTGGGGAATCTGTAGCAGGAGAAGTTAACCCTCTCCTTGATTTCATGTTGTTTATGGAGAAGGAGAATCAGGAAATGATTGAGACGTAGCGCCAATTTAATGCAAGAGCATAAATTGGCCTCTGGGTGTTGTTTTGCACCCAGATCATAAATATCACTAGAACTACTTCAACTAACTAAACTGGAAGACAAGTGATCCTCAAGGGCTACCATCAGGGTACATTTTTTCAGTCTTTGTCTCTCCACTTTTGAACTTTGAAATGAAGTCCCCTCTGTTTAATGTGAAAACAAATTACTGTCAAGAGTTATTTCCGGTGACCTTAAAGAGGGTTCAGTTCAATAGGACATTGAAAAGAAAGACCAAATCTCTGACCCACAGCAGTAACTTCTATTTCTTCACTTTTTTGTTCTTCTTATTCCATTTCACCGGCCTTTGCTGGCCGACAGAACAAGTCGCTCTGTGGATGATGTACAAAAATGCCCACTACCCTCCAGCTGAGTGCTCAGCTGGCTTTGAAATAAATGTCCTAGTCACATCACTCCTAACATGTCTCTGGGACAAAGTTGATTCTCTCTCCTATAGTAGCTTGTCTGTTTTTTTTAGGGATGTTGCAGTCAGCAGATGTGAATGTTGGGTCTGTTTTCCCGAGGCCAGTCATCCTTCTGGTTCAGGTATCGCTGGTGATGAGACAGGGACCACAGACAAGACAAATCTCTTCCTCAGCCCTGCTGTTTCCCCCTCAAGCCCTCTGTGTCTGTGTGTGTCCCTTCTCGTGCTCTCTGCTGATCTCTTTGTGGAAGTGGGACCCAGAGCAGCTCTTTTCTAAACAGGCATGTGACTACAGAAGGTCCCATTTCATGCTTATTTTCAGGTTCTTATTTGCATTTTTTTGGAATTTCTACTAAAACACTGTTTGTTGAATCTACAGTACCTGTATTCACCCTTGCTTCTTTTAAGCACCTGTCTCTTTATGCCCTCATACCAAAAAAGCCCAGTCTTCTCTGATTGGTCAACATTTCCGGGTCTTCTGTCTCTGCGCTGTCAAAGTCTCTGCACCGTCATTGCAGTCAGGGAATGACTGTATTGGCACTGTAGCGCCACTTTCTACATATATATATATATATATATATATATATATATATATATATATATATATATATATATATATATATATATATATATAGATAGATAGATAGATAGATAGATAGATAGATAGATAGATAGATAGATAGATAGATAGATAGATAGATAGATAGATAGATAGATAGTATAGTTGTGACATCACAAAGCTAAAGAAGTCCTGATGCCTTGTTTAAAGGCACAGTTTCTGAATACAGGCTGTGTGTGTTTCTCTCTTGATTGAGCATTTTGATACTTTCAGAGTATTTATATAGCACTGGAAATCTCGCTTTTTACTATATGGGTCCTTTAAGGCACTGGCTTAATAAACCGCCTCCACTCTACCTCACCTGCAATTGTTGCACTTGAATAATTGAACATTAATACTTTACCTCTGTAGTGGAGTCAAAGGGGCATATAGAAGTCCCCGACACTTGTTTTTTCACAGCCGCAGAGTCTAGTTGTGGTCAGGCTGTCACTACCTACCATTGTGTTCCTTCCTAACATGTTTCTCTGCTTTTCATACAACCAGAGCCAATCTCACAAAGGAATGAGAGGGAGGAGAGCAAACAAGGCAGTGGTGATGCAGATAGAGGGAGGAGTGCAGTACAAAGACATGGAGATGGAGGAAGGAGGGGAAATGAGGTTGAATGTGAGGCTGCTTTGCCTCAAATCAACATAGTCCAGTGTGTGTTTTGCTTGAATGCATGGAGAACATGTGCCTGTGTGGCTGTACGCATGTTTTTTGTGTGTTTTATGGTAGCGTGTTATGTGTTTGCATGGGCTTGTGCGGCTGAATATATGCATGTGGCTGGAGCTCTCCTTAGTGTGTGTGTGTGTGTGTGTGTGTGTGTGTGTGTGTGTGTGTGTGTGTGTGTGTGTGTGTGTGTGTCTGTGCGTGCAGACTCTGCTCTGGCTGGCTCTGCGGCTCATCACACGCTAAAGCCAACTACTGATTACACAGCACTTGTTTTGTCCTCGCTCTACTCTGTTCTGCGCTTATTATCAGCCCAGGAGCCTGCGCAGAATCAGACGGAGAGCTTTGTCTAACACACATTTACTCAAGTCTTCCTCTTCAGCTGTTTTTTTTTCTCCGTGGCTCTGCACTGGTCAGACATTTGAGTCCTCGCTCATTCCCTTGATCTCTCTGTTTACTCAGCATGATGACATTATGACAATCAAGAGGGCATCAGTTCCGTTCTACATCCTGTCTGGAGACTCCCTAGTGTGTGTTTTGGGGATACTTTGGCATGCAGAACTACACGGCCTCACTGGTTCATTAGAGTTCCCCGTGCTGTGACTCCCTTAGCATCAGACGAGTGTTAGCAGCCGTGACTTATTGTCTCAATGAGGATCTGATGAGTGACTGCACCGTGTCATGTGAAGGCTAATGACACAGTAGTTTTGGACAGTTGGTGTCCATTTTCCACAGACAGTGGATGTGTATTAAAGGACAGGTGTTTTGATTGATTGGGTGTTCCTGCTTCCTGCTTGCTGAAGGAATGGCAGGGTTCAGTAAATAATGACAGGAAGGACACTACGGGGGACAGATAGAAGATTTCCTTTCATGAATGCTATACAGTCTATGATTCAGGGATGGGGTGTAAACAAGGATGGGAAACTGGTTGGAAATCACATCATCTTTGTCCCCGCAGTGTCTCAGAACCAGGGTTAAACTAAAAGGAAAATAAGCAAGTGAAAAGTATATTTATTGTAGTAAACTGAAACAAAGAAAAAAGAAAATCAAAAACGGCCACAAGAGTTTTGTTAAATAATCAATATTATTTGATACATTTTGTGACATTGTTGACACTGAATTGGAAGCAGAAAAACCCACCAGCCCATCTAACATTATTGAAAGAGGTGAAAAGATTCTTGCTCAGAGGGAATCTAAATAAATGTAAGGTGATATGGCAACCTTGTATACACCATTTTGAGAAGACAACATCCTGTTGCTGTTTTTCTTATTTTTGGGGGGATTTAAAGCCCCTTTGTTACACAAAGCACAACATTATAGAATGTGAAGATGTCTTACTGTGTAAAAAATAATAATAAAAAAAAAAAAAAAAAAAACAATTCCAGCTAAACAAAAAACTATACTGAACTGAAACTATATTACCAAACTAAAAAACCCTGAAGAAATCATTTCAGTTGTAGTTGTTTAGCTTTAATGAATCTCTACTGAAAAAAGAAAGCAGCTAGATTTCTGTTAACTGTCATGATGTTGAACAGCCTCAGAAAGTGAAGGGACCTGACATGAGATGGCGCTGTGATGTAACTGCTTGACATCGGACACTAAGGGCCCTATTTTAACCATCCAAGTGCACTCCGTGAAGCGCATGGTGCCACTGCGTTTGCTAGTTTGATGGTGGAAGAAAGGGTCCGTGCACTGGGCGCAGGGTTCATAAGGGTTGTACTTATTTCATAGGTGTGTTTTGGGCATGTTTGTGTGCTGCTGTGCTTCCCTTTTGTGTGTGTGTGTGTGTGTGTGTGTGTGTGTGTGTGTGTGTGTGTGTGTGTGTGTGTGTGTGTGTAACAAGCATAGTGTGCCCGCTGCTGTGCACGAGCCTAGGTTCATTTCACTAATGCACTGTTAAAATAACAATGAAATGCTGGACTTTAGACCAGGTTTTTGTTGGTCACTGGCCCAATCACTTACTGCTGTCTCAAGATAGCAATACACCCAGAATTCACCTGAATACACCTCCTTGTAAGCACGCCCATGGGCGCACAGATGGGCGAAGGTGCATTTGCTGTTTAAACGACGTGGGCGCAGGACGGGAAGTCTTCAACTTCGTCGGTCTTAAAATAGCAAAGACACTTTGCGCCACACCGTGCCGGGTGCAAGATTGGGCCCTTAGAGTGCAAAGATTAAACATTAAACGTGGTTATTCTCTAACCATGTATTGTCTGTGTATATGTAGAGCTAATACTTCAACTTCAAGTAGCAAACACACTCTGAAAAAAATGAAATGAAATCCAAAAGTCAAAACTAAAATCAGATCAAACAAAATTCAAAACTTGCTCAGAACGCATATTTGCATTACATCAAATTGTTGTTTACATGTGTCTGTACAGCACACATACTGTATAGTGGATGATGATCCATCAGTGTTTACCTTGAAGAAGAAATGATCCATCCTTTGTGGAAAGCTTTTGGTCCCAGGAGGCCTGGATGAGCCATGGCGGAAAACAGCATTGTTCTTCCCCTTCTGCTCTCAGTGTGCAGCCTCTCAGTCACTCAATGGGCACCAGAGCAACAAAAAAAACCTTGTGCACAAATCCAATCAATCCCCTACTTGTTTAACCATCAACCTAGCCAAACATTCCCAAGATGCTTTTAATTTGTCTCCTGTGTGAGCCCCTCTGCTCTCTCAGCACTGCAGAGTTGAGTCGCAGGAGCAGCCAAGCGTTGACAGCCAGTTCTGATGTTGCTCCATCACATCTAGCACAGTTATCCATTGCAGTACATGAGCTAAAACTTACTGTACGTATTCAGACTCCTGTGTCAGGCTTAGGGGTGCAAGTGTGGTCACGATACAATATTATATTGGTTCTTTGGACAACGATAGAATATTTACTGATATCACAAAGTCTGTGCGATACGATTTCAATTCCAATTCAGGGGCCTGCGACCGATACGAGACGATCCATTTAACCCAGTGCCATTTATAGCAACTCAAATATGTTTTGACAATTTCATTACTGAGCTATACCAGACACCTTAATTGAAAACAAAATCATCTTTTTAATAAAAAGAATAGATATAATTTAGGGAATAGAAAATTATGATGCATTTTACGGATGATATGTATCGATATTTTCACTTTGCATCGGTAATACTGGATGGTGGATCATGTAACACCCATAGTCAGGCTCATGACAGGTTTATGGGAAAAGCGAGTGGGGTCAGTTAAGTTAAGTCAGCCACAATGCTGTTCTACTTTTATGGGCTCTATAATGGTTGAATGCATTAACCCCCATTTCTCTCCCCCTCTCTTACTTGGTCTTGTTACAGGCACTAGCAGCCAATGCAGGCACAGGGTTTGCCGTGGCCGAGCCACAGGTGGCAATGTTCTGCGGAAAGCTCAACATGCATGTCAACATTCAGACCGGCCGCTGGGAACCCGACCCATCCGGAACCAAGAGCTGCGTAGGAACCAAAGAGGGTGTGCTGCAGTACTGCCAGGAGGTGAGTCACTGTGACACAGACACATCTTATCAGTCTCAGGCTGGATCTCACTTTCCTTCATTGCATCCCTTCCTTGCTTCTTAGTCCGTCCCACAGAGGGAGCATGGGAGAGATGCAAGATTATCATGGGAGGAGAGAGAAAATGAAGAAAATGTGTTTTAGAGGGATGAGACGTGCTTTCGTCTGAGGCATCACATGAATACGTCAGCTGTACGACTCCCGGGAATGCTGCTCTCGGTATCCTTGCCTATAGCTCTTCTATGATCCCTCCTCGATGCTAGCTCCTCCTCAGGGAAGGAATAAGAGCTTTGAGATGGCCTTCAAGAAGGAGGGCCAGAACAACTCCCAGTTCAGCCGAGTATTGAGGATTGAGGAGATATAAAATAAAAGAAGGGAGATCCAGCCTGAGAGAAGTGGTGGAATGGAAGTCACTTATAAAAGAACAGGGACAAAGTGGGTTGCCATCATAGGTACAACCAATTAAAATTACTTTAGGGAGAGCTAAAGGTTAGACGTGCTCGCCCATGTACAAAGCTTCCATTATCATAATAATCTTTTTTCATAAATGAAAAATGACTCAAACTAATTAATTGATTATCAAAACAGTAGACAATTAATCTTTGCAGCTCTGGATTAAATAGAGATATAATGTGTTAATTGGTGCTGGTAGGCAGATTTTGTTACAGTTAGACATAGCCAGGCTAGCTGTTCTCCCCTAGGTTTCAGTTTTTTGTGCTAACAAGTTAACTGGTGGTAGCCTCAGGTTTAAAAGACAGATTATATTGAGGTAGAAACAGTCAGTTTTCATTTCACTGTGATTTGTCATTGGAGTCAGTTGGAGTTGTTCCTGAAGTCAGACATTATTTGCAGTGTAGTGGGTGTAATTTCAATTAGCAGGCCCTGCGGCTGTCATTTATCTAGCTGCTAACTGTCTCTACAATTAAGGACATGTTTTCCATGACATGGATATTGTCTCTCTTTTATTCTTGTTCCCACGTATGTATCGTCTAACCCGAGAGACCGCTGGTATTACTGTCATGGTTTATCATGCAGCTGTCCAAGACAAAAAGCACGGCTGTACATTTTTTGAGCAGCCTTCCTCACAAGCTTCACTTGCCTTTATTGATGACATTTTGATGGCATTTGGGGAAAGTGTAAATCGCATGCTCTTTCATGGTTGAGCAGATGGCATCTAGGGAGTATAAAGCATGGATTAAAGGATCCCATTGAAGCTCCACTTACCGCACCTTCTCTCTCACACACTAACACACACACACATACAAACAAAATATCGCTCTCATTTCTTAGTATACTGTCAGGTTTAATGCCACTCCAGAGGAGGACAGACTTTGTTTATTATGTGAGCTGGATGAAACTGAGAACAAGGTTCATTTATTTGTTTTATTGTCCTGTTTATGAGGACATAAGGGACGTACTTTTAACCAAAATTATCTGTGTTTATGATGATTTATTCTGGCAGGATGATTATGAAAAATATAAGTATGCTTCAAAGAGGAAGTTTGGGATACAAGACAGAATACTCCGTTTAGAAACGAGCTGCAAAAGAACCTATAATTCTGTAAAATGTAATGAAATTAATAAACACTGCATCTGATCTTTTGGTGTGTTATAAATCCATGAGGGTTGGGCATGTTTGTGAGCACTACACAAAAATAAAGGATCAATAAATCAATCAGTATCAGTGGGGGAATGTAACTAAGTACATTTACTCCAGTTCTGTACTTAAGAACAAATGTTGAGGTACTTGTACTTTACTTGAGTCTTTTCTTTTCATTCTTTTCATTCAGAAATATTGTACTTTTTACTCCACTACATTCAGCTTTAGATTAGAGTTTTAAACACAAAACACATGTAGTTTATAAAATATGTTTTATTATACATTAAACTAGCCAACAATACAAGTCCAGCTGAGATGATTAGACCATTAAATACACAACTGTATGGGTCCTTTACACTTTATGAAATGGGAGGACTTTTCGGCATTGAGTATTTTTACTTTGAATACTTTGCTTTTTGGATTTTTACCTTTCCTTTATTGTGTTACATATCTTTTTTTGTGCATGTTATAGGTTTACAAAAGGGAAAGGCCCAATGTCCACCCCAAAGGGACTTCACCATCTACAGAAAACACTGTATACAAACTGCTCCAAACAGCTCTGTTGTAGTCCAGCCTTTACTTCCGTGACAAACATCCCTTTGTAACACATGTTACTAGCGCATTGGTAGCATTAGCGCTTGGAGTGATGTAAACACAGTATAAACACAGCCGTGAATTTGCATGGAATGTAGAATTTAGCATTTAACAGTCACAAACTCCACCAGCGGTTAGCAGGAGTTCAATAAATCTTATCTTAGCTTAGCTTAGCTTAGCTTAGTTTAACTTCAAGATGGCTGACACTCTACTCACATCGGCTAGTGACAATCCCACCCACAATGGGCGGGTTGAAAACATGCAGAACTAGCTGGCTGTAGTCCATTGCCTCTGGGCAAAAATGCCTCCAATGACACTAAATGACGATTTTTGCGTCATCAGAGGCTTTTTTCCAGACACACAATACAGAGAAATCTAGTCTCAGGGGGACATGAGGGAGGGAAGAATGGTCATTCAAAAATTCTACCGGGTTTCTACTAAAACAAAGCTAAATTGGTGAAGTATCCCTTTAAATACATTTTTCCTGATTATACTTAAGTAAAAGTTCAATCAATCCAGGACTTTTACTTGAAACAGAGTATTTTACAGTGTGGTATTAGTCCTTTTACTTAAGTAAAGGATGCA
Organism: Etheostoma perlongum; assembly: GCA_026937815.1. Classification (NCBI taxonomy): domain Eukaryota; kingdom Metazoa; phylum Chordata; class Actinopteri; order Perciformes; family Percidae; genus Etheostoma; species Etheostoma perlongum. The sequence continues at coordinate 4,921,250 of CM049373.1, forward strand.
CTCTTTGCTTCTTCATCCAACAGATGTATCCCGAGCTCCAAATCACAAACGTGGTGGAAGCCAACCAGCCAATCCGTATCGAGAACTGGTGCAAGAAGGAGAAGAAGGTGTGCAAAGGGCATGCCCACATCGTGGTGCCTTACAAATGCTTAGGTAAGCTTGTACACTAATAAGTAGTTCAATCATATCCTTCATATCAGGTGCTCTCCATTGTGCCCTTCTCTTTTTATATTGGTCCTTTATTCAACGTGGAGAAAGAAGAGATTATGATACATCTTAGCTGTAGGCAGAGGTGGCACACCACAATATTGAGAGTCTGATTCAGTTGACTAATCCTGGCCTTGAGCTGCAGATTGAGCAGGGCCTGGCTGGATGGGAGTTAATGTCTCTCAGAATGGATGGATGAAAGGGGCGAAGCTATTATTGCTAGGGAGGCTTGTTGAGCAATAAAGTACAATCTTATTTCCCCCCTCAGACAGTAGGCCATAAACTCACACAGACACACAGGGTCAGCGAGAGGGAGGTCTGTGACGATGCCTGCTTTATTACTCCCCATCTCTCCAATTGCCTGTGCTGTCCTACACACCTCTCGGCTTCCTTTGTCTCTTGCTGTATCACTGTAATCAGTAGTGGCAACATGGCTGTATTCTGGTTTATTAAATGTCAGATGGAGCCTCAGACTTTGCAGGCCACAGGTCTCTGTGCTCCCTAACTTACAGAAACAAAGCACACTCGTGCTGCCTCTGAGAATTGAAATAACAGAGAAATACAGTTCTGAAACAAGACTCCTCTATGTACTTGTCCAGCTATACCATCTTCCTCTATGCTGCAAATACTTCCCAGCACCCTTCCTCTGTCCAAAAGTCTCTTGCTGATTGAGTTGTGTCGCTTCCCAGGATGAAAAAGGCATTAGTAGTTGCACTGGACTGTGAAATGGGCTACCATTCAAGAGCATTTTTGGCAAACTCAGAGAGGAGGCTTTTGGGAAATTCATGGGACAGCAAACACCCCAACTGGAGAGTCTACTCTGTGGCTGAGATATGAATACAGATGAGAGAGGTTCCCATGCAGAATTCGTCTCCAGAATCCCCCGCAGTTTGCTCTCATCTTCCATCCTGAAGCTATTTTCCTCAGACTGACAACCCCCGCCCTCCTGTCTTCTCTGTGACCAAGTGTTGCATCCATCAACAACCCAAGACCTCTCATTATGAGTCAGCAACAGCACCATTTAATTAAAACAATCCCATGACCTCTCTTATTTAATCAATCTCTTCTGGATTGATTAAATAGCTTCATTGCTTGGTCTTACACATTTTCTGTCATCATAGTTAAAGGTCTGCACATTCATGCCTCATAAAATTGGAAAGGGCTTTTCTGCTGCTCTGCCAGGTGGCAAAGGGGAAGTCAGAACAGAGAGAACAGAGGAACCAGAAGGAGAAGGAGAGATAAACATAAGGTGTTGGCAAGAAAGAGGCGATAGAGAGAGGTTCGGCTTAATTATGTAATGGAGCATGTTATGGGCTTAATTGGAGGTTTCTGATCATATGCTACGAGCCATGGCATGCCTCTACCGTCTCACCTCTCCAGCCCAGTGTGCGTCAGGTAAAAGACACTGTAACAAGGATTCAGAAAATAGGCGGACCCAAATGCAGAGACAGCAAGGCAGTGGTGATCTTGAGGATTTAATTACAATCAAAAGATATACAAATAAAAGGAGTCCTAAACGTAGTGGAAGTCAAAAAAACAGAAATCACAAGAAACAGGAACACCGAGATAAAAAGGTAGACTACACACACACAATCATATACAGAACAATGGTCTGACACTAGACAAAGACAACACAGGGACTAAATACAACAGGTAATGAGGTGAACAAGGGACAGATGACACAAGGGTACAAGAACAGGTGAAACACCTCAGGTAGGCAGGAAGTAAAACAAGACATGACAAGGGAGAAGAACAGACTACAAAATAAAACAGGAAACTAAAACATATACACAACCATAACAGACACTCAGAGTTTTTTTGTTAGTTGAACAAAAAAATTTAACTGTAATTGAAAGAAAATGAGTGGTGCCTTTTAATATTCAATCCAATGTTCAATTTGTTACATAAACAACAACTCAAATGTTAGGAATTATTTCCTTCAATTTGTTTTAAATTTGTTGTATTTGTAAACCAATATCTTGACCACTGAAAGTAAAGAAACTGCAAAACTGAGTACACTTTTCTATATCTGTTTATGCATTGTTAGTATCGTTCAGGGCTGTAGTACTTGAGTCTGGTCTTGGACTCGCGTCCGTACTCAAGACCGTTTTTCTATGGTCTCGGACTTGTCTCGGACTCGCTGGTATTTGGACTCTGACTTGTCTTGGTCTTGGCAACTGGTCTCGCCAAATATGGCTTTTGGTCTCGACCAAGTCCAGGTGTCTTTATTATGTTGATAATAATAATATTGGCGGGAAAGTGAAACCCAAAATGATTGTCTTGATACTGTCATGCGTAAGACTTTTTTTCTGTCCTGGACTCGGTCTTGACTCGGACTCAAACCTTTTTGGACTCGGTCTTGTCTTGGACTAAAATCTCTTTGGACTCGGTCTTGACTTGGACTTGTCTTGGACTCGACAAAGGTGGTCTTGACTACAGCCCTGGTATCGTAATTGCGTCATTCTACAACATTATATGCATATGGCATATTTCCCTCATTTTGTGCAATCCAAGGTAATGTTAACACCCCCACCAGCCACCCACCCACACTGAACAAAAACTATTATCACTATGATGGAACTAAACCTGACACTTTGACACAATCTTCTAACAATCAGAAGATTTGGTTGCCTACATTTCAATTTGGTTTATAATCTAGCACCATGAAATTACCATCTTCTTCTCTGGGGACTATCAACGTTAATCTTCACATTAATCTTCCTCTGACAGATGAGACAGAGACTCAGCCAAAGGAGTCTGGCACAACCTCCTCCAATTGGCCAAAACTACCTTTCTGTTAACTCTTTCCTTGACTGGGTTACAGGTGGATAGCATTGGCAACACAGGATATTAAACCTGTTTCAAGCCCTTTGAACCTGTAATTGCTTGTCCTCTGTCACTAACAGACAAGTTCGCAAACTCTAACTTTTTTCTTTTTTAAATAATCTTTAGGGGGGGCTGAGATGGAATTTAGGGCTTGAGCCCCTCTAAAAAGGGTCTAAAATTGCCAATGGGAAGGAGTCTCAGATCTTTTACTTAAGTAAAAGTACTAATACCACACTGTAAAAATAGTATGTTACAAGTAAAAGTCCAGCATTGAAAATGTAAGTATCATCAGGAAAATGCATTTAAAGTATTAAAAGTAAAAGTACTCAATGCAGAAAGATCCTCCCATTTTGGAAAGTGTAAAGGGTCCAAACAGTCCAGTTTAGCTGGACTTGTAGGCCCTTATATTGTTGGCTAGTTTCATTTATAATAAAAGATCCGATTTTATAAACTACATGTGTTTTCTGTGCAAAAATCTTAATGTGTAAAGTAACTAGTGACTGAAGCTGTCAGATGAATGTTGTGGAGTAAAAAGTACAATATTTCTCTCTGAAATGTAGAAGTAGAAGTAGAAAAGACTCAAGTAAAGTATGAGTTCCTCAACATTTGTAATTAAGTACAAATGTTACTTAGTTACATTCCACCACTGCCCCTAGGTCACATAATGTTGGACATAAGAGGTTCTGCCTTGTATTCATCAGTGTATTCATGAATTCCTGTGGTGGGCTCTAGCTTGAAAGGTGTGATTAAAAGCACCAGACCAGCACCCATGTCAAGTTAATAGGTTTATATGAATAATGCAAGTGCAGAGGATGAGCTCAGTGTAAAAAGAGAGAGATGGGTTATACTGTATCCCAAATATCTCCATGCAAAGCTTCAGTCACAGAGACCCAATCCCTCTGTTTCCTGTCCCCAAACAATGGCTCAGCCAATGAATGTGATTTTTGTTCCACGGCACTCTAATCCCTGCAGCATGATGCCTTTGTCAAATAGCAGAGGATTATTTTCGAGCCCTTTTTATTATTATTTTGTCTGGAATGGTGAGAACAGTCAGTCTGTTTTTTTCTTCTTTCAAATGTGTTGATTTTCTCATGTCTCCAGACATGTGCAAATCAGAAAACCGAGTGACTGAATGAGGTCGGTATTATGGGCAACAGCTTAGAGGTTAGGCAAGAGTGCAGAAAAGAAAACCACTAAAATGGCTGAAAGGAAAAAAAAAAAAAAAGTTTTGCATTTATATACACATTCTAATTAGAAATACATGAAATAATTAGGCAAAACACATAAAGGCTGTTTATCTACTTTATCTATTCTGACATGGAAGGTCACTGTGAGAGAAGGTGACTTTCACAAGCATGTTTAGGGCTCAAGCATGGAATGACTACACCATAAAACCCCAGTAGACAAAACATTTCATTAAAACTTGTGTGTGAATACTGTATATGTCAAAATCTAACAAACTCAGATGTATATACTGTATATATTTTTGAAATCATGCATGAAAAATTGTTGCATCGATAATCAGTTTAGAATCAAATCGTCCTCTGAGTCGGAATCGAATCGTAAGGTGTCCAGAGATCCCCTCCCCCCTAGTATATAGATTAGGGATCAATATGCATTTACAGTAAAAATGAAAATTTCAAAAATGTCAAAATTAAGATTTATGAATGTTACAAACTCTAACACAAAACTTAGTTTAAATGCTTTAAGAAATTATTTAATAAATGAGAAACTTCATACCCAGTAACAGAGAGTCACATAGTGTTGTGGGGGTGGACTGAAGCAGAGGGACAGACACAGAGCTGTAGCCGAACCAAAGTAGAACACTTTTTAATTCACTAAGTTTATCGGTTATCAGGCAAATAAAACATACTGTAGATACATCATCTGCAAACTGCCAAAAAACGGCCCGGTTTCTATCCCTAATGTAGATCTTTCAAAAGGCACCTTTACCTTTGATTGCTGTTGCTATATACCTTCTTTAACTTCTATTGCTGTTGGTAGCTGTCAGCAATCCGGCACATTGAGGCTTACTCTTAGCTCTCATCTTGAACTTGGAGCCTTTTTCACCTTTTTCAAGTATTTTAAGGCCGTGTTTTGGTGAGAAGTGGAATTGAATTAGTTCCATTTACAGAAATGACACATACTTTGCATTTCCTGTTGCCTAAGCCTGTGTATTTAACAAAAGGGCAGGTCACACAATGACGACTCCTGATATCATCAGAGGGGCTGAGTCTGGGGATTGTGAATAAGTTGATAATGGAAACAAACTCAGGCTTGTTTTAGAGCACCACACCTCTGGCTCTATTCATTCATTTGCCTCTGGAAATGTGTTGAAGTGAGCCCGAGCTTTTAAACACAATGTTATGACAGCATCAACAAATGTAACCTCTGTGAAAGGTTAGCTAAAGGCAAGACTGATGCAAAGGCTACAGCGTTGGTTGAGGCTTAGGTGTTGCCTGTGGTTAAAAATTACAGATGTTTCTAACCAGGAATGCACAATTTATCCCTTTTTTTATCGTCATCGCGATATCAACTGGCGCAATAAATACATGGTGAAAGGCTGTGCTGTATCGCAAAAGACGTTAGACGGTAGGAAACTGCACAATGTGGCTATATGTAACTTGCAGTTGGAATTGATTCTAGCGGCCGCTGTAGGTGGTGTTTTTTTACCACACCTGCTGTCGGAAAGGTCTTTTCTGTATTACCCACTGTAGACTATTGAGTTAGCGTTGTGTCATATTTTGCTCAGATAGAATAATGTTTTATTTACAAAAAGAGAATACGCTACAGATTTAAATAAATGTCTCTGTCTGTTGAAAGCCCAACTTAGTGTGAGTCGGATTTCGCCCGTTGTCTTTCATTTCACTAGCTTTTAGTTCTATGTTTTATTTCCTTCTTTCCTGTGATGGTCCTGCCCTGGTATGGGCCATAACTACAGCTTAGATAACTTCTAAAATAACATTAAAATACAATGAGGCCTCTATAAAGGCATCTCCTGCTTCCTTTTACCTGGTTGCATAGGCTTTTTTGGCGTTACACTGAAATCTGTGACCCGTCAGAATGTGTTACTGTAGCGGCGTCTACCTGCCGTAAATCATTCTGTGACTTTGCGGGAAAATTGGACCTGGGCAAAGACATTAATAAAAACTATATAAAACTAGCCTTCTTTTCACTGGTAGTCACGTTTGCTGTTACAGGTCATTTAACATTACACAGTTTACATATAGTTACTTTCAAATGTAACTTAAAATGTCTTTTTTAGTGCTGCCATTTTATTGAATTCAATGTTCAGTTTGTTCAATAAAAGAATGATTTGCTTTCATTTGTTTTAAATTCAACAAGCAATTTGTCAATTTTAGCAGAATACTGAAAGCAGCAGAAATGGTGAACTGAGTACACTTTAATATCTGTTTATGTTATGTTGGCCTCATATCGTGCAGCCTTAGGTGGAACCCAGGTGTTAAATGCAAATCATGGAACATCAACCTGCAGCTTCCCCCAGGTTTGAGTCATTCCCCCCGATGTTATCCTCTAATGGCGAATCAGATTCCTTCCATCTAAAAGGCACAGACCGATGCAAATGTAAAAAATCAGCACACGACTGGATCCTGATAGCATTCCTAAATTTTATGGCAAGAAATAACACTAGTCAACAACTAAATCATTATTCATGTCTTAATCATGTTTATGAAGCTCTTGAAGTCTCCGAACACCCACACAGGTGATTTCAGTTCTTCTGGCTGATTGGACCTCTGCTCAGGTTGAGCAGCGTGGGTCAAAGTTTAGATGGGAATATATTAAGTCACAAATCTTGTCTACCAATATGAATAATAAAGCTGTCCTGTGTACAGGTGCAACAAAGTTAAATAGAGACTCAGGAAGACGTCACTCAATTATTGTAGACCAGGGATGTCGAACTAAACTAAGAATGAGAATTACATCAAGGGCCAGGCATCTATAGTTTGTTGCTTTTATTTCATGGAAAAAGCCAAATATCTTTAACTGTAATATTTCCTATATTATTGTCTCATAAGGTCTTCTCTCTGAGAGTTTACAGTTTACAGTTTGGTCGACAAAAATGGCAAAGAAAATGCCGTAAGCACCTGAAAAATGACGTTAAAACGACAAAAACATTAAGGAAAGCGCCAACAACTTTGTAAAAAAGTGACAAAAACTAGGCAGGTCAAAGTGTTTCGTGAACCCAAATTAATATGGACTGTTTTTATATAGTGCTTTTCTAGTCCTAACAACTACTCAAAGAGTTTACATAGTACAGGAACCATTCACCATTCACACACATTCACACAATGCGTTATTTGTTTACATGTGTCAGATAATTTGCAATATTCACACAAACTCAGCCGGGGAAGGCATGTAGAAACAGCTGGTTACACCGGTTTGCAGCTCTGTCTCTCATCGTCGAGGAGGGTGGGGGGGGGGGTTGTGAACACCAACCTCATTATGCTGGGGATCACGACGTGAAAAGGTTGAGGATCTTTGTCAAGAGTGACCCACGCAGTCCTGGGTAGAGGTCCAATCAGCCAGATTAACTGAAAACACCTGTATGGGTATACAAAAAAACTATTTTGAATGATTATAAGCTGAGAACCCCATGATATGGATTTAATACAGTGCAGATCTCACACTGATTACACTGAACCTCATTACAGCGGGCTTCCTTTAGAAAGTCTTGAAACACAATAGCCGTGCTGTGGAAAAGCACATCCTGTTTGGTGCTTAATTTAATTCTTAAGTATCCAGTGCTGAAGGTATCAAACTGCACATTGGGTGTGTTCTTACCTTCACACTCCCCTAGAGGCAGGCAGGGAGCGTGTTAGCGAGGCCGTCTGATAGACTGAAGGTTAAAGGAAAGGCGGATGAATGGAGAAGGTGGAGAGGAGGTCACAGAGAAAGAGGGGTATGCTGTATGCTGTCACACACACTTACGCAACTACACACACGCAGAAACACACAGGCGAGTGGCACAGCTGCTCTCCAAACACCACCATCCATCACCCGCTGCAGTGTGACTGCACACGCCGTCTGCTTGGGAAACCACTCTGCCTCACAACCCAAGCAACCTGTGAGTGTGAGAGAACCAGACAGAGATAGAGAAAGAGGGAAAGATGAAATAAAGAGAAAGTGTGTGAGTGAATCAATCAGTGTACGCATCCGGTGTGCAGGATCTGGGAGTCAGTTTCTTTCTGTGAAAGAGTTGTGCACATATTCAGATTATTGTGTTGTGTTCCTTTTGACCCCCCCATTGGCCCACTTTTTCAGACACTTATACTTTTCCCCCCTTAAACCACCAGTATACACACACAACTCACACTGACTTGTTACCACGAGTTACCATTTAAACATTGTTTTCAATGTTTAAATGTTAGATATTTGATATAGAAACTTTGACAACAGATTCAATTTGAGCAGAGGACAACACAAGGGTGGTGCAAAATTACAAAGACAGGTTATTGGCCAATTTTTGAGCAGTTTGCAGATTATCTGTATCAGAGTTTTATTTGCCTGATATACGATAAATACACAGGCTTAGGAAACATGAAATGCAAAGTATATATCATTTCTGTAAATGGAACTAATTCAGTTCCACTTCTCACCAAAAGTCTACAAGGTGTCGGAAATAAAAAAGATCTATTGCTGACAGCTTTTGGCAGTTTGCAGATGATGTATCTACAGTATGTTTTATTTGGCTGATAACAGATAAAGTTAATGAATTAAAAAGGGTTCTACTTTGGCTCGGCTACAGCTCTGTGTCTGTCCCTCTGCTTCGGTTTCCCTCCCCACTGAGTCTGACTTAATAACCCCCCCCACAACACTATGTGACTCTCTGATACTGGGGATTATGTTGAAAGTTTCTCATTTATTAAATAATTGCTTAAAGCATTTAATTGAGGTTTTATGTTGGAATTTGTAACATCCCAACATCTTAATTTTGACCAAAAGATTTTCATTTTCACTGTAAATACATATTGGTTCCAAATTATCGGTTTCATTAACTACTAATATTCATTATCAGTATCAGACTTAAAAAACAGTACCGGTCCACCCCTATTACAAAGTAAGTCATGCATTAAAAGGTGTACTTGTGTGTACAGTAAAGAAGTATTATCAGCAAAATACACATCATTAAAAGTAAAAGCACTTTCAGGTGTCTCAATTTATGGTATTCTACTCTATTAATCTGTTAATATACTGTTGGGTAGTTTAGGTGGGCCATAACATTGCATCATGTTTTATAATCTTAATCTTCTTAATAACTACCTAAGCTGTCAAATGAATGGAATAAAAATGAAATGTTACCCTCTAAAATAAAATAAAAAACAGGACAATTTCCCAGCAATATTTGTAAAGTAAAATATGTGCCAAACCATTCTGAATGAAGTATTGGGGTGCTGCAGAGATGTCCTGACCTACAAATCATGTCCTACAGACTAAAGGAAACATATTTCTTTGGTTTAGAGCCCTAGAAAAATCAAACTATAATCATTAAAAATAAAAAAAAAATTTTTAGGAAAATGAGAATAATGAGTCAAAAAGGATCATTCTCTCGTGCGAATCAGATTGCAATATCACTCAAAATATTCACAATATCGTGCATGAAGTAGGAGAGCAAGGGTCTGGAGCGATGGGGGGGCTTGTGTGAGAGGTTGTTACAGTATCTCCTGGGCGGAGAGGAGAAGCAGCTGCTGAGTCCTTTGCTATTTCCAGCTCTCTCCACTTCCTATCCTACCCTCTCATTTTCCAAAACACTGCTTTTTCCCCCTCTGTCTACGTCGCCTGGTGCTCCAGCAGCTCCGCCTCAGGCCGAGGTTGCGGCCAGCCACTAAATGAGCAGTTACAGGACAGCCTGTCGTGTCAAGGCTCAATGCTGTGTGGACTAGCCAGACCTTACTCCGCAGCGCTATGGAGGAAGGTCTGCCAATGCGGGACTACTCTGATCTGGACTTTGACCTAAACCTTCTATTCCTCCCTCCCTCTCTGAGCCTGGCCTTGCATCTGTTTCTGATGGCAGCGTTTCTACCTGGATGTCTTGTCACGCTCACTTCCAATCAGCAGTCGTTGTCCTTTTTTATCTTTCTTATGACCCCTGTGCCATATGCTTACACGCACATGCTTTCCAATCTGCAACTTTTAATAGGAATTCACAAGATGCTTTTAAATGTCATTTATTTTTCCCCAGATCTGCTTTCTATCAGCTCCTTCTATGAATAAAACATCTCATAATACATCTGGACAGAATCCATCACACAAATGATATCACAAATGAGCCTGGACTACAGCTTAAAACAGTCACAGTTGTGAAACCTGATTTTCTCAACTGCCATTTTGATTGTGGTGTTACAGATGTGGCTATAGAGGAGGGATGAACCCCTGTGGGCTTCAGGTGCACCGGCAGATGTTCAAGTGTCAAATGGCGTTTCTGTTATACTGCTGTAATGAAATGTAAAAGACCATGCAGCTATGAATTATTGAATTACGCCCCTTTTTTCACTCATCTCATCTACTATTCCTTTTTTAGTCCCTCTAAACCAGGGTTGGCAAACATATGGCTCGTGGACCAGAACCAGCCTGCCAAAGAGTTCAATCAGGCCCACTGGATGACTTTGCAAAGAGTGAAAATTAAACTAGAGTTCTTTTTCAGTACATTTCCAACTTTAATCTTAAAAATTCAGAATTTTTTCTCAGAATATTACCCTTCTCTCCCGGGTCCGTAACATTATTTATTTTTCCTACAACCCCTTACAACGCTGTCGCAGACACACTTTCTGGAGTGGTTCACTGAAATCAAATTAAGGGGATCCCATCAACTAAAATGAGTTTGACACCCCTGCTCTAAGCGATGTATTGTTTTTTTTTTAATCTGTTTATTACATATTTTAAAGACAAATGTACAAACAATACATAAACAAACAGGACTGGTCCATATAGTAAAGGGTAATGGGACATTATTAGCATTATTAGCTCCTAATAATGGTGACAGCAGTAAGTAGAACAGACAAGTTAACCCCATGGCCATTAGTTTCAGTTCAGACATGTGATAATTGTCCATCATATTATCTATCTATTCAAGTCCAGATTATAGCCCACTCCCAAATGTTCCAGTGGTCTCTTCCACCTATGCAGGAAAATCTGGGTCCGTTTATTGATGTCCAAGTTTCTTCAGAGTCACATGACCATCCATCTGTTTCCAGATGGAAACAGATGGAAGGTCATCACCTAGCAACCTGATCATTATGGCTTTCACTAGCATCAAAAGCGACTGAATCCAATGTATTGTTTCTGAACCTGGCTGTGTTGTTGAGCACGATTCGGCAGTGTGACTAACAGGCAAATTGGTCCGTGTGATTTGCTGTTACAGTGGGCGAGTTTGTGAGTGACGTGCTTCTGGTTCCAGAGAAGTGCAAGTTCTTCCACAAGGAGCGTATGGACATGTGCGTCAGCCATCAGCAGTGGCACAGTGTGGCCAAAGAGGTAAGGAAGGAATGACTTCATTGGCTTCATTGCTGATCTACCAAATCCATCCAGTATATTTATCAAGCACAGTTCAAATCTTAAGGTTATTGTTTGGGGCTTTTCTCCCTTTAATAGACAGCTAGGTGAGAAAAGGGAGAGGGAGGGGAAAGACGAGCAGGAAATCGTCACAGGTCGGACTCCAACCCAGGCTCTCTGTGTCGAGGCATAAACCTCTATGCATACGTGCGCCTGCTACACCAACTGAGCCAACCTGGCCACCACAGTTCAATTCTAATAATAATACACTAAAAATAATACACTAGCAGTCAATAATTTGAACATCTTCCTGCATCTCAACTTTAAGAAAGTTTTGACCCCTGTCCCTGTCATACTGGCACTCTTTCATTACTTTGCGCTCTTTCCTCTTCCCTCCCTAATCTCTTCCCACCTGTCTTAGTGAGTCTCTGAGTCGCTCTGATCACAGTCCTGGCTGGGAGCCCTTACATTTCAGCTCTTAATCACATTAGTGTTGTGGCCGTAATGCAGCTAATCCCCTCTCAGCAGCTCCAGAGCCGGCCCCTGGGGGCCACCCTGACCCCGACAGTACGAGCAGCGGCTCACCCAGCCCATCAACCGTCTCTCTTATCTCTCCCAGCCTGTGCTGACTCCTAGGCTGCGTCTGAAATAACATACTAACATGCTATTTCATAGCTAAAACAGAATGTGAGATTTTTTAGTATGTCCAAAACCTTAGTATGAAACCAATAGTATGTTAATTGCATATTATTTATGGTGAAATATTAAAGTATGCACCGACTAGACACTACTAGACGCATAAGTATCCCACAATGCAATGCAGGATTAATTAAGTGTTGATAATAGACAAAAAGACAGCAACCAAGACAGCTCTGTAACGTCAAAAAACGCTTTAAAGTCATAGTGCGTAGTTTCTGTCACCCCCATGAGGAATTCTAAGTAATGACAACAACATTGAGGATTAAAAAAAACATGATGGGCTCTTCAGAAGAGATCATTCTCTCAGTGTGTTGCACACTACTGTTTATGTAAGTAGTGCATACTAGTATGCGATTTTAGACGCAACCGAACTCTTCCCCGACACGTATTACCAACACCTGGATCTGTGTATTATCTGCAGCCTTAGATAGTGGGACATCCAGGGGCACAAATCAACTACATTCAGTAACAAATGTGTTACAGCCAAGCAGTAATTATTCGTACCAGTGGCAAAATCTGGGTAAGAAAAATGACTGCATGACTTTTTGGAAGTGTGGCTTATTATTGTTCATTTTGGTCAGTATGTGACAAGAGAACTAGCTCTTAAATCACTATGTCTGTATTGTGTAAGTGGATATACTGTATGCAATGGACTACATTAGAAGTCAGACAACAACAAAGGGTTGCATCTCTGAGGCTAAATAGCTAATATACAGTACACCTGCCAAGATTGGTAAAATAAAGTATAACTAATGCTGTCTTAGAATAAGATCTCTGCAAGATATTGAGCGCACAGGATAAAAGAAATACTTTTGAAAGTTATTTACAAGCATAAAATAAAGAATACCGTCATTGGATTGCCAACAGGGATTTCCTCTGACTTTATATAGACTCCTAACATTATATATTAACACACACAGTTTAAAGTCATATTTAGCTTTATGAAAATTAGCGTGGCTACAGCGTTTGTGAAAATAATGCTGAGAAGGAAACACGTCTCAAACAAGTACATTTTCTGTAACTTAAGGAAATAATTTGTTCATCTGAAAATGCCATTTTTGTGAGGGAGACACATGGCTTGTGAAAAATGGGTCCAATATTTATCTTGATTTATATCGTATTTCATAAACTACTGTACATGTGTTTTGTTTGCAGGAATCTTAATGTGTAAAGTAACTTATAACTAAAGCTCTCAGATGAATGTAGTGGAGTAAAAAGTACAATATTTCTCTCTGAAATGTAGCAGAGTAGAAGTAGAAAGTGGCATGAAAAGAAAATACTCAGGTAAAGAAGAAGTAAATGTAGAGTAAATGTACTTAGTTACATTCCACCACAGCATCTTCTTTAATATGGAGCCTTCTGGCTGTGTTCAGCGATCCCATCACTACTCCTTCCCCCCTATCAGGCCTGTGCCAAGAGCTCCATGGTGCTGCACAGCTACGGCATGCTGCTGCCCTGCGGCATCGATAAGTTCCACGGCACAGAGTACGTGTGCTGCCCCTCCTCTCGCAGCGGTGAGGCTGCTGCCCCTTCCCTGCCCACCCAGGAGGACGAGGAGGAGGAGGAAGAAATGGAGGACGAGGAGATTGACAAGATGGACCTGGAAGACGAAGATGCCGTAGAGGACAGGTGAGCAGCCTGTGGCGGGGTGCAGTGTTTTCTCTCGGTTTGTAGAAGACTTAGGTTTGCGTATTGGGGGTGGGGGATAACAGTGTCCTTCCTCAAGGAAATATGAAGTTTTGAAAAATGTGCAATTTCCCCGTACATTTTGTCAGGGGTGTATCGGTAATTTCCCAAGTAAGGGGGACAGGTTGTTCAGGAGGAGGATTTTTATAGTAATCCGCAGGTCCAGGGGGCTAAATTACAAATCCTACTATGGCCATGCCAAGACCCTTCAATAGCACTCGATTGGTTGGGGTTAGGCATTGACAACTCGAGTGGTTAAGGTTAGGATAGCCGATTGGAAAGGGGATAGGACCTGTAAATGTAGGCATGGACGCCTGGCCAATAGTAGTGTGGGATGCTATTGAAGGGCGGGTCTTGGCGTGGCCGTAGTAGGATTCGTCATTTTGCGTCCAGGGGCAGGTTCTGGCCGTAAAAGCCCGAATTTGGTGGTCTCTGACACATTCTAATGCCACTATTGCATCAGATAGATAGATAGATAGATAGATAGATAGAGATAGATAGATAGATAGATAGATAGATAGATAGATATTGATTCCAATAAAATGAGAAATTAGAGTGTTACAGCAGCAATATCAGTCACACAGCACAGAATATAAATATAAATGAAATTAAATGAAATACTAGGATACAATATAAATATAAATGAAATACTAGGATAGAAGGATGTAGGATATACACTGACTTTACACTTTTCCTCCCTATATTCTTTTGTATATATTGCTTGTTGTTATATACTATTTTCATTATTGCCTATATCTATATGAGTCTATCAACATGACACCGTGTATATACCCCGCGTCCGCTACGCCATTCCATTTTGTGTCTCTTTGTGGGTTTTTTTCTCTTTGTTGTCGTCTTGTGTCTTTTTTTAGTTATTCTTGTTTGCTTTGGGGTTGTTTTGGGTCTCTGTGGTCATTTGGCGTCTTTTTGTAGTCGGTTTTTGTCCCTTTGTGGTAGTTTTGCGTCTCTTTTTCACATCATTTTGGGCCGTTTATTATCACCATATCTGTGTCTAAAGCGTTAAGGTAAAAAGAGCAGCTAATAAATAAATAAATAAATAAATAAATAAATAACACTCAAAAAGCTTAATGACAAAACTTGCTGAAAAAGTCAAACTACAATAATTAGATCTAAGAAAAGTCTTTTAGTTACATTAACTATTTAATTAAGTGCTCCTAAACCTAACCTAATGGCAGGGAGCACCCTGACATGTCTGTGAAATATTGCTCGGTAACATCCGCTCTGTTGCGAAGGGCAGGTACTACTGGCCATCTGGATGAATTAAAGTGTCCTGACATTGACCTGTGGCAGCTGCTCTGCCTCGTTTGATAAATCACTCCTCTTCCTGGCTTCCACCCCTTCACTCAATCACCGCCCCACTCCTCCTTTCCCAATCTCCTCAGTGAGACACCAGCCGACGAGCAGCCCACACAAAAGGAGGGGCCGGTGCAGGGGGAGGAAGACGAGGATGAGGAAGATGAGGAGGAGTACCACTACGTCTACGAGGACGAGGAGGCGGATAAGGAGGACGAGAAGAAAGAGATCAGCAAAATGTCCGAGAGCCAGGACGAGGACAAGACTCTGCAGGAAGTGAAAGGTTTGTAATGAGTTTAAATTCTGATGTACTCTCCTCTCTCTCTCTCTCTCTCTCTCTCTCTCTCTCTCTCTCTCTCTCTCTCTCTCTCTCTCTCTCTCTCTCTCTCTCTCTCTCTCTCTCTCTCTCAATTTTCAATTTCAATTACATGTTTCTTTATTGGCATGGCAAAAAAATCTGTGTTGCCAAAGCAATACATATAAACAATGAGTAAATACATCTGATATAATAACAAATAATAAGTAAACAGGATACTTATGATATAATTGTAGATGCTAAACAAATTCTGTGCATGTCCCTCAAAGGGTACTTTGAAACAATAACAAAAAAAATAGAAAAATGATAATAAATAAAATGTATTTTGCCTTGTATTGTGGAAGGAGAAGACATATTTAGCTGCTAGCCATACTGTGCTTATATCTTCCACTAATAAAAAAGGAATCCTTTTGTCTCCAGTGTAGTGAAGCCTGGTATACTGTATGTTTTTTCAAATTTTTTGGAAATATTTGGTTCTTAAGTCTTCATATTTGGGACATGTACATAGGGAATGTAATATCTCTCTCTCTCTGTCTCTCTCTTATTGGCACTTTGCCTACCACTTATAAAATAATCAACTTTTTTCACCTTTGAAACTATGAGCAGTTATGTGATTAGACAAGTGTATGCATTTCTTCAGCTCACAGCAGACACTGGGATGTACTGTTCTGCTTTATCAGAGTACGTAAGGATGAATCACTGCTGCCAAATCCTGCTCATGTACAAAAAGGAAAATGATAAAAAGTCAAGAAAAAAATGATAAAAAGTTATGGTATGGTATGATAAAAAAGTCATAGTATAGTATGTGGAAAAAAGTAATAAAAAAGCCATAGTATGGTATGTTGAAAATGGTGATAAAACAACCATAGTATAGCATGGGACACTTTGATATGTCACTGAAGAAGCCTGGGATAGATCCCCCAACCTTATAGCTATACTATCTCCGAGTTTGTATTTGAGAGTGGAATGAAGTGCAGCCCCCAGTGGCCGGACGATCTAACATGCTGTCCCCTGGCAGCGGTGTGCACCCTGGAGGCTGAGACCGGGCCCTGCCGCGCCTCCATGCCCCGCTGGCACTTCGACATGAGCCAGAGGAAGTGTGTGCGCTTCGTGTACGGGGGCTGCGCCGGCAACCGCAACAATTTCGACTCAGAGGAGTACTGCATGGCCGTGTGCAAGCGCCTGAGTAAGTCCCACCTGATGGCGGCCTCTCTCGCTGTCTCTCTGTTTGTGTCTCTGATGCTGAGGATCTCGGCTGAAAAACACTTTAGGATAATATAGTCTATAGGTTTTATTTGAATAAATAAATTACTTATATAGGACACTATCTGAACCTACAGATATATCTACTGTACATATCACTTTTTTCATTCCCATTAAAAAAAGAAAGTAATAATAATAATAGTGATAACACAAAGTAATAACTCAGATTCGTAGTCCTCTCAGATTTTTTCGACTGTATTTTCTTCAGCCAGTGTTTTGTACAGCTGAAGAAATGTAGCTTTGCTTCTTAAATGAAGTAAAGGGTTTTGTAGAACTTATGTATCTGTTCCAAAACTCAGACATCGTAATTGAGTTCCATTAAATGTAAGAATTTCAAATAATGCGCTTTCCAAGTAGATTTTCATTTGGGATACAGAAGAAAAGTTATAATTTGAATTATTGTTCATTCAAACACACTTGGACACTTGTCTTTCTTCTCTGTGTGCCTGTCATGTTTCTGTCTGCTTGCCTGTCTGTCCGCCCGTCTGTCTGTCTCTGTTTATCGGTCTGTCTGTCTGTCTGCCACTACTTTTTTGCGAGAATCTTACCAGCATATGTCAGCAAGCACCTTTTCTTTGCACCAATGACTCACTCCTCATCAGTTCAAACACAGTTCATGGCAATTGGATTTTTTTTTTGCATTTGAGAAATAAAATATTATTAGGAGCTGAAGCAGTAAAGTTCAACGCAGTGAAGTTGTGCGTCATCGGTTGACCCATGCCTCCTGTTTTTGACGCTGAGGTGAAACGATGAGGTCTCTTCCAGTTTGCGAGCCCGAAGCGTTTTTATTCTAGCGAGTTGCGGCGGTGCAGGAAGTGAGTCCTGCGTGACTGTATAGAGAGGAACCCAGAACAGAGCCCTCTGGCCTCTCCCCAGATGACCCAGCTGTCAAACAGAGATATTTCCATTAGTGTGGGAGAGGCAACCTGTCAGCAGAAAGCCAATGGGAAGATGAAAGGAACTTAAAAGGAAGGACTGTCAGATTCTTTTAAATTTATCAGAGTTACTGAGCGTGGAATAACGCCAGTGAGAGGAGTGCTTCTGTGAGGATTTTTGTCCAACTTCAATCTGCATTCTACTTTGAACTGTCTCCCTCTCTCTATCTCTGTGTCCAGTCGTCTGTCTGTCTTTCTCTCTCTCTCTGTCTACCTGTGTTTGTGTGTCTCTCTGCCTGACCAGTCTGTTTCAATTCAATTAGCTTCATTGGCGTACATGTAACTAAAACAATATTGTCAAAGCATCACACTAAATTAATACAAATACAAATTAAACAACAATATAAATAATCATATCAAAACCAAAGTAACAATAATAACAATAAACCAGTGGTAATATTAAATTAATATGAAACAAAGCTATGTGTCTCTCTCTGGTTGTCTGTCTGTCTCTCTGTCTGTGTGTGTGTGTGTGTGTCTGTCTGTCTGTCTATCACTGTGTGTGTGTGTGTGTGTGCGTGCGTGTGTGTGTGTGTGTGTGTGTCTCTCTTTAGTTGTCAGTCTGTCTGTGTGTCTCTCTCTGTTTTCAGCCTGTTGGTCTGTATCTATGTGTCTCTCTGCCTGGTTGTCAGTCTGTCTCTGTCTCTGTGTATCTCTCTCTGGTTGTCAGCCTGTCTGTCTGTCTCTGTCTCTGTGTATCTCTCTCTGGTTGTCAGCCTGTCTGTCTGTCTCTGTCTCTGTGTGTCTCTGCCTGGTTGTTAGCCTGTCTGTTTGTCTCTGTGTCTGTGTGTCTCTCTGCCTGGCTGCAAGCCCTGTTCACTCACCATCTGTTTCTGAATTTGCAGCCATTCCGCCGACTCCTCAGCCCACCGATGATGTGGACATCTACTTTGAGACCCCGGCCGACGACAAGGAGCACAGTCGCTTCCAGAGGGCCAAGGAGCAGCTGGAGATCAGGCACCGCAACCGCATGGAGAGGGTGAGTTACCAGGTCCAGTCCCCTAATTAAAAGGCAATTAGTAAGATTTGCATTGCTTAATACTTTGCTAATATACACAACTGGTCAAAAGTTTGGAATCAAATGTCTGAGAGGATTACTTTATTTATCCGTCATTTTTTACGAATAGATGCTGTTTTGTATGAATTGTCTGCAAACAGAATGCTGAGTCAACCAGACAACTGAAAGGGTAGAAATGATACTGTTTTATCTATGTCAAAATAGCTATTATTGAGGGAAAGAAAAAAAACATCAGTATAACTATATAATATGTAATAAGGTGATTTCAATCTTTTAAACGGTAATGTGCAAAAACTGTGATATTGATCAGTAGCAGTTAATCAAAGAGTATTTTCCCAGATGCATAATGTTTAGGCTTTGAAAGCAGAATGTGTTCAGGAACATCTTACCAAAATCTGAAGTACTTGCCAAATAACTGCTTTTTTAACCAAAAACTACAAAACTAAAGCGGTATTACCACAGAATTATGGATAGGGATTAACATCACATTCACAAAATGAATAGAACTTGTATTACTTTAGAGGACACCTGTGAGGTGAAAGCTATTATTTTTCTCATTAAAAGGAATTGTAGACAAAACAGGCAGATGGCTTCATTTAATATATTGTGAGGACAGTGGCGTCATTAGGCTTGGGCGCACATACTGAACAAAATTATAAACGTGACACTTTTGTTTTTGCCCCCATTTTTCATGAGCTGAACTCAAAGAGCTGAGACTTTTTCTATGTACAAAAAAGATTTATTTCTCTCAAATATTGTTCACAAATCTGTGTTAGTGAGCACTTCTGCTTTCGATAATCCATCCACCTCACAGGTGTGGCATATCAAGATGCTGATTAGTCAGCAGGATTATTACACAGTTGTGCTTACGATGGCCACAATAAAAGGCCATTCTACAATGTGTAGTTTTATCACACAGCACCATCCCACAGATGTTGTAAGTTTTGAGGGCATGTGCATGCTGTCTGCAGGAATGTCCACCCGAGTTGTTGCCCGTGAATTGAATGTTCCATGTTTCTCTACCATAAGCCGTCTCCAAAGGTATTTCGGCGAATTTGGCACTACATCCAACTGGCCTCACAACCCCCAGGCCACACCAGCCCAGGACTTCCACATCCAGCATCTTTACCTCCAAGATCGTCTGAGACCAGACACGCAAACAGTTGCAACAATCGTTTGGCATAACCAAAGAATTTCTGCACAAACTGTCAGAAACCGTCTCAGGGAAGCTCATCTGCATGCTCGTCGTCTTCATCGGGGTCTTGACCTGACTGCAGTTTGTCGTTGTGAATGACTTGAGAGGACAAATGCTCACATTCGATGGCGTCTGGCACTTTGGAGGGGTGTTCTCTTCACTGATATATCCCGGTTTACACTGTACAGGACTGATGGCGTTGTGTGGGTGAGAGGTTTGCTGATGCCAGTGTTGTGGATCGAGTGGCCCATGGTGGCGGTGGAGTTATTGTATGGGCAGGCGTATATTATGGACAACAAACACAGGTGCATTTTATTGATGGTGTTTTTAATGCACAGACACAGTGACAAAATCCTGAGGCCCATTGTTGTGCGAATCATCAACAACCATTACCTCATGTTCCAACATGATAATGGATGGCCCCATGTTGCAAGGATCTGTAAGACATCCTACTTCTTGCATGGCCAGCATTCTCACCAGACATGTCACCCATTGAGCAAGTTTGGGATGCTCTGGATCGGCGTAGACGACAGCGTGTTCCAGGTCCTGCCAATATCCAGCAACTTCACACAGCCATTGAAGAGGAATAGACCAAGATTCCACAGGCCACAATCAATAACCTGATCAACTCTATGCGAAGGAGATGAAGGTTGCATGAGCCAGGCAAATGTTGGTCACACTGGATACTAACTGGTCCGATTTGTCAGATTTGTGAACAATATTTGAAAGAAATAGGCAGTTGGCGTACATAGAAAAAGTAGATCTTTGAGTTCAGCTCATGAAAAATGGGGGTAAAAACAAAAGTGTCACGTTTATAATTTTGGCAAGTCCCCCTACTGTTTGGGCTAAGTCTACAGTATCCATATATCTTAGAAGCAGCCCTGAGTGAGGTTTTGTGACTGTGACTGTGATCTATTTTGCAGTAACATTGAAAGAATGGTGAAACATTTGAGAAGCAGATAGAAAATCTGACTTTTTAAAGTACATTTTTGTAGTTTAAGTAAAAATAAAATGCATCTTAAGCTTGTTGTGGGTGCATCTTAGAGTAGCCGGTGCCTGAGAGAATTTAGGGCCACAAAATAAGCTAATCGGTTGGCACGCTATGACTTCCCAAAATGTAAACGGAAGAATATGGCAAGGAGCAAAGTCACACTTTAAGGGTCCCCTACCTTTGTGCAATGAAAGGCTTTCTTTTGCCTCCAAATGCCTGTTTGACTCACTTTGAGTCGACAGGTGCAGTAAGACCACTTTGCACATCGCTTTAATTCCGTCTTTCTTGCTCCAGGTAAGAAAAGAGTGGGAAGAGGCTGATCGCCAGGCGAAGAACCTGCCCAAGGCTGAGAGGCAGACTTTGATCCAGGTAAGACACGCTGATCTTTGCCCCTGGGAGTCCCCCCTTTTGTCTTTTTGTTTGGGTGAAATATGGCGGCTTACGGGTTAGCTGTTCCAATGAAGATCCCATTTCCCTGGCTGCTCTATCTTTATCACTTTGAGGCTAAATTAGGGCGCTGCTGAATGGGTAGACTTCTAAATGAGTCCTGAGAGGCAACATGAGTGAAACTGAGAGCGTTTTTTTTATTAGAAAGTATTTGAAAGAGCTCTGTTGTGCCGTACTGGATAAGGAGCGTATACATATGTACGTTTGTGATTTTGTTTGTAGCACTTCCAAGCCATGGTGGAGTCCCTGGAGGAGGAGGCAGCCAGCGAGAAGCAGCAGCTGGTGGAGACTCACCTGGCCCGGTGGAGGCCATGCTGAATGACAGGCGCCGTCTGGCCCTGGAGAACTACCTGGCTGCCCTGCAGGCCGACCCCCCCAGGGTAAACACTGCACACTGGCCTCTGGGTGCAGCTTTTATCCTCCCCTCACCTTGCTTCATCTGTCTGTTGCTTTTTAGTCAATGTCAACACACATACACACACACACCCATACATTTCTCACAGAACACTCTCACTCACACACACACACATACATTTCTGTCACAACCATGGACCGTATACAATCTATGGTCACAACACTCTCTCACACTCACACACACACACACACACACACACACATACATACGTTTCTGTCACAACCCACTCTCACACACCTTCCACTACTTATGGCCTGTGGCTAATCTAATCTCCTGTCAAAAGACTCACTGCCATCTTGCATCATGAGCAGAACGGATTACTGCAACCAAAAAAAACACACATCCAAAAATGCATGAGCGCAAAGTCAATCACATTTGAACCCATAGCCATAATCCCTGTTTTTTTTTAATTCCTGTTATCTAATAATCTTTTGATCCTTTTGCCAGCCCACTGTTTGTAACTGTGTTGTGAGGTGCTGCTGGTCTCTCTGAGCGCCGGTCCTGGGCTTGTCTACCAAAACGGAAGGACTGAAATATTTCAATTTCATACTCATTTCAAATGTATTAAACTGACCTGAGAGCAGGGATTTCCAATCCTGCTCCTGTTGCACCCTGAAAACTCAGAAATTGCATCATCTGTGGTTTGTGGTGCTTTTTCAGTAGGAGCAGCAGTAGAGTTTATGTTCTGTCATATGCACTGCGTCGTTAGCACCTTACTCTTGACTTGTGTCATCCTTCTGCTCCGATATATGAAGTCGGGGGAAAAGAGAATCATTTTCATGTAATGTATCATCTTTAGTAGCACAGTGTGCTCATGTGTGATGATAGGCTCCCTACTGAATGGGTATGTGGGTCATATTGTTTTATTAGTTAATGTTTAATTAGCTAAAACCAAATAAACTTGAAATTGGATCTTTTGAATGAAAATCACATACATGTGGGTGCCAACTCTAAAATTAGAAAGGAACTATTGATTGATTGATAGATTGATTGATGTATACAACTTCAGAGACAATATTTGCTGTCCTGTCACTTATATCAACACAAGACAGGATCATTGCATCTAGAGCTGTAATAATTCTTAATTTTACGGTACAATTAATTGTCTCAGAAATAATTGCGATTAACAATATAATTGTCTCTTTCAGTCAAATTAAAAGACATTTATTTATGTATTACTTTTGCAAAACAAAATTCCATTTGCAGAATTGCAAATCTTTCGCAGAACAATTAAAGTATAATACGAATTATAGAATACATCTTTTGGTAATATCAGAGTCATGTGACCCAGATATTGTAGTAAGAGAAATACGACAGCCTATGAAGTAAACCACCTTTTTATTATCATAAAACATTGTTCTTCTTCTTAAATGAACATAAAACTGATAATTACCATCAACAGCCATACCCCTTAGGACCATAGCTAATGTTAGCAGTTACGTTATTGCGGTTAAACAAATAATTGATATTATGTAAAATAATTGCAATTAGACAATGACTTTGTATGTAATACATGTTACAGGCCAAATTGCATCATCCTGATCATCCACCCCTCTTCTCCCCCCCCCCCCCCCACCCTCCCTCAGCCCCACCGCATCCTGCAAGCCCTGAGACGGTACGTCCGCGCCGAGAACAAGGACCGCCAGCACACCATCCGCCACTACCAGCACGTCCTGGCTGTGGATCCTGAGAAGGCTGCGCAGATGAAGTCACAGGTCAGTGTTTCAGTCCTAATGAGCTGATTTAGTGAAAAAGGCCAGGGCCTAAGATGATGTCTTCATATCGCTTGTTTAGTTTTTTTTCATTTATCTCGAACAATAAACCTACTCCTCATGTTGTCCTCGGGTCAAATTTGACCCATTTTCAGTTTTTTCATCACAGAAAAGCTGGTAAGTTGAAAATGTCAACATTAGAAATATCAAATTGCCACAGGTCAGATTTGAACCTTGGTCTTCTGCGTCGAGGAATAACCTCTACAAGTGAGCACACGCCCTACCAACTGAACCCACACCCATAATTAACATACAGTACTTACAGTACTAATAGTACGTAGTTTCTGTCTCCCCCATGAGAATATTCTAATAATAACAACAACACTGTCGGGGCATCCACATGATACAAGCCTTCAGTGATCGCGTACAGTACATCATTTATTAGTCCCACAAGGGGAAATTACAATTTACACTCTGTTGTTATTACACACATTACACACAGGCCTCATTCTCAGTACCTATACATGCACTAATGGGGAGATGTCAGAGTGAGTGATATTCTGTGTTACACAGTGTGTACATTCACGTTAATATATACAGTTGGGATGCCATGGTTCACTGTTTGGTTCATATTACGTCATCTCTTGTTGCTATTTTTTCTTTAATCTTTAACACTCCAAATATACTTCATCATATGCTTATATAGCTTAATTATCCACAATGTAGGTTATGGTATTAAAATAAAATAAAAAAATCATGTAATCATGCACAAACTGAATTTCACATTAAGCACATTATTGGGACCGTCTCTGAGTAAAGCTAGGTGAGATTTCAATACAGCAAGAGGGAAGATATTGATATTGATGATTTCAACATGCTTTTCACTTATTTGGAAAATAAGGAGAATGTGTATTGCCATTTACAGGAACTTATGTGCCTTTTTAGTACTCAAAGATTGAAATATTACAGAATATCACTTGAAATAACTTGAATTTATCAAACTGCCAACTTCTTTTTTTTTTTTTTTTAAAAAGAGAGGAAGCTCAGTCTTTTGAATAAGTCAGAATATGTTAAACAAACAAAACAAAAAGTTAGGATTTAATTTGTATAGGCACATTTCTTTTTTAAATAAAAAGGAATCTTGTTTTGGGGAGAATAAAACTACTGTAGGCTGTAGTTTTCCTAGTAACCTTACCAAAAAGGTTCAAGAGGCTGCAAATGTTGGTATAATAAGAAAATGTCTAATGGATTTAAGACAAAATATTCTAATTTATTGAATGAACCAAATTTGAACATGTCTGTCAGTGGCTTGTTGATCTTTATATTGATAACTAATTTCCTATCCTGGCCTGGGACACACATTCATACAGTTTGATAAAGGACTTATTAGATTTTACCATGCATCCCCCGTGTGTGTGTGTGTGTGTGTGTGTGTGTGTGTGTGTGTGTGTGTGTGTGTGTGTGTGTGTGTGTGTGTGTGTGTGTGTGTGTGTGTGTGTGTGTGTGTGTGTGTGTGTGTGTGTGTGTGTGTGTGTGCACGCGCGTCAGTCGCGGGGGGGAACTGAGCATCCCTACCCACTGCAGAAAGCCAACAGGACAGCAGCACATTTCAGCAACAATTGAAAAAAAAAACGTTTCAGCATACATTGATGTTAAAATATATACCGGTTGGCTCTGACTGGGGGCTCCTCCCACAGGTGGTGGGCCCATGGGAGATAGGCACCACGTAGCTTTTTTGGGCCATGCCTAGCCGGGCTCCATGGCAAACCCGGGCACCAGGCGCTCGCTGACGAGTCAGAGCCTGGCTCCAGACGGGGGCCCCGGGCTTCCTCCGGGCAGGGTCACTCCATCGCTCTCTTTCTGTGATTCATAGGGGGTTTTGAACCAGTCTGGCCCCTCACCTGAGACCCCTTTGCCATGGGAGACCTTACCAGGATCTCAAAGCTCCCGACAACACAGCCCTCAGGTTCATAGGGACACAGAAACCTCTCCACCACAATAAGGTGATGAGGAGAGGCATTTGAATTTGAAAAGGCGTGTGAATTAATGATCTTAAAATTACAAATAATTGATTATCAACTGTGTAGTCCTTTAGTATAATTAAATTTAGTTGAATTGATACCTGCCAATAGATTTTTTTTTTTTTTGTAGCTCCAGCAGAAGATCTAATCTCAGAAGATCTAATCTTAAACTAACACACCCAAACCTCCTATCTCATCAACATGCTCGTATACTGGACATAAACAGGAGGCAGTATGTAGACTACACCCATTGCTGATGGTAATGTTAGTAGCTTAGTCTCAGAGACCGAAACGTCATGACCCAATCAGGCGGCGAAACATTGGCGTCAGTGTCGATCTCTCCACAGATTCCAAACCAAAACCGGGTCATAAGTGTTTCCAAATGTCTCCAGTTTAGGGGCTCGGAAATGCCAGAGCAGGGGGAATGAGAGGGGGAAACGTAGCAGAAGATATTCCTTTTTAAACCAAAATGTAGCAAATGTAGCCTGAGCCTGTTTCGAAGTACTGTATTAAAGACTGTGTCAGTTAATCTGAAACCTCACGCAGAGCCACTCCAAGATCTCGCCCTCCTCCTGCTCCTCCGCAGACAGGGAGGGATAATGATGTCTCAGCCTGCTCCTCTCTGCCTTGTTTCTAAGTGAGTAGGAGGTAGAAAGAGTGTGTGATTGAGTTGATGCCCAGGAGGAGTGAGTAGGCTGGTCTGACGGAGGGAGGGGGGGAGGGCGGGTGTTTCATTCACTTAAGCCTCAGCCTCAGATTAACACTGCGCAGGTCTTGTGTAATGCTGGACTCTGAGCCACTGCACAGGGATTTGGCTTGCAGCTCTTCTGTAAGATGTACTCGCCTGTTTGTGGCAACAGCCTTCGACACCATTTACAGTTATCCTCCACCATTACAGATAACACAGCAGATGGAGGAAACATAGACATAGTGAGGAGGGGCAGAAGGACCTCAGGGTTGCTATTTAGAGGAATTGTGGTATCTGGGAGCCTCTGTGCTCAGTCATGGGATGCCAATCTGTATTGTTGTGCTTTCACGCTGTTTATTTGTCAAGCCTTGATCCTTTGTATGTCTTCACTCAGCCAATCCTGCAGCATGTTCAAATCTGCATTTTTTGCGTGACTGTGGATTCAACATGTACGACTTAGCCTGCTGTGCTTTATGTAACTGTGTTTTGCGACTTTCTGGGATCAAATAGATACTGATACCAGTATCAGAAAAAGAAAAGGTACTGCCTAAAATGCTAGTATTGGTAATGTCGAGTATGATCCAATACCACATAATTTAGCCCCAAAGAAAATGTACTTCAATGTAGTTTATTTATGTTCTTTTTCATGTTATGAGTTGTCATGTTTCCATCAATGTATTTTCATTTTGATGTATCACGTTAGAAAATATTGATGGAAACTGCAAAATTCAGAAAACGCTCGCTTCAGGTGTTTTTTTTTTTGCCTTTTTCAAAAAAAGAGTTAAAGTGCTCATATTCTGCTCATATTCAGGTTCATAATTGTATTTAAAAGTTATATCAGAATAGGTTTACATGGTTTAATTGTCAAAAAACACATTTGTGTTGTACCGCACATTGCTGCAGATCCTGTTTTCACCCTGTGTGTTTAGGTCTCTGTTTTAGCTCCAGGGTGAGACATCTCACTTCTATACTATCTTCTTTATTGGGAGTCTTTTTTCTTTCCTTTTTGAAACATTTTAAAAGCTCACTTAAAATGCGCTAGATATTAGATTGAAACATGACTACAAACTAGAATAAAAGACAGGTTTTTTGGCATTCATTCTCTTTGTATTTGTTCATGTTTCACATGTTAAACCTGAGCCCTGACCGGGTACGGTGCATACCAATAAGGCTTAGTCTTAGATTAGTTAAGTTTATTTGTTTCACAATTGAAGAAATACAAAAATACATGTGAGGGTGTGGTAAACCTGTAACGGCTTGTATGAAACCACAACAAGTACATAGACAAATCTAGACCTACAATATCAAAAATACTATAAGTCCTAACCGCAGCAGCTAGGGTTGGAGTCCGGCCATGGGCCCTCTGCTTCACGTCGGCCCCTCTCTCTCCTCTTTTCTCTCTGTTTCTGTCTAAATAAAAAAGCATAAAATGCCTAAAAAAATACATAATAGTATATATAAACACTGATATCAGATCGGTACTCAGTATTGGCTGATACTCAAGTAAAGGTATCAGAATCGGTGTCGTGAAGGAAAGAATGGTATCTGAACACTGGATCAAGATTATTATTTTTTAGAAAAGCCTCACCTGTCTAGCTTACCAGAGCCTTCTTGATGCATAGACATCTCTACTCCAACTCTGAGAGATGCAATATTCATAATGAGGCTTGTGAAACACTGACAGGAAGGTGCCACATTGGCTGCAACCAGCCTTTAATGGGAAAGATGCATTACTGCCATCTGTTGCTGGCTCTGCTGCACTGCGGCCATGTGTTAGAAGATTAAAAATAGTCAATTATCATAGTGGGAAATAAACACCAGTCACCTGCCAAGTGCTGGTCAGCTCTGTCAGTGGCTGGGAGTTTTGTATATTCTGCCAACCGCTTTGGCAGCCAAAATGTGGAAAAATTCCTCCGCTACAAACATCGTGCGGCTGGTAGAACGTGACTGGAATTATTATTGTTATTTTTTTGGAACACACAAAGTTTTGTGTCTGTTGGATCCAAATAGTTTGTTGTTTTACCAAAAGTGTGATGTAGTGGTGATCACTGGGGCTGACAGGCAGTAGATCCTGTCAAGTCAGTTCTAAGCTTCGAGACTGATTTGAATATTACATGCAGCAACGTGTTTTATGTCTGGCTGGGAGCGAGTCTGACTTCATCTTAAGGAAATATGCTCCCTAGCAGAAAGCACATTTCTGACATGAATGACTCTCTCCCTGCAGAACATTTATATTCTGGGCAGAGAACAGCTAGCTGTGTACTGTATAGTCCTTTATTACATTTATGAAACGTTACAGTCGGTTTCTTGGTTGCACCCATTTATCCAAAAGATATACAGTATATGAATTAATGAATAATGTTATTATTGTGTCATGCTTAAAAACAAGCGACCAGATACTAGAATAACAACATAAACCTTCTTGAGTTTTTTCCATACTTTAGAGACAGAAGTTGCCAACTTATATACCATATATACAGTATATATACAGTATATATACAGTATATACAGTGGGTACGGAAAGTATTCAGACCCCTTTAAATTTTTCACTCTTTGTTTCATTGCAGCCTTTTTCCAAAAATCAAAAAAGTTCATTTTATTTCTCAGTAATGTACACTCAGCAACCCATCTTGACAGAAAAAAACAGAAATTTAGAAATTTTTGCATATTTATTAAAAAACAAAAACTGAAATATCACATGGTCATAAGTATTCAGACCCTTTGTTCAGTATTTAGTAGAAGCACCCTTTTGATCTAATACAGCCATGAGTCGTTTTGGGAAAGATGCAACAAGTTTCTCACATCTGGATTTGGGTATCCTCTGCCATTCCTCCTTGCAGATCCTCTCCAGTTCTGTCAGGTTGGATGGTAAACGTTGGTGGACAGTCATTTTCAGGTCTCTCCAGAGATGCTCAATTGGGTTTAAGTCAGGGCTCTGGCTGGGCCATTCAAGAACAACCACAGAGTTGTTGTGAAGCCACTCCTTCGTTATTTTAGCGGTGTGCTTAGGGTCATTGTCTTGTTGGAAGGTAAACCTTCGGCCCAGTCTGAGGTCCAGAGCACTCTGGAAAAGGTTTTCGTCCAGGATATCCCTGTACTTGGCCGCATTCATCTTTCCCTCGATTGCAACCAGTCGTCCTGTCCCTGCAGCTGAAAAACACCCCCCACAGCATGATGCTGCCACCACCATGCTTCACTGTTGAGACTGTATTGGACAGGTGATGAGCAGTGCCTGGTTTTCTCCACACATACCGCTTAGAATTAAGGCCAAAAAGTTCTATCTTGGTCTCATCAGACCAGAGGATTTTATTTATCACCATCTTGGAGTCCTTCAGGTGTTTTTAGCAAACTCCATGCGGGCTTTCATGTGTCTTGCACTGAGGAGAGGCTTCCTTCGGGCCACTCTGCCATAAAGCCCCGACTGGTGGATTGCTGCAGTGATGGTTGACTTACTACAACTTTCTCCCATCTCCCGACTGCATCTCTGGAGCTTAGCCACAGTGACCATTGGGTTCTTCTTTGCCTCTCTCACCAAGGCTCTTCTCCCCGATAGCTCAGTTTGGCGGACGGCCAGCTCTAGGAAGGGTTCTGGTCGTCCCAAACGTCTTCCATTTGAGGATTATGGAGGCCACTGTGCTCTTAGGAACCTTAAGTGCAGCAGAAATTTTTTTGTAACCTTGACCAGATCTGTGCCTTGCCACAATTCTGTCTCTGAGCTCTTCAGGCAGTTCCTTTGACCTCATGATTGTCATTTGCTCTGACATGCACTGTGAGCTGTAAGGTCTTATATAGACAGGTGTGTGGCTTTCCTAATCAAGTCCAATCAGTATAATCAAACACAGCTGGACTCCAATGAAGGTGTAGAACCATCTCAAGGATGATCAGAAGAAATAGACAGCACCTGAGTTACATATGAGGGTCACGGCAAAGGGTCTGAATACATATGACCATGTGATATTTCAGTTTTTGTTTTTTAATAAATATGCAAAAATTTCTAAATTTCTGTTTTTTTCTGTCAAGATGGGTTGCTGAGTGTACATTACTGAGAAATAAAATGAACTTTTTTGATTTTTGGAAAAAGGCTGCAATGAAACAAAGAGTGAAAAATTTAAAGGGGTCTGAATACTTTCCGTACCCACTGTATATACTGTATATATACTGTATATAGTAAATTTAAACAATCACTCCATCTGGTCATCATCAGTGCACCAGAACATTTCAGGATTTTGAACTACATTTCATGTAAGATGGGTGTTCTTAACTCATCATAATAAGGACAAAACAAAAGAAAATGGGATTTATTCTTAACGTCTCCTAATATTTGTTCATATACTGATTTGTATGTGGCATGATGTTGCGGACTGAGTTAAAACAGTACTAAATCAAGGTTCTAGATGCGAGAAGAAGAACAACTTCTTTCTCTCCATCTTCTTCCTCCTTTATGGTATGTGTTTTGTTTTTTCTGTATTTTTCTGGTTCTGCTGACTTCTGTTTCTGAAGATGAATTCCAATCTTCTCATAATGCATTATCTCACCGCACCACCAAGTCTCTCACTGCTTCTCTGGGCAAATCTCCTAACAGGAAAAATGTATTTTCTGGTTTTTTAATGTTCACTTTTGGATAAATACCGTTGGGATGGACATTTTGTATTAATAATCACACTGTAATTACTTGTTACTGGATTATCGTTGAAATGATTACTCAGTTAATGGATTTGTCAAATTCCATAAAATGATTCCTCAGCAATTTTAATGATTGTTAAATCATTTCAAGTTTTTTTATCAATACAATTCCTGCTTCTCCAATATAAGGATTATCAGTGTTTTTCAATCTTAAATCATTCTAAACATGTTCTTCACTGTTTTCCAGACAACATTAGCACTTTAAAGACAACACCTAGGGCTTTGGGAACGTATGATGGCCCTTTTTTCTTATTTTATGGACTTCTGCAGACCAGTGATACTCAACTTACGGCCCACAGGAAACAGGGTGCAGGTGGCCTGCTCACCCTATTCTCATTCACAATGAAAACAAATGAAGTCACACTGGGAATACTTTGAATATAAATAAGGTTCCAGTGAACATAAAAACATCTGATTGGCTGTCATAGAGGCTTAGTGTCAATCCATGTGCCAAGTTATTTTACTTAATAAGTCAGTTAATTTGAAAACAGAGCTGGTGCGATATATACAGTATATATTTTAAAAAAAAATCTAATATATTACCAAATACCTTGATGTCGATATTCTAAGTTTGACAAAAAACATTTCACAAAATATATACTCATTAGTAATGTGGATATAAAGGTAAATAATAGAACAGGTAGAACAATATGGTAAGCTCAGAAAAAGACATTACTTTATTGTTGTGCAGCTCTTTAAAACCAGGAAAGACAACACTTGATCATATCACGGTATTACGATATCCTCAATATGAGGAGATGTCAAGCCTCATATCCCGATATGGATATAATATGGATATATTGCCCAGCCCTATGTTATTTGTAAATAAAGAATTTCAACGGGAGATGAGTTATGGGCCATTTAAATGTGTATTCAGTGTATCTGATATTATAAATGTTATTAATGTCTGTTCATTAACTGACTCTTGGCCTCCTGTCATTTTACAAAAATGACCCTCGGCGAGAGCAGGTTGAGTGTCCTTGCTATAGACTAAACCATAGATAATAATAATATCATAGACACTCAAAGCATTATTGGGGGGGTGGGGGACTACTGTCTACCTAACAACATGCCAACTCTATACAGAAAGGCCCAAGGGTTCCAACCCGGTACCTTGTTGCTGTGAGGTCACAGTGCTAACCATTGGACCACCGTGCTATATTTGTTTAACCATTAACCAAAAAATACTTTTTATCAAATAATTACAATAATTAGCTGCAGTCCTGGATGTGAATGGTAATCTTGATTATTTTGTCCTGAGTTTTGAATGATCCAAAATCCATTTTACTTTGAAGTCATTCCAAAGCTGGATTTGGGTTCCATGATGGCCTGTTTGTCTGTTTCTCCAACACCAGGTGATGACCCACCTGCGTGTGATCGACGAGAGGATGAACCAGAGTCTATCTCTGCTCTACAAAGTACCTTATGTGGCCGAGGAGATTCAGGATGAAATTGGTGAGTCGTGTTCAGTGAAAAAAGCCCCGGGGCTGTAATAAGAATGAGAGTGAAATGAAAACAGTGATGGAATTCGCACATGTCCCAGACAGATAAGCCAATGCATTGCATTTCCTCTGACCCTCCGTGAAGGCTTTTGCTTCTAACTCCTGCAAACTGACAAAAAAACAGTTTTCTCTTTGTGCAAGGGGAAACACAAATCTAGAGCACTGGACAGGTTTTAGCGCTGTTCGTAAACCAATTATCAGAGAAGCGAAGAAAAGTATTGTCTTTTTCTCTGTATATAACTTGTGGAGGAGAAGTTAATACCGTCTGCTGTCTGGTTTATTTATTTTATAAGATTCTTTTGGTTTTTTTTTTCTTTTGTTTGATAGTGATAGTGGATAAACAGGAAAGGGGGGGAGAAAGAGGAGATGACACGCAGCAAAGGGTTGTGGGTCAGATTGGAACCTGGGGCACTGCAAAGGACTTAGCCTACATGGGGCACTCTACTGGGAGAGCTAAAGGCCGCCCCCTACTCTGTGTTTTATTTAAAGATAAGTTTGTGTGCATTTTCGGCCTTTATTTTTGACAGCTGAAGGCATGAAGGGGGAGGGCACAGGTCTGCATGTCGGAGTCTAACCCTGGCCCACTGCGTCAAGGAGTGAACCTCTATATAACCTCTATATATAGGCGCCCGCTCTACCAACTGAGCTATCTGGCCGCCCTGCTCTCTTTTTTTAAGGGGCTCTGGTCACCAGCTCTCATTTTTACAATTAGACCCAAAGCAAGAAACTGTATTCATCTCCAGTGGTACGACTTAAGACTGGCAATGTCCACCATGTTTCATTATCTCCTTTTGTTTTGTTTGGTTCATAAAAGAAAATGCAACATGGCGTTGCGGTGCAGATTAAAGTGGAGCGGATGCAATGACAGAACTGGGTCACAGCTTTCAGCATGCCGCATCCTATTGGGAGATGAGCAGATTCACACGGAAAATAGCTCACAGAGAAATACTAATTGCTGGTTAGCAGAAATGGGAACAGACGTCTCTTGCAGCAGCAGCTCCATTAACAATAATTGGCGAAACACATTTGGCACATTGCTGTCATGTCCCAGGTTGACAGGTGTTAACAGATGATCCAACAGTGGTTGAATGTACTGTACGAGGTCCTTGTCCTTTACATTTCAGAGAGAAATATTGTTTTTTTTAACTCCACTACATTCATTTGACAGCTTTAGTAACTTAATAAATTAAGATTTCTGGACACAAAACACATGTAGTATAAAACATCTGATATTTTATTATATACATTAAACTAGCCAACGATATAAGGACCTACCAGTCCAGCTGAGATGATTAGACCATTAAACACACAACTGTTTGGGTCTTTTACACTTTCTCAAATGGGAGGATTTTTCAGCATTGAGTACTTTTACTTTTAATACTTCAGTACATTTTCCTGATTTTACTTCCATACTCTTACTTAGAGAACATTTCAATACATGCAGGACTTTTCCTTGTAACAGAGTATTTTTACAGTGTGGTATTAGTAATTTTAGAGAAGTAAAGGATCTGAGTTCTTCTTCCACTACTGTGTGCCAGGCCGTCTCATCCTCTTTTCATTTACGCTTTTCTGCAGACGAGTTGCTCCAGGAGCAGAAAGCTGACATGGACCAGTTCCTGTCGTCAATCTCGGAGTCCCAGCCAGACGTCACCGTGTCGTCGGAGGAGAGCGTGGAAGTCCCCGTGTCTGAAGGCAAACCCTACCGGCCCTTCCAGGTCACGTCCTTGGGGTCCCGTTCAGAGCCTGAGGGTGAGCCTCTCCAGCCTCAGACACAGTCACAAGCAGAACCATGAACAACACTGGGGCTGTGTGGAGAACAATAGGCCATAAGCATGTATACTAGGGGTGTGAATCTTCACTGGTCTCACCATTCCATTACGATCAGGGTGCGATTTTCCGGGAGGAATTGGAATTTCCCCCTTTTCTGGTGATTGATCTATACAGTGGGTACGGAAAGTATTCAGACCCCTTTAAATTTTTCACTCTTTGTTTCATTGCAGCCTTTTTCCAAAAATCAAAAAAGTTCATTTTATTTCTCAGTAATGTACACTCAGCAACCCATCTTGACAGAAAAAAACAGAAATTTAGGAATTTTTGCATATTTATTAAAAAACAAAAACTGAAATATCACATGGTCATAAGTATTCAGACCCTTTGTTCAGTATTTAGTAGAAGCACCCTTTTGATCTAATACAGCCATGAGTCGTTTTGGGAAAGATGCAACAAGTTTCTCACATCTGGATTTGGGTATCCTCTGCCATTCCTCCTTGCAGATCCTCTCCAGTTCTGTCAGGTTGGATGGTAAACGTTGGTGGACAGTCATTTTCAGGTCTCTCCAGAGATGCTCAATTGGGTTTAAGTCAGGGCTCTGGCTGGGCCATTCAAGAACAGCCACAGAGTTGTTGTGAAGCCACTCCTTCGTTATTTTAGCGGTGTGCTTAGGGTCATTGTCTTGTTGGAAGGTAAACCTTCGGCCCAGTCTGAGGTCCAGAGCACTCTGGAAAAGGTTTTCGTCCAGGATATCCCTGTACTTGGCCGCATTCATCTTTCCCTCGATTGCAACCAGTCGTCCTGTCCCTGCAGCTGAAAAACACCCCCACAGCATGATGCTGCCACCACCATGCTTCACTGTTGAGACTGTATTGGACAGGTGATGAGCAGTGCCAGGTTTTCTCCACACATACCGCTTAGAATTAAGGCCAAAAAGTTCTATCTTGGTGTCATCAGACCAGAGGATTTTATTTATCACCATCTTGGAGTCCTTCAGGTGTTTTTTAGCAAACTCCATGCGGGCTTTCATGTGTCTTGCACTGAGGAGAGGCTTCCCGGGGCCACTCTGCCATAAAGCCCCGACTGGTGGATTGCTGCAGTGATGGTTGACTTACTACAACTTTCTCCCATCTCCCGACTGCATCTCTGGAGCTTAGCCACAGTGACCATTGGGTTCTTCTTTGCCTCTCTCACCAAGGCTCTTCTCCCCCGATAGCTCAGTTTGGCCGGACGGCCAGCTCTAGGAAGGGTTCTGGTCGTCCCAAACGTCTTCCATTTGAGGATTATGGAGGCCACTGTGCTCTTAGGAACCTTAAGTGCAGCAGAAATTTTTTGTAACCTTGACCAGATCTGTGCCTTGCCACAATTCTGTCTCTGAGCTCTTCAGGCAGTTCCTTTGACCTCATGATTGTCATTTGCTCTGACATGCACTGTGAGCTGTAAGGTCTTATATAGACAGGTGTGTGGCTTTCCTAATCAAGTCCAATCAGTATAATCAAACACAGCTGGACTCCAATGAAGGTGTAGAACCATCTCAAGGATGATCAGAAGAAATAGACAGCACCTGAGTTACATATGAGGGTCACGGCAAAGGGTCTGAATACTTATGACCATGTGATATTTCAGTTTTTGTTTTTTAATAAATATGCAAAAATTTCTAAATTTCTGTTTTTTTCTGTCAAGATGGGTTGCTGAGTGTACATTACTGAGAAATAAAATGAACTTTTTTGATTTTTGGAAAAAGGCTGCAATGAAACAAAGAGTGAAAAATTTAAAGGGGTCTGAATACTTTCCGTACCCACTGTATATCGCTGCTGCTGCTGAATTATTTTTTATCCCCTTTGGGGACAACCACACTGATGCACTCAGGAGGGTAACGTTTAAAAAGCTTTTATTATATTTCTTGGCTAAATCATTCAAAACTAGGCAATGCGTTTTCATCAAGGCAAGTATAAAATAGGCTTGTTTGAGATGAGCCAGGTCTGAGCAGAATCGATCACCAGTGATCTCCGCCCGTTGCATGTCGGTTAGATTTGTGTCCGACTTGATCCCGACTGGTTGACGTCATGCACACGTAGGCAACGATAACCTCACGAGATCAAGGCGGCCGCAGTTCTGAGACGCAGGCAGCGCAGTTGCTTTTCACCGACTGCAAGTCCCAGGCAGACCCAGAGCATGCTGGGAAACGCCAGCCTTTCAGCTGATTTAACAGCTGGTTGGTTCAGAATCAACTCAACATGATGCCGTTTTATATATTGATTTTGAATCGGAGGGATTTGTCTGATTTAAAGGCTTATTCTGTTCAGAATAAAAACTGGAAACAAGCTGATATATGGCTCTGATAACATTTTATTAAACCAGAATTGGACCACAGTGTTTCCATCACTTCCTGTTCAGCCTGAAGGATGCTGGAAACAGCTGGAAACTGGTCGACTTGAGAGCGAGACGCAGTTCATCTCGAACGGGCCTAATGTTTGCATTTGACCCGTATCTTATAGCCTATTGGCCAGTAGTCACATGGTCAGTAGGTAAAGAGTCATATGATTGGTCGTCACATGACAGACCATATTCAGCAGTAAATCATCAATAACCGTCAAACACAATATAAAGACAAAAATAGCAACAAACAAAGAAAAAAAAGAAAAAATAATGGTGTCACGATTTTGATCAGGGTGCGATTTTCCGTGGGGGGGATGCGTGGGATTTCTCATATCATATCCCTGCCTCTGCAATTATCCAGCAACAGTTGCTGGATTTAGCCGCTACAGAGCACCGGAACACCACTAATAGGTGACTGTGAGCCGGCTACAGACACCGCCAGATGACGCTCCTTTCAGGTGCCATGGCGATGACAGTTAAGTTTAGGCACCAAAACAATTTGTTAAGTTCGGGGAAAAAATTGTGGTTTTTAATTAAACATTTCCGAGGAACGAAAAAGCGTTTTCTGGGTGAAAGTCTTTCTTTTCCCCCCGAGAAGTGAACACGTAGTGTTTTATGTTGACACCCCGTTGTGCTATTTCAATTTGAGATTATTTTCCATTGAATATTGAAGTTGAGAAGAGTTTTGCCACGGCTGGCCAAGTGGCTCTATATCCATGATATTGAAAAGAGGGTTTTAATTCCTGCATGTTTTGTTTTGTTGTGCATGATCACACACCCCCACGCCCCCCCACTCCCCTGCTTTTTTCACAAATCGCACCCTGATTACAATTATCCTGTCAACGATTTGAATCAATTCGATATCACAATGTGTCACCTCCTCAATACTAATAGATATTACTGCATATGGTTTTCATCAACAAATTCGAGCAGTCAGATACAGTATATCTGACCTCTCCATTTTTAAAAAAGCTCTTAAAAAAGACACGAGTCTTAACGCAACAGACGACAGACAAAAGGCAGAAACAACAAAAGCAGCGACCGGAAAATCAACAAGCAAGGCAAAGCATTGGTAGCCCATGATCTATTATGGTCTGTCACTGCATCGATGCAGAATCGCCCACATCCACATCGTGATGTATCGTAGGATATGATTCATTTCAACACCCCTAATGTATACGTTTCAATGCAGCACTACTGAGGTTGGAGCCAAACGCTTTGGAGGGGGGGAAAAAGAGCAGTTATGGCTGTCACATTTGTGCCAAACAAGAGATTGAATCAGAAGAGAAAGTGATAGATGGAACGATTTCAGCAAGATAGAAGGCAAATTACAAGTAAATCCCCCCAAGGAACATTTAATATACATGCCCAGAGGGCTTGAACAGAGCCAGACAATGAAAATGGCTACCTTTTCTTCAGTTTGGTTGTCTCAGATTTGTTTTGTGACTCTTCCCCTAATCATTTAGCACAGCTTGATAACCCTGCCTTTTCTCTTTTCACCCAAGTTAACACTCTTCTCTCCTTCCCCCTTTCCTGTTCTGTTTTTCCGTTGCTCATTTTCTAATGCCAAGGCGATCTGTCAGACTCCCCACGTGCCTTCAACAAAGGTTGGTGCCTCTGTTGCGTTTTGTTTTATGACACCCCCCCACCCCCACCCCCTCGTCCCTCCCCTCATCTCCCATCTACTACTTTGTTCCACCCTTCTCCTTTCCCTTTGGTGCAATTTGAATTGATTCTATTTGATCATAAGCCATCTAATGGTTAATTATTTTCTACTCTTCTTGATGACTCACATCATTGGCTGCGTTGTTGGGTTTTCAGTTGCTCTTATGCTTTTCATCATACCAGGATTATCACCCCCATACTGAATAGTAAAGCAGTGGCTTTTGAGTGTGGTAGAGATAGCTCGGCTCTCACAGAGGTCTTCAGGCGTGTGTTTTCGCTGTCATCCCGTCCTCAGTGCATTTGTCAAACCACCTTGTTCAATTGTTCCCAGACCCTCCCTCCCTCCCTCTTTTTCCCCTCATCAGTCGCCCTCTTCCTGACAGGATCTGTGTGATTTAGTGGCCTTGTCTGAGGCTCCTTGTTTCTGCCGCTGACCCACAGCCCAATCCAAAATTGGCCCAATTTGTCCTCCGAGCCGGAGACAGGGACGCGGCTACGTCACCTCTCTTTTGTCTGATCTGAGCATATAGTCCGTATGATATCTGTGGTAAATTTGAGGTGAAATGTTGCAAAAACACCACGTGGCGGCCATTTTACTTTCTGCCGTAACCAAATTATTGTTTTGCATCATGTCTCCTGATCCAAACATGGTAACACAGAATAGGCGATGTCCTCTATGTTTTGATGGTACAGGATTACAATGATACCAAATACAACATCATCAGCTGTTCATATAAAAAGTTAATCAGAATATCTGAGGACCTAGGCTAGACTTTAGATTATAAATCCTGTAATCCTAAATTTCCATTAACCTTGTGATCTTCCTTGGTATGCACAAAGACACCTTCCACTAATAGTTGAATCTAAATTATGTATGGATTTTTTTTTAATAGATGCAAATCCTCCCCTGCTGTTTTTACTTAGAATTTTTTTACTATTCCCAGCCTTACAGTTGTAGAAAAAAAGACATTCTGACCCAGGCAATATCTGGCACCTTTGATTAATAAATGATTGTCAATTCATTTTGTGATTGACTAATGGATTACCGGTCTAATTTAGGGCTGCATTATTTATATTGTCCTTGAATCTTTTGATTAGTTTTTTTAATTAATCAATTTGGTTGTATGCTGTATAAAATGTTTGAAAATTGTGAAAAATCTGTGTTTCCCAAAGCCCAAGATGGCGTCCTCAAATGTCTCAAATATATTCAGTTTAGTTTCACAGAGGAGAGAAGAAAGTGGAAAATATTCCCATCTAAGAAGCTGGAGTCAGATATAAAAAAGGAATGTATTGCTTTTTTAAATTTTTTAAAGAAAAATAACCTTTCAGTCCCTTTGGACCTTCGCCAAGAGTATTGGAAATATTTGGAAAGACTCTTGACGAAGGTCCATAGGGACCGAAGCGTTAGTTTTCTTCACAAAATGGGGACGCTGCAGCAAGAGCAGTGTGCTTGACTTTCTCTTTTGTCACTGCCTTGTTTTTGTCCTACACATCTGTACAGGAGAATTGCTTGGAGGTGCACATTTTTTCTTTAAAAAGTTGTTTTTATCTTCGCCATAAAACATTACTCTAACCGATTTATCGATTAGCAATAGTGGATGTAATAATTGACTAACTAATCGATTCATATTTGCAGCTTAAGACTAATTGTAAAATCAAATCCATGCAGATGAGAGATCAAATTGCTCCATCCCATTGTGCTGTGTGTTATTGTGGCCGTCTGCGCCCCACGCCACCATCTGAGTTTCAGACGGCGAGGCTTGCAAACACACGTCATTGTTCCTCGCTTAATCCATAGCAATTGTGCAAGTCTTGAGTTGGCATTGGCTGACTAGCAGCAGCAGCAGACAATCTGCCGACGGCAGACTCATCAACGATGTACATCGCTCAGGACCTCTTTTCTCTCAGCTCTTGATTTATTCATGGCATATCTGCACAGTTTTTTATTATATTAGGGTTAGGGTTATTATTATTGTATTATCATTTCTGTTAATGTCTCAAGGGACTATGACAAGGAACTACGGTGATGCAAAATTTTGAACATGATATTGGAGATAATTGAGGGTTACACAATGCCAGGATGACTACCGGTACTAATTTTTTCAAAGTGTTTCATTTAATGAGTCAGTGGAAGTTTATAGTGCAGCCATATGCGAAACACCGTATTAAGAGGAGCCTATGTAAAAAAAATAAAAATAAAGTGTGGTCACAGTGTCCTGTTGGTGTCACAGTGCTCACACTGTGCTCGATGGAAGAAAGGGCATTGTTGTCACCAGTGCACTGAGGAGACTGACGCCACAGTTGTGCGGAGTAAGAGCTGGATATCTATGTGCAGCTGTCCACCATCAACACCACCATCCCTGTTGCTTTGTTTCTGTGTGTGTTGGTGTGTGTGCTGTTCTGCTGATACTGACTGTGCTCCTTGGCCTCCTGCAGGCTCCGCCATGGCTGGTTTAGACGGTCTGATAGGTGCTGAGGAGAGAATCATCAACAGCAAGCCCAAGATCAGCGACAGCGTGGTAAGCTGTCACTTTATCATTCCGCCTGTGCCTCAAAGCTTTTCTAACTTTCCAACTTTGCTCAACACATGACCTGAGAGTTGGATTCCTAACCTTTCTGTTGTCTCACATTCGGCTATGCACTTGCTATCCTCCTGGAGCAAAACTGAATATCAACATCTGACATTTTTGTCTCTTTGTTAAACACTTTTGGCCCTTTTTTTAATGTTTTTGCCGCTTTTTTTCACTTTTCACTACCATGCATAAACACCACTAACACTTATTAAAACTTATTACTAGTTTTAGACTTGTTTTTGAAATTCATGGTCAATGAACCTCATTTATAGGAAATTATTAATTCTTGACTCAAAAAAGCAGAAATGATGAATTATTTAGACTAAAATTAAAGAAAAGATAATTGCAGAAGGGTAAATGTCAACTGTTTCGAAATATTTCAATTTTTTTTCAAATGCTAAAACATTTAACAAAACACCCAAAATTGAATGAAAGTAGAGATCTGATCTTTTGTTGTACTTGCTAAGTGCGTTATAAGGAATCATCCATGTTTTTTGGGGGTAATTACAATCAGGTAGTTAAAAAGAAACCTATATTTCTGATATAGAAATTTTGAAAGCAGGTCAAATTTGAAGACAACACAAGGGTTAAAGCATGAGAAACTGTGTAAATATATGTGAATGGTCTGCTTTTATATAGCGCTTTAGCTTTCTGCCTTATCGGATAAAGCCTCTCATTCAGCCATTCACACACACATTCATACACCGGTGGTGGCAGAGATGCCATGAAAGGCGCTGGCCTGGCAATCGTTAGCAACTTGTGGTGCCTTGATCAAAGACGATATATTGTGCAGACCTGGCTGCCATATTGAAATGTATTCCTCCAACAGGCAGTATGGACAGTTTAGTTGCATTACCATCACCTCAGTCTGAGGCAATGGAGGGGATGATTGAAATGGATGGGTACATACAGTGCTTTCACATAAAGCTCTCTTAAATTCAGCTTTTAGTGGGTCAAATAATAAATCCAGTAACTATGTTGTCATAGTTACAGCTATCTCACACAGGGCTATTTGCGTGACACTCTTCGGCCTCTGCCAACCGCCCCGCATTCAGATCAACTCAGCGCTTTGTTCGGCAGTCATCGCATGCTACTTTCCTTTGCCAGACACACCGTTCCTCCTCATGGCTTCTCAGACACTGCTCTGCTGCTGAATGTGTGCTGTGTTCTGCATGCTAATCCAACACCAACTGCAATTCTGTGTATTTGTGTGTGTGTGTGTGAATATGAGTCATGCAAGGTTTTGAATGTATGCATGTTTATTTTATTTTATTTTTTAAATACCTAGTCTTCTTAGACTGAGAGATCTGAGGTCACAAATGGCGGTGACACCTCAAATGTCTGTCGTGGTTATTAATTTGTGGGAACCAGAGTCCGGACTGCTCTGTCTCTGCAAACAGTAGATTTTGTTTTCTGCCTCCTGAAGACACCCACTACCAGAGGTGGAATGTGACTAAGTACTGTACATTTACTCAAGTCTTTTCATGCCACTTTCTACTTCTACTCTGCCATATTTCTCTCTGAAATATTGTACTTTTTACTCCACTACATTCATGTGACAGCTTTAGTTACCAGTT
The DNA here is from genome assembly GCA_026937815.1 of Etheostoma perlongum. NCBI lineage: Eukaryota > Metazoa > Chordata > Actinopteri > Perciformes > Percidae > Etheostoma > Etheostoma perlongum. Next base: position 4,963,643 of record CM049373.1, read on the forward strand.
ACTTTAGACATTAAGATTTTTGCGCATAAAACACACATATAAATGAAATTAGCCAACATTATAAGGGCCTACATATATAAAGTCCAGCTGAAATGATTAGACCATTAAATACACAGCTGTTTGGATCCTTGACACTTTTTATATTTTTCAAATATACTTTTCAAATTTTTACTTTTAATACTTTAATTACATTTTCCCTAATGAAACTTATATATTTTTACTTGAGTAACATTTTCAATGCGGGACTTGTAACAGAGTATTTTTACAGTGTAGTATTAGTACTTTTACTGAAGTAGTAAAGGATCTGAATACTACTAATGGATCTGAATACTACCGCCCACCTCCACTCACAGCGCTTCTTCTTCTCCTTCAGATTCCCAATAATGAGTGGCTGACAGTCTGTTAAGAAAGACCTGTTAACCTGTGTACCTAAAAGAGAGTCTGTTGTGGATGCTTGCAAACCCCCCCCCCAACCCCGACCCCACCCCCTCTCAGTTTGTACAGGAAAGCTCTGAGTGCATCATCACCCAAACACAGATAAACTTTGCAGTTTACTTTGCTGCACAATCACACCCTTTCGCTCTCTGCCTGCCTCACTCTCTCTCTTTCTCTCTCATTCTCTCCCTATCCGTCTCACACACATTCAATCTCACACACACACACACACACACACACACACACTGTGGTGAGTGTAACCCGGGCTCCCCTGTCTGTGTTGACAGGTGATTGATGATTCTCTGGATGTTAAAGAGGTGGTTTACAGTGCAGAGAGAGTCAGCGTATTGCATGATGCTGAGCTGGTGAGTACACCGGTGCCCCCCACAGGGCTCTTTGGGGAACTGTAGTTATCGGTAGTGGGAAGAAGATGAAAGAAGGAGGAAGTGTGCAGAGATTCCATTTCTGCAGCTGAATAAAAAAATTAAAATAAAAAAACAGCTTTGGAACCCAAATCCCCTACCTGTTTTTTTCTGTTAAGGCCAATATGTTTTTGTTATTTCTGCATGGTAGCATGTTTGTCATGTGATTGTCTCTGAATGTACACATTTTGAAAATCTCAGTGATATGATATGATGAATGTGAATCCACACAAACTGAGTGCGCTCAGTTTATGTGTGAGAATGAGCAGTAAAAAAAACTACAACTCCCCCAGTGGCTGTCTACATATGATTAGTTTGTGTCATATGTGCCAGATATCATTGTGAAGATAAGTGTGTGCTGTAGGCGACTGGGGTGGTGTGTTCATAACTAATCGGCAAAAGATATTACACAATCCTCCCACCAAGACACATTTCATGCATGTGTACACACACACAATCACAAGTCGATCTTGTCTACAAAAACTCTGCCAAAACAGGATGTTGTCCCTGCTTCACTGTGGTTTGATGAAATAACATGAGAATAAAGGCTTCATTTTCCTCCAGTTACTTCATCTCCGCAATTCAGAGCTACTCTGACAAAGATTAATCTCTAAAAGGAAAAAACATTTACTATCCATGCTTGGCAAAGTTTAAGTCAGTTTACCTGCAGGGAAGAATAATCCACTTTTATTTCAACAGGAGGCCACCAAATTATTAAGTCTTAACATGAATCCAATATATTATTAACAAATATAAATCCCCACTGCTTATTGGCCTATCGATAAGATAGCCACTAACATAGCCATCCACTGATACAGTTCATCCTTCAGATTCACTGTGCCACATGTATGTTTTAAAACTAACGTATGATTTATAAAATCATGCCAATAATTATTAGGCTATTTTAAAAGCTTAGTATTCAAGGCACAAAAAAAAGGTACAAAGGCTTTAGGCCGCCATACATGTTATCGAAGGCCCAGGTTCTTATGCAACTCAATTTTATACAATATGCACTACCGGTCAAAAGTTTGGGGTCACTTCCAAATTTCCATTCCACTCCATTATAGACAGAATACCAGCTGATCTTTAATGCGATATCTATATTGCCCATGATCAGCAACCATTCCTCCAATGTTCCAAAGGCACATGCTGTTTACTAATGTGATATCATTTTAAAAAACTAGCTGAGGAAACATTGGAGAACCCTTTTGCAATTGTGTAAGCACATAATGTAATCTGAAAACTGCTGCCCTGGTTAAAAAAACACAATGCAACTGATCTCAGCTGGTATTTTGTCTACAATGGAGTGCAATGGAAATGTCTAAGTGACCCAAACTTTTTTAGTGTATGTAGTAGGAGGTCCCTGCTCCGTCTCTCAGTTAAGGGGTCCTTGGCTTAAAAAACGTTGAAGACCCCTGTACTAAAGGGAAATTTGTGTATGTGTCTTGGCTGCTTTTGCTAATGAAGACATGCATGCTAGGTCACTAGGACTACAGTTCAAAATTAGCTGGCTGGCTAACTCTAGCACATTTTACAAAAGTGTTGATTTATTTGCATTGTCCTCATAAATAAATAAATCTTATTCTTATGTCTTTCTATTTTGACTATTGATCAAGATAACAATTGACTCACCACCTCCCACGTAGATATTTTGTAGCATAGATTTTAGGAAGAACAATGTTGATCAGGGCAATTGCTGGAACTGTTGGGTCTTTGTAAAAGATACAGCGTAGTAGACCTACTCTATCTGTAAAGTGTCTTGAGATAACTTGTTATGATTTGATATTATAAATAAAATTGAGTTGAATTGATTAAATTGAGTGTGAGCCTACCACAGCTTTACAAAAAACAATTCCAATTACAGAAATAACTGTGAAGACTTCTCTTTAGATAGCTGTGCAATGGAAATCCCTGTAGCTATTATAGTGAAGTGCACAGCATAGCAGAACCCTTCATGCATGCAAGGACAGCAAACACAAGAAGATAGTTTGTGTCAGACAGTTTCCAAATTGCAAAAGTTGTTGTTAATGTTGTCATGATGATCATTGGTCATAAAGATAGAGATTAAGAATATGAGAATAAGAGTTCTTGGGCTGTCCTTGATTAAGGAAATTCTTAGTCAACTAACACTCAGTGAACTGAGTTTCTTTACAAAGAGTCATGCAAAAGCACCAAAACATCACCACCAGATCAGATGTTTGGTGCGCCCTGGTCCTGTAGCTCACCTGGTTGAGGGTGCACCCCAAGTACTAAGGCTCAGAACAGCCCAAAACATAATCTCCCAAAAAACAAACAAACTATGTTTTCTGGAAATAAATCATTCAGCATGAAAAAAGCATTAAAACATAACTAAAACTAAGAACAAAATCATTGATTAGTTGACTAAAATGGGGCAGCCCTAAAGAGCTCATGTAGATTTTAGATGACTGGACGGGAGCTTTATTTCAAATAGTCCTAAAACAGCATGAGAACAACTATTTGAATGTCTCCTCACTGTGCTCTCTCTGTCTTCCTCTCCCACCTGTTAGGAGTCCTACCGCCCCCTGGTAGACGACTTCGGCTTTGGGGGCAGTGCACTGATTGGCCTGCTGGTGATCGCGGTGGCCATAGCAACTGTTATTGTGATCAGCTTGGTGCTTTTGAGGAAGAGGCAGTACGGCACCATCAGTCATGGCATAGTCGAGGTAAGCCCCCTGTTATTTGGAGCAGTGTGTGGGGATTTGGGCAGAGGGTGTGAACTGAATAAGTGCTCTCAATGAACTGCTATCAATCTTATTCCAAGTGTCAGATTCAGATTAAATTATCAGGGGTTATGGAAATGGAGCATGGGTAAATGCAAGGCTAATTAGATTGCTGTCCCTACGGCATTTGCATACGACACACACAGCATATTGTAATGTGTGTGTGTGTGTGTGTGTGTGTGACTCACACAGGTTGACCCCATGCTTACACCAGAGGAACGCCACCTCAGCAAGATGCAGAACCACGGCTACGAAAACCCCACCTACAAATACCTGGAGCAGATGCAGATCTAACCAGAGCCTGCAGGGTGGGGGGGGCTGTGGAGTCTGACAAAGGAGGGCTACCTGAGGGGGAACATACTACTGACCAATAACATATGCTATTGTTAAAATCATTTGCATACATCCAAACTCCATTTACTGGTTTGTTCAAAACAATCCTTAAATAATGCTACTACTTCTACTACTGCTATTATTGTATTATAGAGCTCTTTTTTGATCATGTTTCTTTTGAAAAGGTGATGTTTCTGCCATATCGCATTATGGAAAATGTGATTCTGCAGATTTCTCTGTAATTATTGATACAACTATCTCCGATCAAGATGTATAACATTTCTTCAGACGTTTTCTTTAATTTTGAAAGTGAAAGGCAAATCAAGCAAAAATGTAAATGTTTTTGAGTGGCCATCATCAAACGGGGACTGCACTTTGATTTCCCATCATGCAAGGTGTCACCCATGCAGTTTTTGATGGTTTTCCTCAAAAAGAATTGATGTTTTTCTTTTGTTCTTTTTTTCCCTCTCAATAGATTGCTTGTATATGAAGGTTCTTTGTACCAATTAAAATGTACAGTGAAACAACAAAATGAGAAAAAAAAATGAAATCATGAATTATTTACTTTCTGTTCTTTGTTATGATAACAGACAAAATACATATACAGTTTAAATATATATAAGAATAGATGTTTTTATTCCACCAGGGAAGAGGTTACGAGTCGGTTTAGGGTTCTTAACTTGGTGGTCATGAGTTGTGTTTGCAGGCACACTGTTGGAAAGAGTCGGGGAAGGGGGAGGTGTGCACAGACCCCCAGCTCAAACACATCACACAAGCACTACTCTGAACCCTTACCAAGTGAATGTGATAACAAATCCCCTTCTACACACAAACACAACCTTTTATCAATAGGGAAGTGGTATAATTCAATAGATGAAAAAGAAAATTACCTATTGACATGTGTTACATAGTTGAATGTATTGGGGAAGCTTTTTTCTCCATACTATGTATCTGACAGGTTCCTATGTGGCTTTGATTTGAATGCACACAAACATTGTGACAGCGGGCAATGACATGCTACAAACTGACAAACAAGTGTTGTTTCTCGGTTTGGTTTGTTCATTGTTTTGTGCACAAATCATCTGAAGTAAAAACTACTTTGAAACAAACTTTGGGGATGATGTACACACATGTAATTGGAGCAACTGTTTGGCTTTGCTGGTCATAAAGCGTAGAACAGGCTGATCGATCAAAACAGGGCCGGCACAGAGGCACATACTGTACACAAACACTGCAAGAAGTCGCCCAAATGATGAGAAAATATATGCAATTCGGTGGATTTGGGGGTGCTATGACTGATTCTCGGATTATAACAAATGCCAAACAACGAGTGAAGTTTTTTTCTGAATCTGAATATACCAAATTTAGGGGATTATTACAAGTACTAACTATAACAATCTGGGATTTGGGTGCCGAGAGGCTTGGGCCGGCCCTGGATCAAAGCCAATTGAAGACACCTTGGAGCTGGAGGGCTGTGCAGGCAGACAGAGACAGAAAGACAAGGCTTGGAGAGCTGGTTTCTGGGGGGAAAGGAGCTAATTTGTGTATTTTTACAGGTAGAGAACGACACAAACAAGGAAACTGAATCCTACAATCCTCTTCTCTCTCTCTCTCTCTTAGTATTGTCTTTGTATTGCCTGTATAGTTGATGTTGCAATCATGGCTTTTTTCCGGAGGATTATCTGTGATGTGCATTGTTCTTATATGAAATGATATGATATATATTTTTAAGTTTTTTCTCTTGTTTTCTATTGTTTTCCTCTTCCTGTGACAGTATCTCTGTATGCGACTGTCTCACTATGCACCCAAACGGCTTCAATCTTGTAACTGCCTGCTTGATTGTGGGAAGGGACCGGGAACTAATAAAATATGCATATTAGTGATTTTAAAAGAAATTTGATTGACACCAATGGAAACAGATTTATGGTTACCGTGGGGGGGGCACAACAATAAACTCACAACTTCCATATGGATGTGTCATCTTTTCTTAGATGTATGGATGGATGGATGGATGGATGGATGGATGGATGGATGGATAGATAGATAGATAGATAGATAGATAGATAGTGACAAGCTAATTTGGTGGGGTCAGATAAAAGTGTTATTAATGGGACCATTATTTTAGGTCTAAAACTAAGCATTGTTTTTCATTATCAATTCTGTCATTTTTTCTTTCAATTAATTCTTCACTACATTAAATCTCAAAATAGATAGATAAATATAAGAAATAGAAATACAGTAGAAAAAAAAACTCAAGTGTTGATTTGACATATTCAAATTGCTTTTCTTGCCCGATCAGCTGACCAAAACCCCCAAAATATTGAAATTTGTAATTATTATTTAATTTAATATCATAGCAGACAAAAACACCTGCTAATTTTTTGCATTTGAGAAACTACACTCAGTGGATTTGGGGCATTCTTACAAATTAGCCTTGATTATCAATTGCTTGATAACTGTTTGTTGTTTTATTATTTTTAAGGGTGTGTGCGTATGGATTAAAAGATAATTAAGGTTTGTTTTCTAGTGATGTCTTTATTAAGTTTCAGAAAGTAAAGTTTTTTATGGTGTGTTTGTAAAGGCTCATGTTCTGTTATTTGTAGCCTACAGAAATGAGTGCAGAAGTACTGCTGCCTAGTTATAGCAATCCACCTGTCTGATTCAGCCGATTGGTTCAGTCCCTTAAAATTACCTAACCTACAATTTGGAAATATGTAACCATTTTACCCCTAGCACATTAAATGGGATTTCTGTTTGAGGGGGATGCCGTTTTTGCAAACAGAAACTTATGCCTCATCATGAATGTGAAAAAGAAAGAATAACCTGCAGGTGATTCATCAGTGAGTCATAGCTACGGTGCAAAAACAAGGCAGCGTAATGTCACGTAAGATCACATGACTGATACTATAAAAGGCTGTATGAAACCAAATCAAGATTACACAATATCAAAACAGTTCGCAAAATGAACATGTGGAGTGAACACATCACAGAAGACTACTTTACTTTCACTATAGGTACTATATACTGAACAAAATTATAAACTCTTTAGTTTTTGCCCCCATTTTTCACGAGCTGAACTCAAAGATCTCAGACTTTTTCTATCTACACAAAAGGCGTATTTCTCTCAAATATTGTTCACAAATCTGTCTAAATCTGTGTTAGTGAGCACTTCTCCTTTGCCGAGATAATCCATCCACCTCACAGGTGTGGCATATTAAAATGCTGATTAGACAGCAGGATTATTGCACTGGTGTGCCACAATAAAAGGCCAATCTAAAATGTGCAGTTTTACTGTAATGCGGGTGTCCGGGGTGGGGGAGACCCTAACCATAACCATAACACCAGTTTTCGGATCAAAATCAGCACAATCCATGAGCAGCTAGCCTCTGCTGTGCACTCATTTTTAAGCTGTTTTAAAATAGAATGCCTAAAAACCTGTACATCATTTGGGAAAAACACAAGAGTTGCCAAGGGAAAGAATCATGCTGTAGAGCTGACATCCTGTTTAGTATCTAACTGTTCTCCAAATTCACCATTCTGAAACCAGAACACAGCAAATATTGGGGATTTTCACTCCTCCCACCTAAAAAAAACTCCTTTTTTTCAGGAGGATTTTAAGTTACATATACGTAGTAAGGTATTTGCCGTGAACAGCATCTGGTCTTTTTTTCACAGAATGAAAGGCGATATTTCCCCAGTAACAGAACTTTTACATAATTGATTTTACATTTGATTGCTCTCTGAAATGTAGCGGCGTAGAAGTAGAAAGTGGCACAAAAAGAACAGACCCAAGTAAAGTACAAGTACCTCAACATTTGGACTTAAGTACAGTACTTGAGTAAATGTACTTAGTTACATTTCACCACATGGTTGCAAGGATTTTTAATGGGATGCTATGCCTGTGTTATCAAATGACCACTCTACCTATGTATGAAAGAAACAAATGCTGAAGGGTTGCCAGTTATTTTCTGCAGAAAATACTCAAGGTCTTTGATTGAATAAAGAAAATTCCTTGATTCCAAAAACCGGACAGCCACAACACCATAATCAGACTGACTGAAAAAATCAGCTTTAGTGATAAAAACAACTACTAAAATATAGGAAATATTGGATAGGATAGAACAACAGAATTTTAATTCTGCTTAATCAAATCTAAACAACAGGCCTAACATTCATTGCTAATTTCATTATTTTTTATTTTGAAAATCAATTGAATCAATCTGAACAGGAAGTCACAGAAACCCTCACATCCTGTTAGGTCCGATTCCAATTTAATAAGATGTTATAAGACCCATATATCAGCATGTACACATCTCCAGTTGTTTTCATTATGACAGAGCTGTCAAAATGCTCTACATGTGATGTACTACTGTTGCTGAACAGATTTAATCCTCTGACTTCTTAACCTCACTATCAGCCACACAACATGTGTTCTGTACACAATAAGCCTTTAAATTAAATTAAATTCCCTCCCTCCTCACATTTGTGCACTTAACTCCATTACACAATTTAAAACTGCTCTTAAAACCCATCTTTTTAAATTAGGCCTAACTTAACCTATGCAGCGTAACTGCCTCAACATCATCTTACGTTTTAAACTGTTCATTTCTGAGCCTTGTTCTACCAGATGTGGATTGCCTGTTTTATTAATACTTTATTGTTTTGAATATTTCTATCACTATAGGCCTACTTTATGTAAGGTGCCCTTGAGTGTCATGAAAGGCGCCAATAAATAAAATGTATTATTATTATTATTATTATCATCATCACCATCATCATCATCATCATTATTATTATTTTGCTATAAAATAGAAATATTAAAATGTTTAATTTGAACTCTATGGATCTCCATACATTCGTGTCGGAAAAGAAAGCCAGAGGAGCGCGCGCGCACGCACAAACACAAACACACACACACACACACAGACACAGACACACACCACAAATTTACTACACTGTAGGCCTACACTCCAACAACAACATCCCCATTGGAAATTATGATTGATATGCAATAGAGTGTCACGCCCAGACTGTAGCCTAATCATTATGAGGTCTATGGTCACGGCAGTCCTGGCAACGGTTAATTCCGGTAGTCAAAAACCTGCGGCAGGTAAACAGGAAGTTGGCCCAGGTGCAGTGGCGGTGACACGCCCTCAGAAACCTGAAGCTCCCGGAAAAAGTTTGTACTCCGCTGTTTCGTTGAGTTTCTCTCCGTCGCAGTCAAACGCGACGAATTCAGGCCCAGACATTTGTGAACAACACCTCGACCGAAGAGGAGCCTTATTTAAAGACACCACAAGACATTTGTCTTCGTTGGTAGGATACCTGTGTCTGGTAGGCTATAGGCCCTAGATTTATTTCGCTCGCAGGTGAATTTGTTGACGAACACAAGAATCATCTCCTGGCAACCAGGCCTACAGGTTCACCTCGGGGGCTAAACAGCATATGGACATCATCGAAAACTAAGACACGAACGAACAAGAAGAACAAGTTGGGGAGAGGAGAAGTAGTTCAGGTGTCAGAGGTCGGTTTGGTTTTTAATTGTAGCGGCCTAGTGTTGGCCCCTAATGGACTACATGGACAGCGGACTAAGATACACACCAAAGCCGGTAAGAAACTTGTAGGCCTAGCTACTTCTGTGAAGCCTACACATAGCTTAAGTCGCAAATGGATGGGGGTGTTCTGACGAGTTATGCTTCCTCATCGAAAAATGTTTCCATTTCTAGTTGTTTCCGTCAGTATGCTATTGACATCTTCATATATGTTTTTGCTTCCAAACGGACAAGTCTAATGTAAGAATACGCTGAGCACATTTTGATACTCCTATTATAACATATTTATGTAATATTCCAACGTGTTTCGATAGACCAAATCCCCTGGCAATATTGCACCTGCAGAACTGCTGGATATAGGGAGCACATATTGACAATGCTTTATTTTTAACCTAACACCTAAATCCTTTCACAAAAACAGTCTAGTTTTTTATGAACGAATTTATGTGAAATTTATAAAATTATTTCATAAAAACATGAACGCCTAGTTTGTGTTATGGAAGAATTTGGGTGTTACCTAAATTATATTCTTCCACAACATGGGTGCATATTTGTGTGACCATAGAGAGCATCAGACAGGAAGTGAAGCACACTGATGCAGAGACAAACTTAAAAGATAAGTTAAAGTTAGTGTGAGCTAAAGATAAATGAATCTAGGATAGCAAACCTGCCATGAAGTAGGCTAGGCTAGATAGGCCCCTTGTGTTTTCATCAGCATGTAACACTTAAATGAATGTCCCATTCAATCTTACAAATAGTTTTTTAAAACCTCAACAGTGTCTCAATGTCTAAGCTCAAGATTCGATTCAAAAAGATTCACAGTATGTAAATGTAGTTACTTTTTCCATGTGATAGTATACACCCTGAAAGCAAAAAAATATATATAGATTTTTGGAATTCTATCAATCGATTGACTTTGTAGAGCTTGAATTGGCATATGAATGTGAATCGATTTTATTCTTTGCATACCTCTATTTATTGCCCACAAACTGAAGAACTTAGAAGCTAAGAGAACCTGGTTTAATTTCTTCACCAAGCTTCAGGTTCTGCTATGATTAGATGCTGTGCCAGCACTTTACCTTAGAATTCTTTGGGCAATATTTTAAACTTGTTAATCCCATGTCAAAAAGGTGTCTCTTTAAATTCATAAAAGCAAATACCTCTTCTGAGGCAGCCCAATCCCCCAAATGTACAAGAAAACCTCTTAATATGCATTCAGATAAGGATCGACACACATTGTGAAAGATAGTCATAGCTCATGGAGTCTATGTCTAAATATTTTTTTCTTCTTCCATTCAAGTAAGAGCAGTTGTTTGTCAGAAAATCATCTTATAAAAATCTTGGGTGTCACGTTCTTTGGTCCATGATATTACTTTCCAACACACATCCTTGTAAATGTAACAGGTTTTTTGCTATGACAAACAAGCTCTTGGAAGCTGAACTCGCCCAGCCCCTTTTTCTCTGTAGACAACATATTTCCAAGAAGTTGACACAATACAAAAATGAATCAAGGTGCCTGCAGTAAAGTATACTCCAAAACCCTTAAACCTGTTAAACCGATTCAAAGATTTGGATAAAACCTTTTACAGTTAGTGATTCTCTCTCCCTAAGACGAACCTCCCAGCGTCCTTTACGTTGGACAAACTGCAAGTTATCCAGATTGCAGCAGCAAGACTTTTGTCTAAGACCAGCAGGAGATCACACATTACGCCAGTGCTTAAGGCTCTTCATTGGCTACCAATAGGTTTTAGAGTGCATTTTAAAATTTGAATCACTACTTATAGAGCCTTGCATGGTCAAGGTCCCTCTTACATCCAGGATCTATTGCACACACACACACTTCTGGTCACTCTCTGAGGTCTTCAGGTCAAGACCTTTTAACTGTTCCCAGAACACGTTTTAAAACCAGAGGTGATTGTGCCTTTTCTGTGGTGGCTCCAAGGCTCTGGAACTCTCTCTCTTTAACGCCTTTAACTAGCAATATGGCTTAGTATTTTGTGTTATTTGTTTTACTGTCTGTGAAAGGTGCTATATAAATACAGTTTACTTACTAAAGTTTTCATTGGAGGAGAAGGTCCTCAGAAAGCAGGCAGCCATCAAGGTGCCTGAATTCCTCCAGGTTTCTCTGCCCTGTTGTGACTTGTTCACTGCAGTCCTTCTCTCTGGCCACAAATATTCAAATTGCAGATTAATCAACTTTCATCACAGCAGGGTGATGAACACAATGCATTATGTAAAAAGTTCCCTTTATTCTCAGAGAATACATTCTCCAAGATATGATGGAGCAGATCTGAGGAGTATTCTTTATTGGAATCGTTTGGAGGATTTGGTTCACATCTGATCATCGCTTCCCAATTGAATATGCGCAAGTTTTGGTTTCTGAAGCGGCAATGTGCTTGTTGTGTTGCAGCCTTGGAGCACAATAAGCAGAGCTCTAGTGTGGCTTTATTTTACATTTGAAAAAACCCTGTAAAACTCCAAACCACCATTGAATTAAAAGAAAACTTACCTCTTATTTGTGAAAGTAGGCGTTATGTGCCACTCATTATAATGTTAGATCCAGCCCGCTGTTGAGCTCATTCTCTGTAAGTGATGCTGCTTAAAAGCACGGCGGAACCAGCAAGCCAGCCAGCTGGTGTTAGTTGGCTAACGTTAGCTTGCTAATATGTTATCCTCTTACAAACATCGTTCACAGAAAACAAGCCGAATACAGATGTCTGGTGGCGACAGCAGTGTGCTTTGTGTGGGTGAAGCGTGAAGTTAATGTGACTCATTTAGCGACTGGCTCTCTGCCTTGTAACGTTACTACTCCACTGCTTCTTTGTCCGTCAGTTATTGTAAAACCTCAGCTCTGTGACTAGCTGGATTAAATATCTGCTAATAATCAACTGTAAAGTAGCTACACATCTGCTGAATAGGAAGTGAAATTGTAGGGGGGAAAAAGTTAACACTTAACATTTAGTGGCAAAATCCATTGTCATGTCTACAAAATTATTTTAGATATAGTATAATTTCAAGTTCAAGTCATCTCTACCTATGTTGATACACTGCACACCAGCATGCAAAGTATTACTTTAAAGGTCCCATGGCATGAACATTTTACTGTGAGTTTTTTTTTAACATTAACATGAGTTCCCCCAGCCTGCCTATGGTCTCCCGGTGGCTAGAAATGGTGATAGGTGTAAACCGAGCCCTGGGCATTCTGCTCTGCCTTTGAGAAAATAAAAAGCTCAGGTGGGCCGATCTGGAATCTTGCCCCTTATGAGGTCATAAGGGACAAGGTTACCTCCTTTCTCTACTTTGCCTGCCCAGAGAATTTGGCCCACCCATTAGAGAGAGACATCATGGCTTTCAAACAAGCAAAGTTGCAGTTGGTCAAGGCCACACCCCCACCCTCCACCTTGCCCCTCCCCCTCCTCCTCAAAAGCTACAGACTCAGAAATGGCACATACTAAGGAAAGCTCATTGTGGGACCGGCTCTAGTGGCTGTAATTCTGCACCAAGGCTGAATTGCCGGTTTCGGGGACAGTCCCCGGTTTTGGTGACCTGTCCCCGGAAATGTCCCTGGATTTCACTGTGACTGACAGACCTAAGATTGGAATGAAAGAAAGAAAACACTTACCAAACGGAGCCGATAGTCGCACACCCTACACTCGCAGGCTCAAGACAGCCAGAGCCAGCGCTGCTCAGAGCTCAGAGATGTTTTAGAAGCCGTATTTTACAATGCTAAAATTATTGATTATTTACATGGAGTCTGGTGGGTTTAGCAAATGCAATTTCGCGGACATTTATCTTTTAAAAAAGGATTTTAGTCTTTAACAGAAAGGTCGACCCCCTTAGAAATCCTGTAACATTATGTTGTCAGACACTTAGAATATTAATCTGAGTCTGTCAGTAGAAAAATGAGCACTTTTATGAACGTAAATACGAGCTGGACCATTATCCTATTAACTTCCATTGGAGCTTGTTTCTCTGCTGCCGACTGCAGCAATCTCGTTTATCACGTCAAAGGAAAATATTTCCTCAATAGTTTATATTGTATCCGATACCCGATGAGCTGTTGCAGAAACAAGCCTAAAGTAATAAAGCAAAAGCTGTCAGATAAACGTAGTTCAGTAAACATTACAACATTATGAAATATTAGGACTTTTTATCTTGAAATATTAGGACTTTTTATCTTGAAATATTAGGACTTTTTATCTTGAAATATTAGGACTTTTTATCTTGAAATATTAGGATTTTCTATCTTGAAATATGACTTTCTATCTTGAAATATTATGACTTTTTTTATCTTGAAATATTAGGACTTTTTTATCTTGAAATATTCCCCTCTGAGGTGTAGTGGAGTATGAAGTAGCAGAAGGGGTGAGTCTAGGATCAGACCTTCTGAGCTGAAAATGTCCCCTGTGAAATGTCTGAGAAATCTGGTCACCTTACACTAAGGTCTATATAAAAGAGACTTCAGATACAGTATTAGGGGACCACTAAGGTCTATATAAAAGAGACTTCAGATACAGTATTAGGGGACCACTAAGGTCTATATAAAAGAGACTTCAGATACAGTATTAGGGGACCACTAAGGTCTATATAAAAGAGACTCTAGATACAGTATTAAAGGACCACTAAGGTCTATATAAAAGAGACTTCAGATACAGTATTAGGGGACCACTAAGGTCTATATAGAGACTTCAGATACAGTATTAGGGGACCACTAAGGTCTATATAAAAGAGACTTCAGATACAGTATTAGGGACCACTAAGGTCTATATAAAGAGACTTCAGATACAGTATTAGGGGACCACTAAGGTCTATATAAAAGAGACTTCAGATACAGTATTAGGGACCACTAAGGTCTATATAAAAGAGACTTCAGATACAGTATTAGGGGACCACTAAGGTCTATATAAAAGCATCCAAAGGGCACCATGTAATGGGACCTTTAAATTGTGTTGTCTGGAGATCCATTTTTCTTGTTGAATGAGAAGTCTATTCTTGTTTCCACTGTTTCAACTGAATAATGTTGATAGTGTTGGGATGCTTTCAATGGTTTGTTCAAATTCTGCATTAGCAAAACTATTATAAAATCATACATTTTTATCAAAGAAATACTTTTTTTTTTTTTTTTTTAAACATTCCAGAGTTTTTTTCCCCAGAGTGTATTTTTATTGTAATGATTTATTAAACTATATGGACACCGTTTACAAGCTCAATAGAGATGTAGACTTGAAGTTAAGTCTTCAGTAAACAGGAAATCCCGGAAAACCTCATCTTGTTTAGAAGGAGATGTGGCATTAGAACATGTTCTCTCTTGTAGCTTTGCTTTTTAAAACACCTTGGGAAGTGCATGTGTAATGCAATATTTGGTTAATAAACAAAACAGAGCTATGCACGCAAATCCCTTCCACAGGCTCTGCAACGTGCCTTTACAATAGGAATTTAATATGACAGATGTAAAAGCTGCTGCTCTTTAAAAATCAGTTTTCTCTCATAGGTGCAGTATAATTAATTCTGGTCATTCAGTACGGATATCAGGTTTATACAGGCAGAACTAAAGTGTTGTGCTTGGTTTATAAAACACTTAGTAGAGTCGTAGTTTTGCACTGCAGACAATTTTTAGTAAGAAACTTCTTGTTATGTAAAACGTACATGCACAACATTAAAATCATAGGAATCCCAAAGCTTTTAAGATGATCTTTTGATGTTCCATAAAGTTGTCTAGTTTTTTAGGGAACTTTAATTTTCTACTACAGTACAGCGAGCACTTAAAGAAACTTGTTGTGTTCCACTTCAGATCTGTCAGTGTTTTGCTTGCAGCAGGTTTGGCAGGATTTCACACCGTGAAACCTTTTGTACTCCCTCCCCCCTCTGTCTCATCTCTCAAAGAGTAACAACAGGGCCATGACTCATGCACGAAATTCCCTTGTAACAGCAACGTCACTCACTGAAACTGTCCTGTCTATGCAATATGGGTAGATTTCGGATGAGAATCTGCTCCGATATCTTTTCCTTATTGTAAAGTTTTTGAGTTCTATTTCTGAACATAGTTTATCTGTTTGAAAATGCAATTCTGTATGTCACCTCAGGCTGGGACACTCCTATAATACACAAGTTCATACTTGCTGTTTTCTGCTGATTATCTACTCAGGTAGAGAAAAGACAGGTATTTCTACTCTGTCTTAAAATAAATGTCCCTTAAGAAACATCCTTTGTGACAAGCTTTTCCACAAATGTCTTCACCCTCCTGTGAAATGAATTCATATTTTGAAGCTGTTATCTTAATGTAGACCCTTATATTTAATGTATTGATCATTTATTCACCCATACAACTGTCTCTCTGTCTTCCAGGACAAAGACTGGGACACGTCTGTCCAGTTCCTGCCAGCATCAGATAACAAAAAGCTTGAGAAGAAAAAGGGTCCGGGGAGAGTCGGGGCTATCATCGGCGTGGTGGTCTTTGCTGCTGTTATTGCCCTTATGACTGGACTGCTGGTCTGGCATTTCCACTGTAAGCCCTCCTTCCTTAATATTAATTAGACGTATAGGACACAACAGAGCTCAACAGTGACCGCCCACTTTTTGAATGGCTTTTGTGCCAGAATTGATTTTTTTTATTTTTCCCCCATTCAATTGCTCCATTGACATTTCATTAAATGCTTATGGAAATAGTTTTAAGTCGGGGACCAAGCCAACTAGCTACGAAATGAATTGTGACCATAAAACAGAAAAAGAACATTTTGAAAATGGCAAAAAAGTACCAGAATGTGTACAGAAATGATCATAGACTTTAGTGGTTGCAGCTTGCTCTAGCCATTTGCAGGTTCCCACATGCATAAAGATAGCGCATGTCATATCAAGCAGCGCCAATGGTATGAAACGGTACACAATTCCTGTCTCCTAAAGGGGTGTGGCTTCATTTGAAAGTGTAATGACCGTTGTGTGGATGGATGAAAAGTTATATTTATATAATTTCTTAATATTTTTTTGCTAATGTAAGATATCTACACAGCTAAAAGCCATATTTAGCATCACAGAGATGAGTTTTGTTAGGGCGTTCACAAACGTTAGTTGATGTTAGCTTCTCTGTGTTGCCAGATCTTGCAAGAGTTTGGTCCTGAGACAAAAACGTCTCAGGACGGATTTTTTTTTTTCCTGAAAAATGTAATGTTAGTGTCAAAATGTTCAGGAGAGATGTGGCTTGTTGAAGAATGGCTCCAACATTTACGTTGGTGACTATGGGGCGAAAGAATCGCTCATAATCTGTGTTCACGTTCACTTCTCCTATTGGATTCAGTACACTCAGGACCTTCAGCCAATCTCCTAAAGAGGCGTTGCCGTGAGAAACCCACATGGCACAGATACAGGAAACTACTCTGAGTTGGGGCATCTCGGTTCTAAACCGTCTCTGACATTTCCATGGTAATAGGAATCTCCACCAATGAGAGACATTACTGTTACACTTAGGTCTGTGGGTAGTGTAGTACTTCTCAGTGACATCACTAATAAAACCAGTTTTTCTTAAAACAAGGTTGATATTATACAAACTCCTACCCAAACTGAAACCATTGTTTCACAACCTCACACCTTCCTAGTCTACCTCAGATGGTTTAGACATTGTGGCTGATTATCAAAATTCTTATGGAGAAAATGAAAGGGGTTTTACCTTCTGGAACCACACTGTTGAGCTCTATAGCAAACAGTTGATGAAGTCACCTGAACACAATGAAAACAAATTGCTATAAAGGTGAGTAATGGCCATCGATACATCTTGGCATGTTGACGTGTGTGCTAAGTCAACGTGAGAGAAATAATACAGAACAGCACAACCATGTTATTAAAATCCAGGGGAAAAGTACTTATGTCCTATGTGTCTTTGTATTTAAGATTTTTTTTTTGAAGATTTAAGATTTTCAAGATTGTGTTCAATCAAGCAAGTGTCGTAGATGAGAAAAGACTTTTAAAAAAGCCCTTTTGCATATTTCTTTTTTTATTTATTCTTATTTACTGAATCCACATTAATGGACTTGTTTCTTGGCCCCTGGTGGTTCAAGATTTATCTGTATTTCATTGAAATCTAATGACAATTTGAGATACCTAACAGACAAATAGGACCAAAAGATGGACTTCTCTGGTGGAGATATAATATATTGATCAAATGGGAGAGATTCATTCATTCATTTCTTCCTGATAAATCAACAAAAGCATACAAGTTTTTGATGCACCATGAAATGTTCATTGGTAAGTTAGCACCCAGAGCACCTTCATTTTGTTTATTCAGTCTGATTATTTGCACATGCAAGTGATTAAAACCTAGAAGGAGACGTTAAAGCTACATCAGTGGGAACAGGTACACCTGGGGGACTTAAAACTTCACAACTCAAAAGACAGAAAGCAAAAAGAAATTGGTGACAGTTGTGCAGTAAGAGTGTCTGTGTGATTTTGCAGTCCGTGATAATACACGACTCCCAAGGATGTACAGCGGCTCCATGCGGATCACCAACCAGATGTTCCAAGACGCCTATGAGAACTCCACCACCTCCGAGTTCAAGGCACTGGCACAGCAGGTGATATCACAGGTAAGACTGCCACTCAGGCCTCCACACGACTGCTGGAATCGATCTGCGTGTCAGCAAATGTTTGTTTTTTTATTAACAAACTTCATTCACGCTGTTGGGATTTTCCCTCTCGTCTCTTTCAGCTCAAAGTCATCTATTCCAAAAGTTCACATTTGAACAAATACTATGTTGGATCTACAGTTCAGGCTTTCAGGTACGAATCTACCAATAGGCTCTTTTTTCCATTCCACTTGTCTGTCTTTTTTGTTGATTAGGGCTGCACAATACATAGTTTTTTTTATCGCCATCAAAATTTTAACTTTTGCAAATGCACATTGCCAAAGGCTGCAACATATCGTAATAGACACTCAGAGATGTTTTGTTTTAGTTGAAAGAAGATATCAACAGAAAAAAATAAATGACCGTTACCTTTTAATGTGCAGACATTAAAAGATAATCATCAATTATTTTTTTGCATTGATATATTCAGTTCAATCCTTTCATTTGTTTTCAATTCAACAAGCAACACTTTGTATTTTAGCACAATACTGAAAGCAGCAGAAATGCAGAATAGAGTACAATTTAATATCTGTTCATTTATCCCAAGTAAGATCATTATCGCAATATTCAACCTTATTTTCCTTGGTATCGTGCAGACCTAGGCTTGGTTTAAAAAAAATAAATAATATAATTTTAATTTTTTTATTAATCCCCAGTGGGGAAACTACAATTTACACTCTGTGTACACACTTTGTTAATAATCACAAACAGGCCTGAAATACACACACATGCTCAGGACCTATACATGCACTAATGGAGAGATGTCAGAGTGAGTGAGCTGCCAGCTGGACCAGCACCCTGAGCGGTTGGGGGGGGGGGGGGTACGGTTCCTTGCTCAAGAGCACCTGGCAGTGCCCAGGAGGTGAAGTGGCATCTCTCCAGCCACCAATCCACACTCTGTACTTTTTGGTCCATATGGGGACTTGAACCCTCTGGTTCCCAACCCAACTCCCTACGGACTGAACTACTGCCACCCAAGCAGATTAGCAGATTTAACTGAAATTTGTAGGGCCACTGGTAAAAGAACAAGTGATTCTTTATTTTTGTATGCATGCATGCATGCAGATTTCATAGCACCACGGTTTATAACACACTAATCTCTGAACATTTTCTGGTATTAGCATTTCAAGTTCAGATGACTGTGCATGTGTATGCTCTCTATTGAATGCCAGCGTTTTTTAAAGATTTCCTTGCCCTTAGTGTTTCAATTCAGTGTAAATTGTATCAATCTATAGCACCAAAGGGGCTGTGGTATAGAAAAATACCTTAACAAACATATAGGCACAACAGACATAAATTGTGGAAAGAATTATACATGCTTCTAAAAGTGTTACTGAAATAAAGTTTTACCAGGTAACACTACAATTCTCAATCAAAACCCAGTCAAATGAAATTATTGTAAGTGAATTAACAGCTATTTATAGAAAATCTGGGAAGAAAGCTAAATAATCTTTTACATATCTGTGTTTTGGAAAGTGGCATTATAATACTGATATCACTGACCAGTATTTAGTAGTAGTAGTAGTAGTAGTAGTAGTAGTAGTAGTAGTAGTAGTAATATAAGACCAACACAAGCCTTGATATATCTGCACACACATCTGTCTGACCCTTTTAGTACATTGACATTTTGTTTTTGGCTTTGCTCCATTTGTATACTATTGAGTTTGTGTCTGATTTGCTCTCAGTGAGGGCAGTGTTATTGCCTACTACCTGTCTGAGTTCAAAGTCCCTGTGGGCCAAGAGGAATCTGTAGACCGTGCCATGTCTTCAATGGAGACTCTAGTGGACAAAGAGCGGCGTACACTCTCTAGACCTGGCAACTCTTTGGTCGTTGAAGATTTGATGTCTTCAGGTAGGGTCGAAGCAAGTGAAAACCAAACTAGTGTTGTGGATGTACTTTGCTGTCAGTATCCTCATCTAAGTTATGTGATTTCTGTTTTTATCTCACAGCAATCGATTCTCGAATGTTGTCAACACAATTCGTCAGTAAGTCCTCAGCTTGCATCTATCATTTCTTCTACTAGAGTTATCTTAGACAACTCATAGAGGTTAAAAAACAGCAAATGTGTCTTACACATTGTTCACAGGGTTTGGAACTAAAAACATTATTGATTAGCTTCTCATGTCATTTGTTACGTTAGAATATTTTTCTGACATAGGTTTTTGTTTGCAGCTGATCTTGCTACCCAGCATGGGTTATATTTGAGCGTGCAATTTGTTGATGTTTTCCTCCTTTAATGACAAACACAAGATTTTAGGGGGAGTGCACATACTTAGTTCAGTGGTTTCATCGTATCCAGAAAATGTAGTGGCATGATATTATGCAACTGATAAGTTTGTAAACTGGTCATAATTTAATTTGCATTCAGACAATTGATTTACAATGTTGAATGTGAACACCACTAAAAGTCAATGTTTTTGTCTCAGACACATTCAGGTTTTCAATACATACAAAACTCAATCAAATGATGCAGATCCAGTCCCCGGGCTTCCCCGACAGCCCTTATCCCCCCAACACCTTCGCCCAGTGGCAGCTGAGAGCGGACCCGAACTACGTCATCAAGCTTGTTTTTGATACGATGAATCTGGAGAAGGACTGCAAGAATGATTTTGTCAAAATCTACGACTCCCTGGTGGCCATTGAGAGCCGCGTTATGCAAGTGTGAGTTTTTTGCTTTTGACTAATCTAAATACAG
Source organism: Etheostoma perlongum (assembly GCA_026937815.1). Lineage (NCBI taxonomy): Eukaryota > Metazoa > Chordata > Actinopteri > Perciformes > Percidae > Etheostoma > Etheostoma perlongum. The sequence goes on from CM049373.1 coordinate 4,984,434, forward strand.
CTTCAAGCCAATAAATACTCCAAGTCTTCTGCACTCTTATTTTCATACAGTGACCCACTGTACATGGTTTTTAGGCTTGATAAAGAGGAGTGTATCTTGTATGTAAAGCTCTCTGCTGGTCAGATGCAATGCTTCTGATTGATTATACTGTATATGTATATACCTTATACTGTACACACAGGCGCAGTGGCCTGACATTGCCTGGGTTAAGCCTGTGCTAATTTAATTGCACTGGCAACAGTTTAGTCCAGGGGTCTTCAGTTCTTCTTTGGCCACGGACTCCTCAGCTGAAAAAGAGACAGGGCACGGACTCCCTACTACATATAATTGAGTTTCATATTAAACTACGCCAACTATCAACTTTAGCCTTTACACATAGCTTTTTATGGTGCATACGGTACTAAGTTATTAAAATAATAATTGACTTATTCATGTATTAATAAATCATGTTTTAATGTTAAAATGTAGCACAGTGAATAGTTAAGCTTAAATGTATCTAAATGGCTATCTATAGGCCAGTAAGCATATCATTGTTGTGTAAATCAAAAAAAGATGTATCTTTACAAATATATGTTGTATACATGTTAATGTATATTTTCACACATAGTTGTTATTATTAGGGTCCAAACCACAACGCGCCAGCTCAAATTCCTGTGAGCTGGAATGAGCTAGAAACATGAAACATGGGGGGAATATCTGGAAATGGTGTGCATGTGCTTCTATAGAAATATGAACCCAATCGGCCACCATGGTGGCGCTGTAATTAAGGCTTCAAAATGCAAACTTTGAAAGGCCACGCCCCCACACCATAAGTCAGATTGACTTGACATTTCTCACACAGGTGCAGCTTCTGTGTGACAAATTGTGTGAATCTGGCATGTCTTTAATTTGGAGTTGTATTGGCTGCGTAAATGAAAGTTTCAACATCATGTAGGGTATAATGTCTATAAATTTTGAATAAAATACAGCGGGTGTGTTTGTGGGGGTAATTTCTAAATCACATGAGGGCTTAAGACTGTAATATGATGTGCTGTGTTTAAAATCAAGGTTTAATAAGAATTTTATTCATAATTCATTACCAGCGGGAAAAAACTCAAACATGATTTTACATTTCCATTGGTGTTTGATCCAATAAGAATGTGTCGTTCTGAAATCACTTAATTTACAATTAACTTGCATTTAAACAAAATTGGATTATACCATCACATAAATGAACATGCATGTGCATATATTTCTCTTTTTTTCCCTTCAGGTTGTGTGGCTCCTACTCACGCACTTCACAACTGACCTTTCTGTCTTCTGGTAATGTGATGCTGGTGACGATGACCACAAATGAGCAGCTGAACTACCCAGGTTTTAGAGCACAAGTCTCACAAATCCGACGCGGAAGTCCAGGTAGGGGCTGTCACCAGCTGGACCATGATTGATTGATATTTGTGCAAAGGCTAACCCTGTTCTGAACAGATACAACATGCGGTGGCCAGCTGACGGGCGAGAACGGCATCTTCTTTTCTCCCAACTTCCCAAATTACTATCCTCCTCGAACTTCCTGCCAGTGGTCCATCCAGGTGAGACGTCGGCGTTTAATCGACACTTTACATATCCACGGCCATATCATACGTGTCACACAGGCCTCTGTTCTTTTTCACTCCTCAGCAGGGGTTGAAGTGGGATCTGGCAGGTGTGGGGTTTAGCCTACAACTACTAGGCTACTTTTAATATAGTCTCTACACAGCACTTAAAGAAAACTCACTGTTACAGCTAGCTCACCTATTACTGTCATTATTACATTCTTCCAAAACAGCCATGAGTTGAGAGTTTATAAGTCTGTATCCACGACGTTCCACTTCCGGGATTGCTTCGGTGCAATTCCGCCGAGTGTCCGTCTCCTTCCGCTGTCTTTGTGTTGGAATTTTAAACTCGGTGGATTTCTGAGGACTATGATCTCAGATCTCTGCAGAGTAAATCCAGACAGCTAGCTAGAATATCTGTCCAATCTGAGTTTTCTGTTGCACAACTAAAACAACTTTTGAATGTACACGTGTTCCACCAAAACAAGTACCTTCCTGAGACTATTTTGCAGAAGCACCGTGGCTCCGTCCAGCACTTGGTGCTGCCCAAGACAGTTGTGATTGGTTTAAAGAAATGCCAATACACTAGAGCACGTTTTTGTCCCATCCCAGAATCCTGTGTGGACTAGCCAGACCCTCTTTCGCAGCGCTGTGGAGGAAGGTCTGGCAATGTGAGACTAGGTTTTTATTCAAACTAAATTTGTGTGTTCGATTGTAACTGGTAGGCTTCAGACAATGTGATCTTCACCTGCTCAACTGACTTTTACCAGATAGTACGCAACGGTCCTGCTCTTATTACAAAAGTGAACTCACCACAGACAGTTGCCCTGTTAATGGACTCACGGTGCACGCTGCTGAGAGTGACTAGAGGCAACACTGGAATGGATGAATTTGGCATTATTTGAAACAAACAGGAAACACTGATGTATGAAACGGCCGATTAGATTAATTTACTTGTTAATTGAAGGTGGCGAACCACTTTTCCGGATCGTTCTGGCCCACTTTAACCCCTGCTCCTCACAAGGTCCTGTCACTGTGTTGTCAAGTTTTTATTTGTCTTTGTCAATCATTCAGGTCCCTGCTGGCAAGGGTGTGAAGGTCAATTTCAGAAAGTTCCTCTTGGCTGAGCCTGGCTGGAAGGACAGGAATGACTGTCCCAAAGACTACGTGGAGATCAATGGAAAGAAGTGAGTCCATGCATACAGAGCACATGTACTGATATCTTTTTGATAGTTTTTCTATAATACTTTTCTGTGCAATATCTTACATTAGAATATGGGTACATACATACCCACACTGTGTATGCATTTTTAAATCTGTGTGTATGTGTGATACAATGTGTGCATTGGAGTAAACACTTTGTATTTTTTTACTAACTCCTTTACTGTTTAACTATTACTGTTACTGTTCCTTTACCGCTCGAGTAGTGCGCCTGAATCTTGTTGTATGCACATACCCTGACAAAGAATTTTTTTATTCTAATGTCACTGCTTGTGCGTGGGGCTAGATATTCGAGGTGGGGCAGAAAGTCGATACAGCATAGTATCGGGATAATTTTTGTGACAAAAATTACACAGCCACCAAGTATTGATCTATTATTGTACATGTGTTGGTCAGTTTGTCGGCTTGACAATCCCATTTTGCAGCAATAAAATTGAAATGAGATGACCAAGATAAAACAGATGTTGACAATTTCCTTTTGGGGATATTATTTAAAATTGGGGAAATTTAGAAAAATCTTGCAATATGTTGCAGAATATTGCATGTTTAAAATCGCAAAATATCGTATTGTGACATGAGTATTGTGATATCGTATTGTGAGGTGTCTGGTGATCCCACCCGTAATAAAGATATCGCCAAAGATTGCCCAGATCAATTTGATTCTGATTAACAAGGTACCGAGTCAATTACATGTATTATTCAATTTTAATTTGCTTCGATAAATTTGAGTTACAATCCCATATACTTTTTAGAATGCACCAGGTTGATGTTTGTATTAAACATGGATTAAGATTTAGATTAGAATTGATTGTTTAAAGTACTTTGTAATTAACAGGAATAACATGACAGTCATTGACAAACTACAACAGTATAGTGCATGTGTAGATTACTAGTGAGTCAAGTGTAAACTATACCATGCTAAACAATGGAAAAAGAGGACCTCTCTTTGACAAGTTGACAGTACTTTGTGTCTTTATAGTTAAATTTAGCCAAGAAAAGGTGGCTGTGAGCCGGGTAAAGGGCACTGTGAGAGTTGCACTTGACAAAAAGTGGCTGTGCTGCATCGACAATTGTTAAATTTAGGCACCTAAATGTCTAGTTAAGATGAGAAAAAAGATTGTGGTTTGAGTTAAAACACTAGTCCCCTTAAGTAATACTGCCGGTACACAAACCCTCGTTTCCTTGTGTGAAAGTCTTGTCGCTCAAACAAAGAGATTTTATTTGGAGGATAGATTATTTTAATTGAGCCTTGTACGTCTCATCCTCAGACTGTGTGGAGAAAAGGTAGAAGGAACGGTGACAGAAACCAGCAACAGCAACACAATGAGCGTGGTGTTTTCCTCCGACTTCTCCTACGTGGACCGAGGTTTCAGTGCGTCATACATGGCGATCGATGCCACAGATCGTAAGCCACCTAGTTTCTCCCCACCAATGGTTATTTCATAACATTGCGCAAGCATACTACATGTTAACCCTTTCATCCACAGCTTGTCCAGGCAAGTTCCAGTGCAATAATTATCGCTGCGTTAAAAGTGAGCTCAGTTGTGATGGCTGGAATGACTGTGGAGACATGAGCGATGAAGTAAATTGCAGTAAGTAACATTTACTTAGATGAAATTTGGATAGAGTAGTCCAAATCAACAGTTGGATCACTCTCTACAGTGTTGGCACACAGAGTGAGTTTAACTGTTTTTCTCCAGAATGCTCTTCAAACGATATCAGTTGTGGAAACGGGTTGTGCAAGCCCATGTTCTGGAAATGCGACGGCGTAAATGACTGTGGAGACGGCACAGATGAGCTCAACTGTGGTAAGACCTATCACTATAATATACACTGATGGAGGATGGATTTTACATGAGCAGCGAAAGGTTTTCAGTCAATTTTCTCACACTTGGTCTGTTTCTTTTGTTTCCCAAGGTAAATGCCAATCGGGACAAATTACATGTAAAAATAACAAATGTGTTTCGGAGAAGACTCAGTGTGACGGGAAGGATGACTGTGGGGATGGGACAGATGAGCTCAACTGTCCACGAGGTAAGGCTCCTTTACTAGTCCACAAATATGTCACCAGTCACTGAATCTATGTTTTTAAAAACATCTTTTTCTCAAAACAAGGAATAAACTCACATTTATCTTACTTGTTGCACTTCATCCCTATTGACAGCAGAGGGCAGCTGTAGTTTACACCTACTGTACACTATCTGCTCAGCACCAAATTTCAGACATCCAAAGTAGAACCCGATTGAAATCAATCAATATTTAATTATAAAGCACCTTTCAAACATTGAAAAATGCAGTTCAAAGTGCTGAACTGTGATTGGAAAACATCGGACAAATAAATAATAAGAAAACAATGTATTAAAATGGATTTAGAGATCAATAAAGGAAAAAAAGAATAAAATATATTTAAAAAATATAATATACAGTATGTTTATATATATATATACAGTGCATACATATAGAACACTGAAACAGTAGAAATTATAATTATGTAAAAACAAATATAAATAGTATAATATAAATGGTATGGTGAAAGCTCCGTCCCGATTACCCATATAGTGAATTCTTGAGCTGGAATGAAAATAGACCTTTCTATGTGAACTGTGCAAAAGCATGGCTATGCAAAGGTACTCGTAAAACTGCCTTCTTTAACAAATAGCTTTTTTACAGTTTTTCTCAGTCGCTTTGGTACATTTCTGGAATCATTCTTAACATTTGCATACCAGTAAGTTGATTTCTCAAAACAGTTCTTCCAAACAGCACCACACAATGGATGACCTGCACAAGCCTGTAACTGCCTGAAAATCTCTAATCCATTCCTCAAAAGTAAATCTTTATCTCAATGAACATGTCAGTGCCATCAGAATGTGGAGTCCTCGTCAGTGTTTACAAAGAAGAGGCCTGTTGTCAATATAAAATTGTACTCAAATTATTTTTACTATTTTCTGATGTACAGTATAGCTACATTTTTTATGACAATGATTGAAAATGCACAAAGTAAGTAAGAACAAGTAATCAATTCTGGACAAAGTCACAACAATAATCTGTGAGAACAATTGGAATGTACTGTAGGGGAAACTTGCCTGACCGGTTGTGATATTGAGTTCAACCATTGTGCATTTGAAGACATATTCAATTAACTCATGCCTAGATGTAAGACAATTCGACAGCCAGTATATTATATTTTGATCAACACGACAAAAACAAAAATCATGTTAAAAAAAAAGACAGTTGTACATGATCAATTGCTTGCATGTACAAAAGCAGTTGCAATTTGACCAAAACCATGATACATTGCTTTTATGTTGTGCACAAGTGACTAGATTGTGTGAAGGTTGGACAAGCAGTTTAAAGAGTTGTCAATTTAGGATCTGAGATATGTACCAAATTGACTGTAAAGAACATATTGCATTTTCACCCAGTACTAGAAATGAACACTGAGAAAATATAGAATAGATCAAATAAATGACTAAATAAACATCAGTCATTTTCTGCATTTTACGTTCTGTGTAATTTAGGCTCTAATACAAAGTTGGCAACTGATGGTAAACTGCTCACCTTTTAGAGCGTGCGCCCATATACAGAGGCTCAGTCCCTGATGCAGTAGTCGCTGGTTTGATTCCTACCTGTGGCACTTTGCTGCATGCCGTTCCCCCTCTCTCCCCTTTCATGTCTAAAGCTGTCCTATCTAGTGATAGACCGATTTTATTGGCTGGCCGATATTTGCGTTTTTGCTGCTGCGTTTCCCCGGCATTATTTCCAGACAGGCGTCCACAGGCAGCCCTGTGTTGCTGGAGACGCTGCAGTTCACATGCAGACCCTGGGTTTACGTTTTTATGATGTAAATTGAGGGAGCAAAAGCAGTATCGACTCCAAATATCGGGTCAAGAAAATCTGCAGCCCGTATCGTTCATTGGCTAAGGCTGATGAAAAGAAAATCGGTTGCAGCACTAAAAATTTTTTTTTTTTTATTTAATTTTTTTTCAACATGGACATGTTCATTTCAAGGAGACATTCTTACATTGAACATATTGGCACGTCTAACAAACACTGATACAATGACAAATAAAAGGAAAAATAAGGGTAATTATGAAAAAAGGAAAAATATACAAAAATCACACACAAGGGAGGGGAATGGAGTGGCCACCGTCTAGAGAACCATCACTGCAGTTAATACTACTGCCTCATACATTACTTCCACACCAAATTAGTTGTTCTTCCCTCCCTCTCTCTGCAGGCTCTGGTGTAGGCCCTTCTGTGAGTTGCACTGACCTTACATATAAATGTAATAACAATATGTGCATCAGTAAAGTGAACCCAGAATGTGACGGGACACCGGACTGTTCAGACGGATCGGACGAGCAGAATTGCGGTATGTCACAATCAAAAGCTCAGTGGGTGGGTGAAGTTTGTCTCACATTCACAACCTGGTTATCATCGCCATCGGCATTGTTTAACTCGCATGACTGCACAGATGTGAACTTCCACCCACTTCAGACACAACAACAAGCTGCAACAAGCCAGCCCTGCGGTTGAATGATTGTTTTACTTTGCAGACTGCGGGACCGCTATGTTCAAGACGTCTCGTATTGTGGGCGGTCAGGACGCCGATGCAGGGGAGTTTCCCTGGCAGGTCAGCCTCCATGCCAAAGGTTTCAACCATGTGTGCGGAGCGTCCCTCATCGCTCCCAGCTGGCTGGTCACCGCCGCCCACTGTGTGCAAGATGACCCCAAAACAAGGTAGCATCTTACTTTTGTTTTATGTTCTCACTGGTGATTGCACATCTTTATTTTTCTGCAGAATGTGACCAATCAACTTATTCTCTCAGAATAAGTAAGGTGGAGAGATCCGTTTGCAGCTCATCCTCTTTTAGATGTCTGGTGATTATTCAATTTTCATATTGCAGATACGTGCATTCTTGCATGTATGTATGTGTGCATTGTTTTTAATGTAAATGTAAATGTGCTGTATTTATATAGCGCTTTTCTAGTCTTAACGACTACTCAAAGCGCTTTTACATCATACAGGATACATTCACCATTCACACACATTCATACACTGTGGCCGAGGCTGCCGTACAAGGTGCCACCTGCTCATCAGATAAACATGCACACACATTCACACTCCGATGGCAACTCGGGGTTCAGTGTCTTGCCCATGGACACTTCGACATGGGACTGTAGGGCCACCACCACCTTCCGATTGGCAGGCAACCGCTCTACCACTGAGCCACAGCTGCCCCACAGCACTTTGTGTTTTCGTACAATGAAAGGTGCTGTGCAAATAAAATTGACCTTGACATGAGTGGTTATCCTAACTTGAGAATAAAGTTTGTGCTGTGTTTCCTCAGGTTCTCCCAGCCCGGCACTTGGGAAGTTTATCTGGGCCTTCACGACCAGCAGAAGGTTGGAAATGCGGTGGTGAAGAAGAACCTGAAGCAGATCATACCCCACCCCAACTACAACCACTACACCTTTGATAATGACATTGCCCTGATGGAGCTGTCCAGCCCTGTCACTTACTCCGATTACATAAGGCCTATCTGCTTGCCGGCTCCCCAACACGATTTCCCCGTTGGCAGCACGGTGTGGATCACCGGGTGGGGCGCCACTCGAGAAGGAGGTGAGTCCACCAACAGTAAACCCAGTATTCTTCATTTTGGTAAATGCATGTTGCCACTAATACTGAAACATTTTATTATAAAACTTTAGCTGAATCTTTAAAATATCCAGTAAGTGGAAGGATATCACAAATCAATTAATTAAGTTTTTGATTTGGCAGTAACAGAAGTAGTATTGGTGGTAGTAGTAGTCATTGCTGATTTTACTACGAATGGAATTGCATCCCCTGGAGGTCTTCCATTCAAATGTTCATTTCTAAATGAAGAAAAACATCAGATTATCTCTTCGAAATATGTTTAGTCTTTGCTTAGCATACCTGTATTTATAAATGTGATGCACATGATGTATTGTGAATTCGAATGTGCCTATGGTTTACTGATGCTAATAAGTTGGTTTGGTGTTAATGTTGTGGTTCTGTTTGTATTATAATATATTATTATAATACATATTATACAATATATTGATTGTAGTTGCTCTATATTTGCCTCCAGATTGATGTGATGTCATGTAGTTGCAACACACGCCATATCTGTTTACTGACAGCCCGCCAATATGAACAATAACTTTTCTTTGTCGGTTAGAACCCCAAACGTTAATAAAACGTGTGTGTGTGTGTGTGTGTGTGTGTGTGTGTGTGTGTGTGTGTGTGTGTGTGTGTGTGTGTGTGTGTGTGTGTGTGTGTGTGTGTGTGTGTGTGTGTGTGTGTGTGTGTGTGTGTGTGTGTGTGTGTGTGTGTGTGTGTGTGTGTGTGTGTGTGTGTGTGTGTGTGTGTGTGTGTGTGTGTGTGTGTGTGTGTGTGTGTGTGTGTGTGTGTGTGTGTGTGTGTGTGTGTGTGTGTGTGTGTGTGTGTGTGTGTGTGTGTGTGTGTGTGTGTGTGTGTGTGTGTGTGTGTGTGTGTGTGTGTGTGTGTGTGTGTGTGTGTGTGTGTGTGTGTGTGTGTGTGTGTGTGTGTGTGTGTGTGTGTGTGTCTGTGTGTCTGTGTGTCTGTGTGTCTGTGTGTCTGTGTGTCTGTGTGTCTGTGTGTGTCTGTGTGTGTCTGTGTGTGTGTGTCTGTGTCTGTGCTTCAGGATTTGCTGCAAAAGTGCTCCAAAAGGCCCAGGTCCGGATCATCAACCAGGGGGTGTGTAACAATCTGATGGGAGGGGAGATCACGTCTCGGATGATGTGTGCCGGTGTGCTGACCGGAGGCGTTGATGCTTGTCAGGTAAGAAGAAGCCATTGAACAGGCTGCCCAGCTTTCTTTCTCTTTCAGCTTCCTGCCATAATGTTTGACAAAACAAGGCCACATCAATATGTTTTCTCTCAAGAGGCAAATTTGACAATTACGGCTGGGTACCAAATTCAATACTTCTTAGGCACTGACCGAATTGCCTCTAGAGTATCTAGTATTAAAGGCCTTGTCATTTAATACCCAATTTAAAAACCTTAGGAGTAAATCTCATCTGCGTCAGTGAGCCAATCAGCATGCAGCAGGCTTCTTCCAAGATCTAATAATGTTTGTGATTGGCTGTCTAATGTTGTAGAAACACACAGGAAAAACTCTGTTACACAGAGATGGCTCACGGAGTAGGAGCTGAAACATAAATGAAAAGACTTTTGGTATGTTGTAATTTATTTTTGTTTTATAAAATTAGTATTTAATTATTAGTATTAAATATACTTTAATAATACTCAGCCTTATTGACAATTGGCTAGAAACGGAACTGTTTTCAATGATGTGGCTATAAAAGAGGATTGTTTGGTTGTATGATGAAATGGGACACACGGTGCATCGTAACATCCCTAATGATGAATGTATAATGACAGACACACTAGTTGTCTTACTATTTAATTGATTACACAGTCATGGGAAAAGAAATTATTGTAAAACAGCAGAATGGAGGATGTAGGAGATGAAGGGCAGAGAGATAAGAAAATGCCCCACTTTGTCCCCATGTAGCAACTCTATACTAACACATGTACCTGTATTTGTCTCTGTTAGGGGGACTCTGGCGGCCCTCTGTCCAGTCCATCCGGCAAAGGTATGTTCCTGGCAGGAGTGGTCAGTTGGGGGGATGGCTGCGCCCGCAGGGACAAACCCGGAATCTACACAGCAGTCACCAAGTTCCGTGGCTTTATCAAAGAAAAGACAGGAGTGTAGATAACTGCAAAGTGGCCAAACGAGGCCATATGGACACGATAACAGACTGGTGACCACAGTCTGGATTTTTGGTTCAGTACTCTGACTTTCCAGCTGATGCTGTGGCGTCGACTCCCAGTCTCAGCCGCAGTGACAAAGGCACAATTTGCTTGAAGAGCATTCCCAACACATTTTGCGTCCACTGTGATTTTTATGAGGGTGGGGTTGATGAAATATTTTTAAATGTAAATAAATGTTTTAATTTTGTTGTTGTTGCTGTTTTAACGTGTTTCAGAGAATAATGTCATGTGGTGCACAAGAAATAGACTTTAGGTGTGATTGTTACATATGTTCACGAATGAAATGTGCATCATTGTACTCTGTTGGCCTATGTTCTATCAGTGGATAAAGTACAGTGGGTACGGAAAGTATTCAGACCCCTTTAAATTTTTCACTCTTTGTTTCATTGCAGCCTTTTTCCAAAAATCAAAAAAGTTCATTTTATTTCTCAGTAATGTACACTCAGCAACCCATCTTGACAGAAAAAAACAGAAATTTAGAAATTTTTGCATATTTATTAAAAAACAAAAACTGAAATATCACATGGTCATAAGTATTCAGACCCTTTGTTCAGTATTTAGTAGAAGCACCTTTTGATCTAATACAGCCATGAGTCGTTTTTGGGAAAGATCAACAAACATCTGGATTTGGGTATCCTCTGCCATTCCTCCTTGCAGATCCTCTCCAGTTCTGTCAGGTTGGATGGTAAACGTTGGTGGACAGTCATTTTCAGGTCTCTCCAGAGATGCTCAATTGGGTTTAAGTCAGGGCTCTGGCTGGGCCATTCAAGAACAGCCACAGAGTTGTTGTGAAGCCACTCCCATTTTAGCGGTGTGCTTAGGGTCATTGTCTTGTTGGAAGGTAAACCAGGCCCAGTCTGAGGTCCAGAGCACTCAGTCTACTTGGCCGCATTCATTTTCCCTCGGTGCAACCAGTCGTCCTGTCCCTGCAGCTGAAAAACACCCCCACAGCATGATGCTTTGAGACTGTATTGGACAGGTGATGAGCAGTGCCTCCACAGTCTCTTAGAATTAAGGCCAAAAAGTTCTATCTTGGTCTCATCAGACCAGAATTTTATTTATCACCATCTTGGAGTCCTTCAGGTGTTTTTTAGCAAACTCCATGCGGGCTTTCATGTGTCTTGCACTGAGAGAGGCTTCCTTCGGGCCACTCTGCCATAAAGCCCCGACTGGTGGATTGCTGCAGTGATGGTTGACTTACTACAACTTTCTCCCATCTCCCGACTGCATCTCTGGAGCTTAGCCACAGTGACCATTGGGTTCTTCTTTGCCTCTCTCACCAAGGCTCTTCTCCCCGATAGCTCAGTTTGGCGGACGGCCAGCTCTAGGAAGGGTTCTTTCCCAAACGTCTTCCATTTGAGGATTATGGAGGCCACTGTGCTCTTAGGAACCTTAAGTGCAGCAGAAATTTTTTTGTTTGACCAGATCTGTGCCTTTGCTTTCAGGCAGTTCCTTTGACCTCATGATTGTCATTTGCTCTGACATGCACTGTGAGCTTTCTTATATAGAATGTGGCTTTCCTAATCAAGTCAATCAGTATAATCAAACACAGCTGGACTCCAATGAAGGTGTAGAACCATCTCAAGGATGATCAGAAGAAATAGACAGCACCTGAGTTACATATGATCACGGCAAAGGGTCTGAATACTTATGACCATGTGATATTTCAGTTTTTGTTTTTTAATAAATATGCAAAAATTTCTAAATTTTGTTTTTTTTCTGTCAAGATGGGTTGCTGAGTGTACATTACTGAGAAATAAAATGTTTTTTTGATTTTTGGAAAAAGGCTGCAATGAAACAAAGAGTGAAAAATTTAAAGGGGTCTGAATACTTTCCGTACCCACTGTATATAATAAGAATCTCCCCCCACTTCTCCTTGTTTGTTCTGAATTGTGTAAATTAAAAATGAAACTAGTTCCATCTTACCTCATTCCATCTTACCTCCTATGGCTTGGTATCTTTACATTTATCATTCATTTTTAGTCCAGCAGAAATCCCTAAAACGTTAGTGATGTGACCTTTTTCACCATGGATGGCATTTCATTTGAACAGCTGGAACAGATTTTCTATCAGCATAAAACCCATCTGCCTAAACTGAGTTTAATCTTTCATGTTTAATTTGATAATACGACAGGTCTTGTCCATCACAATATCCATAATCTTGTCAATTGAATCCATCTCTAGTCATTGTAAATTCTGTGTTTTATAGCCGATGTTTTTAAATAAAAATGTTATTATAACCTCCAATTTTCAGCATTTCTATTTTCATTCCGTGACATGCAGTTCATCTAGAGTTTTTGGATGGCTACTTTATAACCATCCTATTTGAGTTATTTCCAGCTAAATTTAAACTGAATTTATATTTAAATATTTTTGATCACTGTGCACTCTTTTCAATACAAATTTTCCTTCTTCAGTAGGATGTTTTTCAGAACGTGTGAGGAGACTGCAAATTATATTTTGTGCTTTTTATTTTGTTTCAAACACTACCATATTGTCTTCTGTTGAGTCTCTTGGGAGGTAGGGGGGGGGCATTTAGGTTATGTCTTGTATGCTTAAAGTGCATACATAAATATAAAATATATAGGAATGTACAAACAATCAGTAATACTAGCTCATTTAACAGAAAAAAAATGGTTACATCAGAAAGAAATGTAAATAATATATCTGAGTAACCTTTAGCTACTGAACTGCATTTCTTATTTGTTACAAATAAGACTCAAACGTAACATTCAACTTCAAAGATGGGAATAAATTGAAAAATAGCTTTATGAATAGAAAATGTCTCACACAGTAAGTTACCAACAGTACATAAAACAACATTTTAAATAAATTATATGTATACTTTGAATAATGATTGCATGTGTTGTTTTAAACACTATATCATACTCAAAGACTCGAGTCTTTCCAAAAATCTAACACAACTTTATGGCTATTTCACCCCGGAACAAAGAACAAACGAATCTAATCTTTACCGGAAGATATTTGAAAGCGGAGCGGAAACGGTCCCCCCGTATTATTGTTCCCCTGGTCTTCGCAGCAGTCGAAGCTGTTGCTAGTTATGTTTCCAGTTGGTTTTCATCAGTTAGCTATTCTTTTACCAGCTCTGACTTATTATTGTCTGATAATCTTATCTTAAAACAATGCTAAGGACGTGTATTTGGTGTGTGTTATACACATTAATTAAAACATCGGGTTTAAAACGGATGGGACCTTGTTAGTTTGTCCGGAATTTATCCAATGTAGAGCTTACATGTTACAACTGCTAGCTAGCTTGTTACATGTCTATTTAATGTATTGGTGAGTGAACTTGGTTGACGTTAGAAGCGAGTAACGTATCTCACGGTGAAAATGGATTCGGAGCGTGGGAGAGACAGCCGAAGTTGGGACTGGGACAGCCCGCAGTGCCGAGCCCAGCTGGACGAGATCTTTTTCCGCCGACATGACTACATCCAGGCCGGCAGCCAGGAGCACAGAGAGTTCTGGTCTTTCTTTGACCGATTCCAGAGGTTTAAAACAAAGAGGGACATGTCTGCAGCAGGAGCAAAAGAGGACAGGAAAGACGGGAGAAAGACAGGCGCTGGAGCGCTAGACCTCGGCCTTCCTGAAGAGTATGATGCCCGCTACAGGATCAATGTGTCTGTGTGCACCGGGGATGTGGAGGAGCGCCTGGGGAAGTCCGAGCACAGATGCCGGCAGAGAGCCTCAGGTCCAGGCAGCCAGGAGGTCTCAGACTGCCGCCTGGCTCTGCTGCACTTCCTGGACTTCAGCCAGAGACAGAGCTTTGGGAAGCTGGCCAAGCTTCGCCGGGAGCAGAAGAACCTGCCCATCTCCCAGTACCGGGACCGGATAGTGGAGCTAGTGCGACAGCACCCCGTGGTTGTTGTGGCAGGTGACACGGGCTGTGGGAAATCTACCCAAGTACCTCAGTATCTTCTCTCGGCTGGCTTCAACCACATAGCCTGCACCCAGCCTCGGCGCATCGCCTGTATCTCCCTGGCCAAGAGGGTCAGCTTTGAGAGTCTCAATCAGTACGGCTCCAAGGTTTGTCACGGCATAGATTTATCTAGCACAGTAAAACAAAACAAAAGTTGACTTGTCTATAAACATCCAACACCCAAGACATCTAGAACTCCGTATAAGAAAACTGGACTTAAGGGAGTTTTGCCCAGTGGTGGAGAGCAACCAAGTACTGTACTTTACTTGAGTATTTCTATGTTCTGCTACTTTATACTTCCACTCCACTATAATATACAGGGACATATTATGATACGTATTTTAAGTAGGGATAGAACGATTATCGACCCGTTTTTTGGTGTCGGTCTCTCTGCTTCAGTTTCACTCCCCACTGAGTCTGACTTGTCCCCCCCAACACTATCTGAGTCTCCTACTGTTGAAAGTTTCTCATTTGTTAAATAATCGCTTAAAGCATTTAAACCAAATTTAGTGTTGGAGTTTGTAATATTCCAAATATTGTAATATTGACTTTGACTTATAGATCTGTTTACTGTAAATGCATATTGGTTCCAAATATTGGTTCCATTAACTACTATTAATTGGTATGGGCTTTGAAAAACCGGTTGATCCCTAATTTTAATTTACCTTTACAGATTTGGATCAATAATACAAAATATAAACAACAAAAAAAGGATTATAATCAATTAAGATAAAACTATATTGATCCCGGGGGGGACAAGCTGCCCAGCAGTTAAATTAGTCCCACCTTTACTAGCGGTGGCATGATGTACACATGAATACATTATTAATTATAACGCCATGATGAAATGTGATTCTGAGCACTGAGTAATGTGTACTTTTTACTTGTACTATGCTAAGCAAGTAAGCAACCAGGTAAGACAACTGAAGATACCACCTCTAATATGTGCAGGGCTCAGAAATGCAGTCGTGTTTTGCAGGTGGGGTACCAGATCCGCTTTGAGACCACCCGGACCCCGGCCACCAAACTGCTATTCTTGACAGAGGGGCTGCTGCTGCGGCAGATCCAGCAGGACCGGACTCTAGACCAGTACCAGGTGTTGATTGTGGACGAGGTCCATGAGAGACACCTCCACTGTGACTTCCTGCTCGGGGTCCTGCGCTCTCTGCTGGCGGAGCAGCCAGACCTGCGTCTCATCCTCATGTCAGCTACCATCAACATCAAACTCTTCTCTGACTATTTCAACAGGGCTCCTGTGCTGCAGGTACCAGGCCGCCTGTTCCCCATACAGGTGAGCAGCGCACATCTGGGATCACAGATGTGAATATGCATTGGTAAAGGAGAAGTCCGGTCAATTCCAACACAAAGCTCTGTTGTTGTTAAATTTGGAGTGCTGTCAGTAGAGAGACAAACTAAATCAGTGCTGCCTACACCGTGTTATCCTCCTGCTAGCGTTAGCATCCAACAGGCTTAAACGGGGCAAGTTTTAATCATGTTTTAGCCCCTTAACATGTTCAAAATGTCATTAAAAGTGCCTACCCATGTGAAGTGATTCCTTCCAAGTGAACACAGGGAATCTGACTGCAGTGGATGTGAAAGAAATGCATGAAAGTTGTGCTAATTCAGCTGTATTTAGTTGGAATCTACCAGAATTCTCCTTTAAGGAAAAACTCAGGAGCAGCACAACTCATTTTACATACGTGAAAGTGTTCAGGAGATTATAATGAATTATGCAGAAGCATTTAATCAACACTCAATAGAGGAGACAATTAAATAGGCAGTAGAGTTTAACCATGATGGGCCCTATTTTAACGATCTAAGCGCATGGTGTGAAGCGCGTGGCGCAGGTGCATTTAGGGCGTGTTCAAAATCCACTTTTGCTAGTTTTACAGCAGAAAAAAGGGGCTGTGTGCCAGGTGCATGGTTCAAAAGAGATTTACTTAGTGTCTTCATTAATTTATATGTGTGTTTTGGGCGTAATATGCAATTAACCAATCAGAGTCTCATCTCCCATTCCCTTTAAAAGCCAGGTGTGTTGCTATTGTGATGGCAGATTTGCACCGTAATAATTTCTATTTGTAAGCTTTTGTGTGTGTGTGTGTGTGTGTGTGTGTGTGTGTGTGTGTGTGTGTGTGTGTGTGTGTGTGTGTGTGTGTGTGTGTGTGTGTGTGTGTGTGTGTGTGTGTGTGTGTGTGTGTGTGTGTGTGTGTGTGTGTGTGTGTGTGTGTGTGTGTGTGTGTGTGTGTGTGTGTGTGTGTGTGTGTGTGTGTGTGTGTGTGTGTGTGTGTGAGGCTTTTAATGGCTTAAAGTAGCAAAACCACTTCGCCGGGTGCAAGATAAGGCCCGATGTGTTATCATGCAGTGCCGTCCGAAGGGCTGCAGGTGTTAGTATAGCTGAATCTTTAAGGTAAACAATTCTATTGTAGTTGCCTGAACATAGCTATGCTAAAGCCTAGTCCAGCTTCTCTCTCTGGGAAGAATCAGCGACCTCCAAAAGGAGACAGTCCTGAAACAAAAAGTCCCTTATCGTGCAGCTGTCTACACTACCTTGAATCTGTACAGAGACAAACATAATTATACATCGACAGGTTTGGTTATTAAAAACTGGCCGGATATTCTCTTGCCCTGACTTGTGACCTATAAATGACCTGATGTCGTCTAAGCATCCCTTTAGTCTCATCCTGCCACAACAAGGTATTTCTGAAAATTCCGCAACATGCCTCTCACGAGAAGGAATCCGTTTTCTGCGCCTTGATGTGGGCATGCTCAAACACAAATGCATCTTAATTAAAGCAACAAGTGCTGGTAAACGTTAAAGTTATCAGATTTTTAATGCATCCACAAAGGACCCCAAAAAAATCCTCTCTCAAATTTGAGGGGAATAGACATTCTTAATAAGCTCTGATACCAGTGCTTCATATATATGTATATATATTCAAGGCATACGATTAAGGCATAGACTCACGTACTCTCCAAAACCGATACCCGCATTTTAGCAGAATCTGATGTTTTTCTGATACTGGCATTTCTATCAACCATTTTAATCAGTAAATTATTTATTTATTTTTAAAACACTTAACAAAAGACATATACTTTAGTATGTAATTTTAATATATTCTTCACTGAACTATTTTAAATGGCTGCCTGCAATACGAATTGGAGCTTTGAATTAGGGAATTATGTTCCAAAAGTAACATTTTCTGTGTTTTTGGGGTTTGAGAATTTGTTTGATATTTTCTTTTAAATTGCATCCAACTTTTTTGCCCCTGTTTCTTGTACTAAGGTGATATACCAGCCCATTCCAGCTGAGGAGCAGCCCTCGCGTTCAGAGAAACTGGATCCCAGACCATATCTGCGCATCCTCCAAGGCATCGATCAGCGTTACCCTCCAGAGGAGCGCGGAGACCTGCTCATCTTCCTCAGCGGGGTGGCGGAGATCTCCACCATCCAGGAGGCCTGTCAAATTTATGGCACACACACACGCCGCTGGATTGTCCTACCGCTGCACAGCACCCTCTCACTGGCCCAGCAGGATAAGGCACAGTCTGCTTCGTCATCAGTTCATCAGTTCATCAATTCAAACATCATTGCGATGTTTGAATTGGATATATTGGCTAGGGTTCATCCATTCTAATTCTCTGTCATTATGTTATTCTTCAGGTGTTTGACATTTCTCCTCCTGGGGTGAGAAAGTGCATCATCTCTACCAATATTGCAGAGACCTCCGTGACAATAGATGGGGTTCGCTTTGTTGTAGACTCAGGTATGGCTTGGGATTAACTTTTCACAACTAGCATCAGGTCCTTCCTATCTGGTCTCGCATTGCCAGCTCTCCACAGCAGTCCTACCAATCGGTCCCAAAACGTCCCAGTTAGAGAGGAAATGCTGTAAACATTTTCTTCGTAAATCTTTACAATCATTCATAGAAATAACCAAGCAGGCGTGCCTTGTTGCACCATCCATATTTTCTTAAAAACTTCATATTTTCAGCGTGTAGCTTGCTAGCTGGATGGTGTTTCCCATAGTGAAGGTATTTTGGAGAATAACACACAATGTACTTCCGCTGATCCAGACTAATCTTTACAAACCTAATTTTTTCTTCAAAATCTTTCCCATTTTAAATCTAGTGAGGATCCCAAAGGTTCAAAAGATACCAAATCTGTCATGGTGTATTTTCTTTGGGGGGGGAGATTTTTTCTAAATTAAAAGAAATTGACATAGTTAACAAGGACAAAAAAATAACACATGGCCCATAAGAAGATGCAGCAACCTTATGAATGGATTGTTTTGTCTTTTACAGGGAAGGTAAAGGAAATGAGTTTTGACCCTAAGGCTAAGATGCAACGTCTGCAGGAGTTCTGGATCAGCCGAGCCAGCTCTGAGCAGAGGAAAGGGCGAGCCGGTCGCACGGGTCCAGGAGTGTGTTACCGCCTGTACGCAGAGTCGGACTACGATGCCTTCGCCCCTTATCCTGTCCCTGAAATCCACAGAGTGGCACTGGACTCCCTCATTCTTCAGGTAACAGCATCCCGTAGAAAGCTAGATAAGAAGATAGCAACTCTTCTTTTCTTTCCTTCAAATATTTTTTTCATAAACACACACACACACACAAACACAGTGTGGAAATCAGGTTCAATAGCAAGAAGTAAAATAATGTGAGAACAGAATGTAAATACTGTACATACAGTAGATACAGTAAGTAAATAGCTGATAGTAATTTCAAAATGAAATAAAAAAAATGATATTACAACAAACCATTGTAAAACAGGGAAAGAAGGAAAGTACTTCTCTAAACTGACTAGAGATTCTGAAAGTGTTCCAGAACAGGACACCCCCGGCCCTTCGGCCCCCCCGGCCCCCCGCCACACCTTTTTGAATTTGTTGTGCAACTCTTCTGTTTAATTCTTCAATTTCCGTAGTTAAATCGTAGCTTCATTCATGCGGTTTTGTTCCTGCAGATGAAGAGCATGTGTCTTGGAGATCCTCTTTCTTTTGTGTTCATTGACCCGCCTCCAGCTGCTAGTATCCAGACGGCAATCACTTATCTGAAGCAGCAGGGGGCGCTAGACGCTCATGGGGAACTGACCTCTATAGGTAGTTTGCTGGCACAGCTGCCTGTGGATGTGGTCATAGGTAAGATTCCTACACCGAACTCCTGTTGTATGTGACAGTCTGTTTGTTTTTTATGTTTTTAATGTCCTAACATTTTCATGAATCTGACAATCAAAACACAACATGGTGGCAAAGGGTTGAATAAACTTTAAATAGCATCAATTTAGGCTTGGTACTGGAAGTAATTATACCAAATATCACAATGAATTAGGCCTCAGCTTCTCGAGCTGTGGTAGTACCACCAAGTACCACTGGTGGTACGCGAGCTCCCTCTAATGGCACACGGATGGAATCTGATATATCTTGAAAAAGTGAAACAAATGAATTTAAAAAACACAATACTATAGCAACACTACAACATTTTGAATAATAATGCTTAAACTATGATCAGTTAGAAGAAACTCATGTGTTGCTTAAAATTTTAAAATGCAAATATTAGGCCTTAAAAAGTCTTAAATTTATTATTTTAGTATTTAGTATGTTAGTATTGTGTTCTAGGTCTTAAATAATTTTTGAAGAGGTCTTAATTTAGCTACATCCATGTAACGCTGCCTCTAATGAATCTCATTTAAATGCTCTGTCAGTAAAATAGAATATTTTTTTGTATTGTAGATCTTTCTTTTGCTGGTCCAAATATAATTCACTATATCACGACTACAAATAAATGAGCGGAGGTGCTCTGGGTCCTCCATACAGACACCGGTCCTATAATGGCGAGGAGGAAATCGGGGAATTGTTTCAGACAATGTTTGCGGACTCTGACATCTGACTTTTTCCCTTTTTTTTTTTTATTATTTTGTACTTAATGTCATGACCTAGGTCTAAAATTTCATTCATTGTGGGCTCAAAATGATCTCAAAAGGTCTTAAATTTGACTTGGTGAAAGCTGCAGAAACCATGAGGAAGTCCAGCATGTCTGTGAACAAATAATGTTTTTAGGAATAAAACTGCCTCCTGTGTGAACTGTCTGTAGCTGAATATGGTAGGCCTCTGTTGCCCTATTTTAACATGGGCCATCTTGCTGGTATCTTGCTGGAGCCTAATATACACTCACCGGCCACTTTATTAGGTACACCTGTCCAATTGCTCGTTAACACTTAATTTCTAAGCAGCCAATCACATGGCGGCAACTCAGTGCATTTAGGCATGTAGACATGGTCAAGACAATCTCCTGCAGTTCAAACCGAGCATCAGTATGGGGAAGAAAGGTGATTTGAGTGACTTTGAACGTGGCATGATTGTTGGTGCCAGAAGGGCTGGTCTGAGTATTTCAGAAACTGCTAATCTACTGGGATTTTCACGCACAACCATCTCTAGGGTTTACAGAGAATGAAAAAAACATCCAGTGAGCGGCAGTTCTGTGGGCGGAAATGCCTTGTTGATGCCAGAGGTCAGAGGAGAATGGCCAGACTGGTTTTAGAAGGGCAACAGTGACTCAAATTACCACCCGTTCTTTTTCGAACTTGAGGCAGATGGGCTACAGCAGCAGAAGACCACACCGGGTTCCTTTTAATGAGGTCATTTGACGAAATTGGACAATAGAAGATTGGAAAACGTTGCCTGGTCTGAAGTCTCGATTTCTTCATTCGGATGGTAGGGTCAAATTTGGTCTACAACAGAAAAGCATGGATCCATCCTGCCTTGTATCAACGGTTCAGGCTGGTGGTGGTGGTGTCATGGTGTGGGGAATATTTTCTTCTTTGGGCCCCTTGGTACCAACAAAGCCTAATGGTTTTGACCATGTCCATCCCTTTATGACCACAAATAAAACTGCCTGATGGCCTCAGCAGGTGCCATGTCATAAAACTGAATCATCTCAGACTGGTTTCTTGAACATGACAATGAGTTGCTGTACTCAAATGGCCTGTGTTGATCCAATCCAATAGAGCATTTTAACATCATGGGCAGCCGACAAATCTGCAGCAACTGTGTGATGCCATCATGTCAATATGGACCAAACTCCTGAGGAATGCTTCCAGCACCTTGTTGAATCTATGCCACGAAGAATTGAGGCAGTTCTGAAGGCAAAAGGGGGTCCAACCCGTTACTAGCATGGGGTACCTAATAAAGTGGCCGGTGAGTGTATATTCTGAAGTGGTACTTGGTTTTAAAATGTTTGGCAATGACATTTCTATATGATTTCATGTGACAAATAACTGAATTGACTGATTGACATACTGGAGTTTCAAAGTGCTGCACACCCAGGAGCAGCTAGATTCAGGAAACGTGTCTGTGTTGATTCAGGGAAGATGCTGGTGCTGGGCTCTCTGTTTAAGCTGGTGGATCCCGTGTTGACGGTAGCAGCGGCCCTCAGTGTTCAGTCGCCTTTCCTGCGCAGTGCACAGCACAACCCTGACTGTGCCACCGCCCGCCAGCCCCTGAACAGCAACCACGGAGACCCCTTTACCCTGCTCAACACCTTCAACGCCTGGGTGGAGGTCAGTAATGGACACTTTATTAGACAGCGGTTGTTTGATATGAACGGATGAGACAGGTTTGGTAGTAGATCTTCTTCATTGTAGGGCTGGGTATCGCCACCGATTTCCTGAGCCGATTAGATTCCGATTCACAAGGTTCCGATTTGATGCCACTCAATATCAATTCAATCAGGCACATTTCATATATGTTCTAATTTTGCTGGGATATGAAAAAGATTCTCAGAGAACTAATTCTGTAAATTGTACAAGGAACCTCTCCAACCTGCTGCATTATTACAAATATTGTTGCCATTAAGAATTGACCCCAAAGCAGTTACATAGAGACCGAAATAAACAGTGCTATCTTTAGTGCAGATGGTGTGATGCAGAGACAGTTTAAAGGCTGTTTTATGCTTCTGCGTCGAATCAACGGCGTACCCCCGCAGACCCCCCTGCGTCGCCACAAACCCCTCTCCGAGCTCTACGCCATAGCTCGACACACACCTCCAAAAATGTGTAACTTTGCGTTGAGGCTACGCAGACTCTTCCTGTGTGTTGATAGTCGGTGTTTCAAGCAGCCTACTGTGGGAGTAGCAACATGCTAGTTCACTCACTTTGCATCAGTTTGTAAAGGGTCTATATGTCATTAACATTTTCAAATTAGCACTTCACCAGCAAGCAATACCTTGTGGGTAGTTGTGCTAAAGTTTGCTTGCTAACATAACATAAACTGGTGATCTGTCTTTTGCTCGCCATTTTTAGAAATTGGCTTTTTTTCGCGATTGACCCTCCGAAAACCACACCCCCCTAGTGTTCTGGCGGTGAAATGCACCACGATGCAAAGAAACGTGTTCAACCCCGACGCAGAACCCCGAAAGGGTCACGACGCCGGAGGCACGAACGCTGTAACTACAGCGTGGAGTTGACGCAGAAGCATAAAACAGCCTTAAGGCTGTACATCTGCACTCTTAAAAGATGGATCTCAGGATTTTATGAATTCATATCATGTCATTCAAATGAAAATCGATTTGAATCAGAAAATGGAACTTTTTAAACCCAGCCCTACTTCATTGTACATAAAACTGTTCATCTTTGAGTTTAACAGGTGAAGGGAGAGAGAGGTGGGGGCTCGAGGAAGTGGTGCAGGAGGAGAGGCCTGGAGGAGCAGCGGCTCTACGAGATGGTCAACCTACGCAGACAGTTCAAGGCAAGCTGCTGAAAGAAGTTAACCCATAAAAAAAACATTTGACAGCAGGGTTCAAAGTTAGCATCATCTACCAGTCAAATGCTGGTAAAATAGGCAAGTAGCTGGAAGAGTTGCTTTACTCACAGGTGTCAAATTTGCTCGCTATTTGGCTGGTGGACGAAAAAAGTAAATTTGGAACCTTGTTTGACAGGTTTTTGATTTGACAAACAAGATTTTACACTGTGGATTTCCTCTGTGGTTAACAGGAGTTGCTGAGGAGCCACGGCCTGCTGGAGTCAGAGCACAGTGCTCCCTCTGGCGGTGACCGCGGGCAACGCAGGGAGAGGCTAGCCGAGAGGAAGAAGCTGCATCAGCTGAAGAGAGACCACGAGCAGCAGGAGAGCAGCAGGCGTAAAGTCCTGAGGATGGACGAGGGCCAGGACGGAGAGTTCTCCTCGGGATCCGACACCGAGGGAGGCTGCACAGGCAAGAAGGACCAGGAGGGATCGGGACAGAACATGGACATACAGGTGAACTCAGAGTACAGCATTACATGGGAAAAAAGTTGCTAAGAAGCAGCCCTAAACTTCAACACCAAGTTGAAACCCTGTCCACTCAGTTTTTTTGTTCTATTGTGTGGAACACGTATGATCCATTAAGTGGAATAAATAAAAATGTCATTAATCTGTCTTTTATTCCTGCAATCTTTAAAAGGTAAAGGTCCCATATTGTAATAAGTGAGATTTCCATGTCTTTTGTGAGACAAGGTGCTATATAAATACTGTAACAAAACACTCAATCCATAGAGAAATGCACACAGCCTGCATTTAGAAACGGTGCCTTTAAACGAGCCGTCAGGACTTTTGTACGGTTAGGATGTCACAACTACACTATATATTCAGATTCAAGAGGTTTTATTGTCATATGCACAGTAAAGACAACTTACCTATGCAATGAAAAGCGTGCTTTGCCAGTTTTCCTTACACAACGAATAAAAAATAATGTTTTTTAAAAGAGATAAAAAATGGATAAAGTCCATAAAGTGCACCACTCTACCATAGGTAGAAAGTGCCGCCACAGTGCCGTTACAGTCATTCCCTGACTGCAATGACAGTGCAGAGACAGCAGATGTGGCTCCGTGGTGTTTTTTCCCTCCAATGTCACTTTCCAGGCAACTAACCCTATCCTTAACCCTAAACATAGCCATTGCCGTGCTGCCTGGAAGGAGATGTTGGGAGCAAAAAACACCAACCGCCACAGTTGTGGAGGACCTGGAAAGGCTGGCCAATCGGTGTTGAGCAAGGAGGGGGGCGTAAAGAGTCTCTAAATGGAGCGTTTCAGACAGAGGGTGAATACAGGTTTATTCAGTCAGACAGTATAAGTAACAAAATGGGTTTATTTTACATTAAAGCACATAAACATGTTCTAGTTGAAACCCAAAATATATCGAATGCACCTAAAAATTAGCATAATGTGGGACTTTAATAATTTAAAAGTTTTTCATTTATAGAAGCAAGTGCTGCTTTGTGGATCATATTTGTGTCAGATTCACCCGTTGACTGCAGCTGTTTGCAGAAAGAAGGAAGAAAGAAGTACTCTGAGTCCTGGAAGCAATAAGTAGAATTGAACACAAAGAGATTGACAGATCTGTGTATAAAGAGAAAAATAGGCCAGCACATATGGTACCAAGGCTAGTCATCTTCACAGAGGTGGATCTGTTTGTGTCTACATACACTTGTCCTGCAACAGGAGGTAAAGTTCAAGTTGCGTCACAACGTATCGGAGCTGCAGGAGGCGGCCAGCGTCAGTCAGGACATGTCCTCCCGCCAGCAGGCTCTGCTCAAGCTGCTGCTGTGCCGCGGCCTCTACCCCCAGCTGGCCCTGCCGGACGAACACAACACCGCCCGCAAGGACTCGGACCAGGTCAGGCTCCTGCTGCAGCCACCACAGAATAGAAGTTTTAGTGATACAATGAAGGGAAAAAAAACTTTTGTTTCTATAGTGACTGTAGTGATGAAATATTCCACTAACATCTTGTGATTTTGACATTATTTAGGTGTTTCACACCAAGAATAAGCAGGGAGTGGTAATTCACCCGACGAGTGTGTTTGCCAGTGACCCAGAGGTGCTACAAGTGCCTGAGGATGACACCAGAGAAATGGGTAAACTTCTGGAATAACCTCTTTACAAGTACTACATGTAGATTTAAAAAAAAAATGGTGGTATGGTTGGTTGACTTATTTCATTTAAATGTTATAAAAACTATTTAAAAATGTAAAACAGCCAAGTGTTTAATTTATCCCATGGGGAAAGAAAATGGACAGCAATAACAAGACATGCCCATGCATGCAACAAGTATAAGGTCATGATTGATACTGTTCAAATGATAAAAATACATTTAAAATCATGGGAACTTATTAAATCCACCTTTATGAGACATTTAAAGTCACACTTGGTTTCTAAATAATGTTTTTTAAGCTTTTTGGCAGATATATTAATCCGCTACTAACCAACATTTTGTCTTACTAAAAGATCCTCTTGAATCTAGAAAAGGTTATTTGTGATGGTGTTTGCTTTTTCTTCATTTTGCAAAAACATATTTCTCCTGATCCACTGAGGAAGTCTTGTTGCTGTCCTCACATGTCTCTTTCTTATTGTGCCTGCCTCTCATCATATCTCTGGTCTCCTGCCTGCAGGGCCTGATAGGAGGGACAGCAGCAGACACCAGCTGCTGGCCTTCGTCACTCTGTTAGAGACCAACAAGCCATATTTGTCCAACTGCGTGCGGGTTCCAGCGCTGCAAGTTAGTACCAGATGTGGAATGTTCCTGTTCCCACCACAAATTGTTTTTATTGTATTTTTTTATTCTCTACTACCCTAATAAAGTTCTGTATTACGTTAAAGTAACGGTCCTGATAAAGTGATGGCCAACCTATACGATCCAGTTTTTGGGTTGATTACTGAGTAGGACAGCAAGTCAAATAATGTGATCCTATATCTATTCCCTGGTTCCATTTTCACAAATGGAAAATTCTTGAGAAAAACTCAAGAAAAGCTGACACAGTAACTACAATATTCAAGACCATACAAACCATTATAACAAAATAGACACTATAAACCAAATAAAGGATAAATATGGATAAATGACAACACCATGAGCCCATCATACATGTCTGTCCCCAGCATAAAGCTTCCTAGGAGCCCTCCAGAAAGCTCTGGTGCTCCCCCATCTTCTAGTACTCTAGTGTCCATGTGCTCCCCAGGCTCTGCTGCTGGTGGCCAACTCTGTGGACAGTAACGCTGACTGCACGCGTCTGGTGGTGGACGGCTGGCTGGAGTTGGAGCTGCGGGAGGCGGAGGACGCCCTGAAGGTGCTGTCCACCGCTCTCACCCTCAGGGCCGAGTGGGAGCGCCTCCTGTTGGCCCAGCTGGGACAGAGCACAATGGGGGGAGCAGCAGTCCAGGGGGTGTCCCGCAAAGTCCTGGAGAAGCTGAGCGAAGGACTGGTCCGCTTCCTGCTTTACACTGAGGTAGGGCTGCTCCATTATGGGGGAAAAAATCTGTTATTTGATGTCAATATTGAAATTATTTTTATTGGCTTTTGGAAAGATGTTGTAATTAGTGAACTTAAAAAAACAGTGAAATGGTTAAACAAATCAACAGTGAACAGACGTTTAACACTATGTAACATTAACTTATTAACTTTAGTTTTACAGTTATGTTTGGAATTTATGGTCAATAAACCTCATTTATAGGAAAATATATTTTATATATATTAATTAGAAAAGCAAAAATTAGGAATTATTTAGACTAAAATTAAAGGAATGTATGTTGATGGATAATATGGAATATTATCAACTTATATGTCAACTTTTACTCAATACTATTGCAAAACCACTTCAATTTTTTTTTTCAAATGCTTTAGAATTGAATAAGCCATCCCAAAATTAATGAAAGTAGAGATTTGTACTTGCCAAAGAGCGTTGTTAGGAATAAATCATGTTATTTTGGGTAGTTAAAAAGAACATTGATATAGGAAAACAGGTCAACTTGCCCTTCACTGAGATATATAACGCACCCCAAAAACAGGCCTGAAAAAGTAGCTCACACACGTAGACTTGATACATACAATAATTCTGTTAATGTCTGTGTTGTTGTTCATATGTCATTAAACATACCTTTTTGTGTACTTCTTCTTCCCTTCCCTCCCAGGTCAGCTACAGCCTTCGGCGACTCACAGCGTTCCAGACCCAGAACTTGTACATTGGCCCCCAGTCACAGTCGGAGCTGTCTCCCACCAACGCTCCAGATGTTAACCCACTGTTTCCAGGAGTCGAGGCCAAGCCGGACCCCATCAAAGGAGGTCTGCGTGTCACCAGCTTCTTCAACTACAACTGTCTGGCTGTGAGTTTGTCTGAAACCATAGCGACCTAGACCAAAATTCTCTTAAAGTTACACAGAGGTTGTGTCCGACCGCCTCCTTGCCGGTTGGAGATGCGTAACCATGGTAACCCCTACCATTCACCAATGCTTACATTTCTGAAAAGGGTAAATAACTAGACCAACAGTCGCAGGTGACATAATCACAGATTTTAAATATGTAAATTAGTGCGTTGTTGACGTTCCAGAGCTCCTTGGTCTCGCTTGTCTGATATGAATGTTGTCGTTACTACCGCATTGCATTGTGGGCTACTTATGCCAGCGTAGTGTCCAGTGTTTGCGTGCTGTAATATTTCACCGGAAAAAGTATGCAATCCACATACTATTTGGCCATTCTTACAAATCTCCCATGCTGTTTTAGCTACTAAATAGCATGTTAGTGGAATTTCAGACGCAATCAGAGATGGAAAATAAATGTTTCAACTGCTAGAGAAATTGGGCCGTGTTGGGCGCCTGGGTGGCTCACCTGGTAGAGCGGGCGCCCATATGTAGAAGTTTACTCCTCAATGCAGCGCCTGTGGGTTCGACTGCTGCCTTTTGCTGCATGTCATTCCCCCCTTTCTCTCCCCTTTCATGTCTTCAGCTGTCCTATAAAAACAAAAGCCTTAAATGCCCACAATGTGAGGTCACTTCAGGTGTACTGTACCAGTTCATACAGAAAAATGAACCATTATGTCATTATGTTATTTGCGTCCCCAAATTTGAAACATGCAAATGACAACAATGCAAATGACAACATGTATTTAGTGCTTGTTGTTGACTCTATCTTGGACACTGTGGTTGTGTCCCTGCTGCTGGTAGTTCTTTGTATCCACGAGGTCCAGGCCTCACAGATGACATCCAGAGCATTTGTTCACACTGTATTGTCCCTTCCCACATTATTTGCCACCTCATCACAGCCACTATCAAATAGCTGTTTCTTTCTGAGTGTAAAGGTGTATTAAAGGGGAACCCTAGATGTAACTTAGGTTAGTGCTCAGAGCTTTATTTTACATCAAAAACTAAACTCAAATGCTCCAACAAAGCTGCCTGAAAACAGCTGTAAAACAGGGTGTCACACGGCAATAAAAATCTAAAAAGTCCAGGTTACAACTAAATAAGTCTACATTGACGATGTTTCATTAACGGGTTAGTTTAGGTGCATCTGGAAGTTCCGCCAGATGTCCATTACCTTCTTCTTTCTTTGTGTTGGCGTTTTAACCTCTGGTGGATTTCTGAGGACTACAGTTACCTGGTCCTCAGATGTCTGCAGGGTAAATCCAGACAAATCCAGCTGGACTGTCTGTCTCATCTGAGTTTTCTGTTGCACAACTTTTGAACGTACACATGTTCCACCAAAACAAGTTTGTTCCCGAGACTATTTTGCAGAGGCACCGTTGCTCCATCTGGCGTTTGGTGCAATTGTGATTGGTTTAAAGAACTAACAATAAACCTGAGCACATTTTTCTCCCATCCCAGAATGCTGCTTGGACTAGCCAGACCCTCCTTCACAGCGCTGTGGAGGAAGGTCTGGCGATGTTAGAACTACAGTTAAATAAAAACTAATTCCTTAACAAAATAAGAATGAAAAAGTTGCTAGCTAAATCTCTCTTGCTTAAATGAATATATATACATTTGGAATCAAATCATTCAGCCTGTTAAATTATAGTTATATAACTGAAATATAAACTGATCACCACAGCTGATTTACAGTACCAGTCAAACGTTTTACCCACACTTTGACTGTGTCCAGTCGTTTAAATGGTACTTTATTAAGTGTCATGGATCCTTGTGTTTGCAGGACTCGAAGGATCTCTACAGTGAGTGTTTACGCACTTTCTGGACCTGTCCTAACTGTGACCTGTACATGCCTCTGACTCCACTGGAACGCATGCAGCACGAGGCCAGCTGCAGGCCGGCAGGGGAACAGCAGCAGCCGGAGGAAGGTCAGGAATCTCCTTCCAGTGATATTTATTTTTAAGCTATCTGTTTGGGTTCGATTACTTAAACACATTCAACAGCTGTCTCATTCAGCAACTGCCTCGCCACTTATTAAGAGATGAATAACTTGAGACTGATTGTGGGGTGTGTGTCGTGGTTTTCAGAGCCAGAAAGTGGGAAGGCGAGCTCATCCTCGGTGTCCAGTCTTACCAGAGTTTATCACTGTGACGTGTGCGATGAAGACCTGGTGCTCACCTCCACTGAGATCCTCAAACATAAAAGACAGCACATGTATTCTGTTAAGTAGAGGACAACAGTCCATCCTGTTGAGGACAGACTTGAGTGTATACAACAAAGTTGTTGTTTTGTTTGTGTCACCGCTCTTCTTCCCTTTTGTACTTTATTAAAGTAGTGCTTCCTTCTATTCGTCATTGGATGTATTTGCTGTAGCCCTCGGCAAAAAACAAAAGAACATTTAGTTTTTGTTTGTTTATATTCCTCAAAAAGTGATCCGAAGGTAAGTACATAATAATAAGAATCATGGTAAAATATCATGTTTTTAATTTAAAATCAAAACAGTGTTTTGCAGCCAACTCCAAAGCATAATAGTGAAGAGCATAGATGTGTATGTATGTATATGTAAATTCAAACATTATTATTTGAATTAGCTGTTTTTTCGGAATTTTGCAATGAAGCCGACCATTTTGAGACACTGCCTCTAAAGTTTACAGTTTCTGTCAACTGACAAGATGGCTTAAAGGAGAATTCCGGTCAATTTCAACATGTAGGTCTGTTGTTTGTAAATGTGGAGTGCTATCAGTAAAGGAAAAAACTAAACCAATCGGTGCTGCCTACACCGTGTTATCCTCGTGCTAGCGTTAGCACCCAACAGGCTTAAACAGGGCAAGTTTTAAATGTGTTTTTAGCCTCTAAACATGATCAAAATGTCATTAAAAATGCCTACCCATGTGAAGTGATTCCTTCTGAGTGAACACAGGGAATCTGACTGCTGTAGATGTGAAAGAAATGCATGAATGTTCCTGTGTTGATACTGCAAGGAGTACACTGAACAGAGATAATAAAAGTAAGTGCTGTACAACTAGCAGGAGACAAGTTATAATTGAGGTAAGTTTGGAGACACTACCTTATTTACTCATTAAATTGATAGCCTACATATTTTTGTTTTATCTCTTGAATGTAACAGACGTTTATTAATATCAAAAAGTTAAGTGCTATAGCTTGAAGACAGTCATAGTTTTGGTGATATGGCAGCATTAGCTGCACAATTCTTCATTAAGATGGCTTTTTTGTAAAACTCATTTAATTTGGCTTAACTTTGCAACATACTGTTGATCTAGGAGGCCTATTGTTTTGGGGATGTTTTGGCAGTTAGATGGTCTGTGAGGTTGTTGTTTTTTTTAAAGGTTTGAGTAACACTTTCTTATTAGATAGTATTGTAGAATACAACTATGACCGAGTGTTTAGGAAGAGGAACGGCGAGGTGATGACACGTGAGAGAGAAGTAGACACTGATTTAAAATATAGAGTGAGGGTTTAATAATGATACAAACCCACGATATGTAACACCTCAAAGCAGCACATTGGCACAAAGTCAGAAGTAAGACAGCACGGAAGATAAAAACCTGTCTCAAAAAAATAAAGAATCAGAATAAATATCTCGATAAATAAATAAACAGGTAATATCTTAGTAATTACTTTGGAACTAATAAATACGTACATTTGAAAATATGCACATTGGCAAAAAAAAAATCAATAACCCAAAAAAAGGAAATAGTACTTAACACAGAGTTACTTAAAAATCATAAGGTATTGATTAATGAAATCAAAAGGCACATTTATTAAGATGTAAGAATGGGGCCTGCAATAGTGACCGCATGACTGTCAGTACTGTTCTCTTAACACCATTTCTGAGCCAGAAGTAGCAAATCGTGTGCAATGGCTTTGCTAGTTCAGTTTGTCTGCATCGTCGAGGGAACGTGTGTCTGTGTGCAGGTCTATGCGTTGCAGATTTGTGGGGTTTGTGTGTTTGTGTGTGAAACGGGATGGGGGGAGACAGACAAAGGGTTATTTTAGGATCGGAGGATGGCAGTCTAGTGACCGACTGACTGAGTTTCCTGCCGTTGTGACAGCATATGTTTTTTTACTTCTTTTTTTTAAGTAGGCCAACATTGTTGGCAGGCTGGCCTGTCGTAGTGAGGAAGACCGTCCCATAACGGAGGTCAGGGGTCGTGTTTATCACTCTGTCCCCAGTATACTCGTCTCTGTTCACTCACTCTAAGAAGTCACTTTGGATAACAGTTCTTGGCTAAATCTAAAATGTAAATAATCTGGTGAAGCTTCCGAAAGGTTAATTCTGCCATAATTCAGTGTTCCCATCTTTAGTTTTAAAGGATTTAAAAGACCAAGACCCCCCCCACACACACACACACACACATATTCTCTGATACTGTTGGGATATCATCATTCGGTGATGCTCAATGCATTTCAGGAGTTATTTTGAGATTGTGTTTTGTTTTGACTCCAACTGCGTATTCAAGATCTACTTTTCTTTTCAACAACCCAGGCCAGTGAATGGTCCTTCATGTCGGTGAAGAGACCAATAACAACAGTTACAGGGATTTTAAAGCCTTGGGGTTTTTTTTTTTTCGGTCAACCACAAATTGTGATCTCAGGAATCTTGTTGCTGCATTGCATTTTGCTCAAGAGGCAAATTTCTGTGGAGTAACTGGTGTCTAATATCTCATATAGAGGAGGCTGAACAACAGGCCCTTGTTCTTTGAATCTAGGGAATGTACACACACGCAAACCTTTATGTTTATGTCGACATATTAAGATGTTTGCCAACCATTATGTTAACAAAATCTGTTACTGTATCCTTGGCCAGTTATTCACTGAAAGTAGAAAAATATATCACCAACCAGCAAAATAGACACAGAAATGCAAGGTACATCACCAGAAGCATTTAAAGAAAGGTCCCGGGGGGTTATTTGTCTTTATGCTCAGCTATGAACTTACAAAAACCTTCCTCACACAATATTTTGCTTCCACAGCACCTTGAGTGGAATAAGAACTTGAAGGATTGTGTGATTCTGCTGCACATCCGCATCGATTGCTAAGAGGCAGCGGGAAAGTTTGAATCGGGTTAGGACAGGACTTAAAATAGCAAAATAAAACAAAATAAAAATAAAAATTTAAACTTCATACTTAAAGCAACATTCAGCAAACACATTTGCCACTGTGCCCAAACAAAGACCTGCCTACGGCCGTTGGTCTTTTTCAAGTGAATGTGTCTCTTTTCTTATCACAGGGTCAACAGTCAGGCGCACACCTGTGAGCCGCGTGCTGCTGCTCAACGACAAGTTCCCGTTTATCATTTCCGTTTGATATCGCAACACAATAACGCACTACAGTATTTCATTTTCGATTTAGCAACCGGTACAAAAATACTCTTTCAATACATAGTTCATTGCACTTAATGTAGTTTTTTTTTTTTTTTTTGGTGGCGTGTCATCCAAAGACCTAGACACATCTTACAGATTGGTCGGCACGGGGTCCAGCTCTGTTTTTCTTTGGGGTTTGGGAGTGTACGTTGTTGCGTACGTTAGGTAGAATATACTCACTCAGAGGCCTCGGTTGTAAGCACCTTGACTGATTTAACAAGTACAGTGGTGGGATGGGATGTTTTTCTGAGATTCATGTTAAAAATGCATGGAAAGATGTGTGTAAAGTGAAGGCGTTTAATGTTGAACACACATTCTGGACTGGCTTTTTATTCTTCTTTTTTTTTTTTTTTAGAAAACAAAAATAAGCTTGTGTTTGGTTACAATGGACCATAATGGATCACATTATGACTTTTAAGTCTTTGTGGTTGTCATTGCAACGTCCCTTAACATTAATTGTCCCTTTGCATTTGATAACCTTTCTTTTCCACTGTGGTTGACTACTTTAACCAAAAGGCGACACTAGTGATCTCAGATGCTCATACTATCCTCATTGAAGACTGCACTCCCTCTGGACCCTCTCTCCGTACCTCTCTTCCCTCCCCCGTTCATTCCCTAACCAGCAGGGTTGAGTAACATCTGAGGTAAAATTAGAGGTAAAGGGTGACATCTGTTCATCTGAATGATGAACAGGCCAACATGAAACAAAATACTTTTCCCCAAGATCTCATGTTTGTGAATTTGTGATAGTGTGTGCCATTGGGGGATTCTGTCAATGTGATTACATTTAATAAAATATACCAATTCAAATTATAACAATCATATATATAAACATCTTTAGTTTGTGTTTTTCTTTCTAAATTAAAAAAAAACAAACGGACATTTGAAACAGTGTACACATCATCGTTGCCTGTGATAAAGTTTCCGCTCATCCTTGATCAGCCAACCCCCACGGGTTAGGGCTCCAGATGACTCCCACAGAGCCTGGTCTGAGTGCAGCGCACCCCCCCCAGCGAGGAACAGTGAGGAAGGCCTTGGGTTGAAAAGAGAGAGAGTGGAATGCAGTGGAAGGCTGTGGGGCTTCGGAGGGCCAATTTGGAGGTCTGGGTCCCTTGAGAGCACTGTTCCACCTGCTCAGCTCCACCTCCACAGGTGCTCTCTTCTCTCCACGCCCCAAACCTCCTTGGTCCATGAAAACCCCTCCCACCCCCTTAGCCTGGCCTCATCGGACCGCCTTGTGCTTTCCCCCACAGCAGCCACACCTCTCCCCACACCGCAGGCAGGCGCGCAAAGGCACGTAGCAGCACATGCAGGGCACAAAGAGGGACAGGGCCAGGAGGGCCAACCAGCGGGCACAGCAAAGGGGGTGTGGGTGCCCCCCCAGTGAGTCTTCACACGAGCATGGCTCCCAGAACTCTCCCTCAGAGTCTGACATGCAGTGGTAGAGCAGACTCTCCGCGCACCACACACAGGTCCACTGGCGCAGGCAGTGCAGGGCCGGGTCCGGGGCGTCTCTGCAGCGGCCCCGCCCGTTCTCCGAAGCGCTGAACACAGAGCGGCAGTACACGCAGCGGGACGAGCACGACGACGAAGCCTGAGGACACGGGCTGTCGTCGTCGGGGGAGATCGCCCCTGGGTCGCCGCCACTGCTGGCCCCTCCTCCTCCTCTCTTACGAGTCCGCGACCGGGGCGTGGCCAATGAGGTGTGGATGCAGCAGGGGGAGGGCGAGCCTTTGCATATCTCCTGGGGGGAGCCAGCAGGCGAGGACACGCCCGATACAGCATTGGGCGTGGACACACAGGTGGGCGACGACGTGGACAGGCGCTGCGAGGCTTTGCTGTCCAGGCTCACCGTCACTTCGCAGCCGGCCGTGCCCACTCCTGCCAGCTCCTTCTCAAAGCGAACCACACACAGCTCGGACTTGTCCTGCAGACTCCCTCCGCCACCGACAACCACACCCCCGGTCAGCCCCCCGACCATAGTCCTAGTGGCCCCCGCCCGTCGGTAATCCTCATAGCCTCGAGAACCCCACAGGTCTTTGCAAGGGTCCACACTGTGCAGGTCTCCCTCTTCCAGGAGTGAAATGGTGGGGGACAGAGGAGATGAGGCCGGGGGACCCACAGGAGGAGTAGGTGGAGCAGGAGGTGGAAGCGGGGGCGCCGGTGGATTCAACACAGCCGTCATTTGTGAGAGCTGGTGCTGTCCCGGCCTGGTGTGGATCTGTGGAGAGGGGATAGAATTACAGAGTGAGGCTGGAACAGAGTGTGCTCTGGCAGCACTTACACAAGGTTTCAGCTAGGATCGCTGAAACAGGAGCACAAATGATCCAATTTTGATTTGATTTTAATTCTAATTTTACTTCATGTAGAATAAATAAATGTGTGGACTTCAGGTGTGGACTTAAAGGTCTCATACCATGCTACTTTTCAGGTTCATACAAGTATTTTGGGTTTATACTCAAACATTTACAAGCTTTCGTGTTCATAAAAAAACATTCTTTTCTAATACTGTCTGTCTGAATATACCTGTATGTACCCTCTGTAAAACGCTCCGTTTTAGCACCCGTCTCTTTAAGGCCCCCACCTGAAAAAGCCCAGTCTGCTCTGATTGGTCAGCGTTTCCAAACTCCTGCATCTGGGTCTTTGCGCCACCATTGCAGTCAGGGAATGACTGTAACGGCACTGTAGCCGCACTGTCTATCTATATATAGTACAGAATTCATGACGGCTCATTTAAAGGCACAGTTTCTAAATATAGGCTGTGTGGATTGAGCATTTTGACTACAGTATTTATATTGCACCTCGACATGCTTTTTAAGCAAAATAGAAGGGAATCTCACTTATTACCATATGGGACCTTTAAGGATGGAGACAAAATTACCAGCCATGTTTTTTTATTGCTCTAATGTGTAATAATACATTAAAAAATATCACTAATTGGACGGCCAATTACTTCATGTCCTATGGTCCTGTGATATGGTCCAGGAATTTTGGACTGGAATCCAAGACAACCTATGTTGGATTACAGGGACCCAGATTCCTTTCAGTTTATATAAATTATAAATTATTAAATTATGTTGGATTGCAGGGACCCAGGTTCCATTCAGCCCGAGATTATTTGTTCTGGGAGATGGCTCAAATCCTAAGAGGGATGGATAAGCAGATAAGAAGCTGGGTCCAGACTAGTTTAATGATTGCCAGACAGATTTTTTTTAAAAGAATGGAAGAATGAAGGGGTGCTGTCAATTCAAGAGTGGGCTTGTGAGAATGTTAGGGTGGCGGTGTTTGAAAAGATGTCATATACAATTTTAAATACTAGAAAACGGGAAAAGTATCTGAGTTTATCTAGAAGGCTTCTAAGAAGCTTCTGCTGGGGAGAAAGATGTATGATGGGCTTATGGCTTATACGTATTTATTTGGTGAAGTAGCATGATGGACTTGGTGTTACCTGAGCAGGTGTCTGAGTGCTGAGAGCATGGCTGGATCCAAAACTAAACTCCTCCGGCCGCACGAAGCAGGTAGATGACGACTCGCTCGTTACTATGGTGATGGGTTTGGGAAGCATCTCCTTTCTGCTGTTGGATGACGACTCACTTCCTGTATGAGACTGGCAGACGCTACATGTCATCCCACAAGTCAAAAACACAAACAACTGCATTTGGGGCCCAGTGGCAACGTCAATGACGTCTTCTTAGAGAAAAATAAAGAGATGCTGAACCGACAAACTGCTCAGATACTCACAGCTTGTCCATCATCCTCGGTGTCGGCTTCTTCTGGTGTGGAGGATGAGGGCGAGTCAGAGCCTTGAGAACATGAATAGAGAGGATTTAGGTTCTGATAGATCTCTGCTAGAATTCAAACACAACGGATGAAAGTTTTGATGGTGTATCTCTACCTCTGTCGAGCTTGTCTAGGACAGTCTGCAGCCCTTTCTCAAAGGAGATGGCATCGGCAGGACTCTGGAGCGTAAGGCCAAACTTTCGATCTTCTACCCTCCAGTGATGAAAGATGGGGTTCACCTTGTTGTACACTAACCCCCTTTGCACTGCACACTCCAACACTGGCTAAAGACACAAATGGCAATAAAAGCAACATAAGAAGTCAAACCAAGAGTGTTTCCTTTGCTCAAATCATGCACTCTGCTACAGTCTTACAGCTACAGGTGGTGTTGAGGACCAACGTGACACCAAAGTCAGCCATAACACACACGCACACACTCACTGCTCGATCTCGCAGCCGTTCTCCACGTATGATGTATTCTCTCCGCCCCCTGCTGTCATGACTCCGCCCTTTACATATGACCACATGACTGAGGCCACCACCTCCAAGGGGCACCCAACCGCCACTGGAGTCATCACGCGTCATCACCACTGCACGAACACGCACACTGTCAGTGAAGCCAAGAGAGTAAGCACAGGCCCAGGCTGGTTAAACAACATGATGATATACACACACATACATAGAAATACCCGCAGACATGCACACACTGACATGCATATTTGGTTGGGGGGGGGGGGTAAAAGACAGAAGATCAACTTCCATAAGACAAAAATGCTGTACTAATATGGTGCTAAGGCAACTGTTTTCAGCTCTGTTGAACTAAAATGGCATGATGAAATCCAAAGAAGACAGAATTGAAAGCTCGGCCTATGCATTGCAACATGACAACTCAAAGTATCATACAATTTTACTCAGGTTAAATCTGACTTTTAATTGCATGTGAGGCTAAACAAATATGAGAAATCATGACGTATTACTGCTGCTTAGGAGCATGAGAATCATAACTGGGATTGACTGAGTGTAAGCTAGAAAGAAAGTATGGAGCAAATGGATAGAAGAAAGAAAGCCAGCGTTGAGGAGGAGAGAAATGGCCAAATGGGAGGAGGGAGGGAGGAAGAATGAGTGTTTCCCAGATAGATGTATCAATGAACGCACCCATTCGCCATCAGAGGCCCCGGCATTCTTGCAAAAAAATAAAAAAATAAAATAAGCTCTGCCCTTGCCAGTCGGCTGAATAATTCAGCACCGCAGGTGGACATGTGCATGTAATGCCTGCACAGTCGCGTCTTTTTGTTATTCTCAAATCACGCTGAATTTTAAGTGTTGCAATTCCGCCCCTGCTGTACGCACTCATTAAAGAACCCCGATATTATGTTCTATTTTTTATGAATGGGGTAGCGCGAGACTGGCTCCGACATCGCGCTGTGCGTTAGATATTTCGCCGGAAAATGCACAAGGCCTAAATACAATACAATACAATCGCGTGTGAAAAAGGGATGGAAAAAAAGGAACGAGTGGGTGAGAGGATGGAGAGGAAACGAGAGATGGGGGGAGGGGGCCGATTAGAAAAGGGAAGGAGGAGAGGAGGGGTGAGGATGAGGGAGAGCGAGAGAAAAAAATCACATTTCATTCATAAAGTTTGGCTTTAAAAAATCATAATGAAACCCCGAGACACGTTGATAAAAATCACAACGCCTCCATCCCTCCCTCGTTTTACTGTAACCATATCTTGAATGACGCGATGCTGGTCCCAAACTCGCCATATTTCGCCTTTCCCCCCCTCCTCCATACATTTTACACATTGACTGATTTCGTGACGGTTTTTACCAATCGCTAACAACGCATTTAGTTCAGAATTGTTGCATAGCTTTGTGTGGCTTGTTTAAAATGTTTTCATTATTATTTCTGTAATGTGTGTGCGTGTAGGTTGTGTGCCAGTCGTGTAAAAACACAGGTCCACATGTAGGTGGCTTAACATTGATCACATATATATCATATTGGCATAGATATATCGGAAATGGGGTGTATGCTGTTGATTCAAGACTACGTAATGGTGTTTTTTTTTATTCCCGACAGCCTGCTAAACTGTAAGACCGATTGTGATAATAGTGCATGAGGCTGGATTGGTGTAACATTGATGGCGGTGGCGTTCTTTCTACCCGATGTGGCGAATGGCTGAATACATGTGTGCAATGTTAAAAATGAAAATGTAAGGACTTACTCGCCCTCCATGGCTCGATGTTGCCCGCCGCTTGCAGCAGCCCACCCCAGGGTCTCCTCTCTCTCTCTCTCTCTCTCTCTCTCTCTCTCTCTCTCTCTCTCTCTTTATCCTCCTTTCAGGAAACACTCACAGGCTCACTCACATTCTCTCTCTATCTGCTCTCATTTTCCTAATCTTTCTCTCTTCCTCTCTCTCTTCCTCTCGCGCTCTCTGTCCACCTTGATGTCGTTTCGGTGTATCAGGATAGGCTTGAGGTTGCAGCAGCCATTTTCCGCTGGCAGCATCCTCCCTCTCTCTCTCTCCCTCCCTCCCTCTCTCCTTCCCTCCCTCCCTCCCTCCTTCTCTCTCCTTCTCTCTCTCTCTCTCCAAATCACTCCCTCGCTTATTCCCTCTCTCCCTCTACCTGCCCTGTGCCAACACATCCGCACTAATCATTGACAGCGTCGTGTCTTTCGGTGGGCTATAGGGTTTGTCGGTGTAACCATGTGATTTTAAATGATTGAATTCGAGCCCTGAGTAATATATGCAGTGACGTGGGTGGTAAATGAAACGCTGGGCAAGCCATCAATGACCTCCGGTTGATCCCCCACGTTGTTACGGGACAGACTGATTCCATAGGGCAAACATCCAGTATAAGTAAAATGAATGTGTCCTTCATTGCATGTTGGCTAGAATTTGTGTTTTTAAATGACACAAGTATAACTTTGGCATATTGTTGTGTCCCTGTGCTCATTCAATTCTTAACTGTGTATATATAGCCTAGTTGTCCATCAACAAGTGTCCCATATGGATCCTAGCGTTGGTGCAGGCAGTGACACAGATTTCAGCACCATGGACAGCAACGGTTTGCAATTTTGACGTTTCTTTATTTAAGATTATTTTTTTTGGGGGGGGGGTACTTTTTCCTTTATTAGTGACAGTGGATAGACAAGAAAGAGGGAGAGATATGGGGAATGACACGCAGCATAGGGCCGCATGTCGGAATCGAACCCGTGCATGGGGTGCCTACTGGATGAGCTAGAGGCCGCCCCTCAATTTTGACGTTTAATTTGGCGACTCATTCATAGGTGAAACCACTGCCCCTACTTTAGTAAACCTGCTTCTGCGTCACACTTAACTAAGTATATGTTATTGTATAGGCTATTACCTTGTAATTACTTAATTCATAAAAAACTACTAACCCAAACCCTGATATTGCATTGCTGTCGCGATGTTGTATTGTTATTTTTAGACAAGTGTTCTGAAAACATGGCTCCCTGACTCGCCAGTAAACATTAAAGTATTTCTACATTTAAGGAATTAAACACATTTGTAGCAGGAATCCACAAGGACACAGCACCAAACATTATGTCATGGTGCACAGCGGGTTAAATGTGATTTAAAGTAAACCTTGGGCACCATGGACAAAGCTAGCCATTCTCCATTAGAGGACTTGCCACAATCAAGGTCGAAACAAGGCTCGTTGGTCTAGGGGCATGATTCTCGCTTAGGGTGCGAGAGGTCCCGGGTTCAAATCCCGGACGAGCCCATTTTTTTGTCTAACATTGTCTGTCTTTGAACTAATTGATTCAAGTGATATTAAAAGAAAAAGGCTGCTAAATACCGAAAATAACACTATCCAGGTACAGCTGCGGTTCGATTGCTTCACTCTAGTCTATAACCTGGGGCGACAAATTCAAAAGAATTCCCTTACATGTATCAACAAAATAGGAATTATTTGCTTGAGTTTAACCCTGTTATTTCGTTAAGTTATTACATTGTTAGACTTGTAAATCTCCTAGATCGGCCTATTTGTGACTTCCCCCGCCCCTAAATTTATCATTGATGACAGGCTTATTAGCTTAGGTAAGGTAACCATTAAGGTAGTCATCCACAGTTAAGCTTAAGGAATTACTGTGTCACATGTATGTTTAACATTAAGACATGATATATTTGAATATATCAATAATTCTTATTTTAATAGCTTAGTATTGTATGCACTAAAACAGTATGACGGTATAAAGGCTTAGGCCGCCCTATACATTATTGTAGGCCCTATTCAATATGCAACTCAATTTTATGCAATATATGTAGTGGGGGTCCTACTCCGTCTCTCTCAGTTAGGGGTCCTTGGCCTAAAAAACGTTGAAGACCCCTGAATTAGAGAACATAAGGCCTAGTATATTTCAGCACCAAGGACAGCTCCACAAACAGCTAGTTATAGATGGTCCTGTCTTCACTTCTACAGTCAAATGTAAAGTCCTAAAATCATCATAAGTTATTGCACGGTAGCCCATAATAATATTACAAAATAAACGTAAAAAGTATATATTGACATGTAATTCACAATCAATAAATGATAATAAAGCACCACTATGACCTAAGGATGCTATTTTACTAAACGGGCATTGAGACACAGCGTTGGGATTGATCCAAGACCCATCACATCATGAACAAACTGACAGGTGAGGTTTGTACCAGCAGCTCTAAATGATAAATAACATTAAGGGTCGCATATGTCTATAGATGTTATTATAACCATTTTTGGATAACATCTAACTTAGAACAGTTTCTTCCCAAAAGCCATAACAACTCACACATGTACTGACTTCACTTCACTATTTTATATATGTATATAGATGCTCTCAAGACTGTGCACCAGGTCCCCCCCCTCTTTTTTTTCTGCACTACCTATACTTTATATTTTTATATTTCGTGTTGACTCTGTAAAGGGGTTACTTCAATCTTGTTGTACAGGTACTGCACTTATAATAATATAATGACAATAAAGGCATTCTACTCTATTTAATAAGGTAATGCAGGTAAAGATTACTTGGACACCACCTTGTATGTATGTGAGCATGGACAAGACATAACATATTGGGGGGGGGGGGGGGGGCCTTCTCCCTCCTCCTCCTAGACCACAACCACAACCTCCTACACTGTGTTTTGTGTATGTACACTGTCACCTCCAGTTTATCATCAGGAACAGTGCACACAGCCCAATGAACATGGCCGCTTCAATATATTACCACCCAGAAACCAAAGGTTTCACACAAAATGCCTGGTTTTGTACTTGCCTGTTTGTTTGAGTCAGTTTGGTTAAACAAAAAAACTTAATTTACCAATATGCATAACAATATTAATTAAAATAATTAAAGTCCAAGATGAGGTAGAAATGTGGGACCCACCTTTGGTGATAGAGTAGACATGAA
The DNA here is from genome assembly GCA_026937815.1 of Etheostoma perlongum. NCBI lineage: Eukaryota > Metazoa > Chordata > Actinopteri > Perciformes > Percidae > Etheostoma > Etheostoma perlongum. The sequence goes on from CM049373.1 coordinate 5,026,715, forward strand.
ATAAGCTGGCATGCATAAACCTGGGGGGCCTTTGGGGCAGTTGCGTATGCCTATTTTGCCCAGTTGGTAAACATCTGCTGTGGCTGTGCTGTGCTGTGTGTGTGTGTGTGTGTGTGTGTGTGTGTGTGTGTGTGTGTGTGTGTGTGTGTGTGTGTGTGTGTGTGTGTGTGTGTGTGTATGTGGTTTCAAGTGTGGTTGCAGTTTTTCAAAACTTCACAAAAACACCATTCACTGTGATATGTATGATATTACTGTAATGTGTTCCATGCTGTTGACGTTACACTTCCTGTGAGACAATTGACACAACAGTGGTTTCTATGCCCTGGAGATTGACTGACAGGCTAAGGTTGTAAGGCAAGGCAACTTTATTTCTACAGCACCTTTCAGCAACAAGACAATTCAAAATGCTTTACATAAAACAGTAAAGAGCAATTAAAAATGGTCATGATCAAAATAAAACAGGGTAAAAAAGAATAATATACAAATACACTAAAAGTTGAATAAATATTCAATTTAATAGGGTGTAGGGACAGGTTTGGGAGGAGAGAGGGAAGGGTTTCATTTTAGTTTATTTTTAAATAGGTTTAATTATTTTTACAATTGAAATAAGTTTTTGTAATTAGAGTGGGAAAATACCAAAAACCGTACCGTTGGATACCGGGAACGCATGTCATATCTATATCTATATCTCTACACACATACACACAAACACAAGTATGTATGTAATTAATTGATGTTGTGCTCACTCGTTTGTAGAGTGTGAACATTGCAGAAATGAGAGATTTCACATGGTTCCCTCCCTGTAAACACGTATGAACCACACTGTGCAGCTAGAGTAATGATAGTGGGGATGTGGTCTGTTTGCTCGCATGCTGGAACTATTTTAAGATATATATCTTCAGTTTTCAGGATGCACATGCCATCAATGTGCTTCAATAACTTAATATTGACAAAAAAGTACGTAATAAATCGTAGTAGAATGGTAGTAAAAGTAGAATCAATAGTTTGTGTGTGTGTTAATATTGTACTTAAACCATACCTATAACTTAATACCATCGTTATCATCATGACCCAAACTGAAATTAAATTATGAAAAAAACATTTGCATAAATAAATAATAAACACTGAATAAAGTTTTTTTAAACATGCCATGAAAAGAAATGCACAGCCAGCAATGGTATTAAATATAATGAACTTACTACTTCATGTATCCCACATCATTTGCAACAAGCCAGTGGAAGGGTGCTGTGTCATAACGGCCAAAAGGGACTACCAGCTGTTTCAGGCACAGCTGATGCGGCGGTGCAGGGATGCCCTCTACTGGAAGGAGCTTCTCTGCATGTGTCAGGGCGCTGTCCTGGAAGAGCAGCTCCTGTGGAGGTTTAGGGAAAGCTACGGGCCTCTTTAGTCGCCATCAGTACGGCCTGTTGACGGTGTGCAGGGGCCTCTGGGTTGACGATGCGGATTACTGGGGTTGCCATCTTCACTTATAGATACTGAAATGCACTTAGACACAATAACAGCACAACATTAGTATTTTAACATTATTTTAAATGATTCTATATTCAGTTTCTAATATGACAATGCATGTTAGTGTACAAAAGGTCAGTGATGACAACTGCTTAACCCTGATTCTTCAGATGAAGATAACTTTGAGGTAGAGGTCAGATAACTTCTGAAGTTGACCAAGACACTGACATTTAACTAACGTTAGCAGTAGCCTTAGGCTATTAACAATATACCGTAATGAGTACACAACAAATACAATTTAACATATTATTTGTAATGACTCAGCGGTAACTTTAATATTAAGCTAACGTTACCTGTCAACGAGTCGACGAGCTAGCTAGCTAGATAGTTAGCTATAGCTAGCTTGAGCTGATACCATTAGCTAGCTAGCTTCCCCAAACAATCAAAAAATCAACTGGGCAGTACTTAAACAGTGAGTGTAATAAAGAATACATTAGTTCAGGCTCAGAAAAATGTAAGCAGTGAGTGTTATAAAAAAAATATTTCATTCAGACTTACCAGAAATACTGTAGGATACGGTCACCAGACACCTCGGTCGACCTCAGCGGCAGGTTAAGCTTTGAATGTCGGCATGTGATTGGTTGTCTGCGATCGGCGAATCCTACGTTTCTAATTGGTTGTCTACACTCAAACGGAGGTCCATTTAGAACGCGTAATGCGTAACTAGACGTAACAAGACGTAGACGTAGACTGGTTTGTTTTTATTTAAAATCCAAAACATAACAACAGACCATGGTTGTCTATGCTACAGTGGAACAGAGTTCCTTCTACAAAATCTTTTGCAGAGGTAAGTCGCACTTTACAGCTGAGCTAAAACAACTTGTTTTACTTAACTTTTTCTGTTTAGTAGAGCCTCATTGTGTGGGGAAGAAGTACATTTACTTTCATCTGTCAAATAAATAAAAACTTTTTTTTAGCAATTGTATTCCAACTATCAAATGTGCTGTGATCAGGAGATGCAAATGCACTTTGTCTCTAAATTGTTAGCTACAATTTTAATTATTATTATTGTGTGTGATTCACATCACATGTGAATTAAAAGTTATTTCTCAACAGTGAAGGTGTATTTGAGCTAGTTGTAGAAAACACTGCTTTTATTAAAGGGATTTTATTATTTTTTATTACTAGTAGAAATATTGTCATTAGCTCAGTGACGGACTGGCCATCCGGAACTAATATATATAATAATAATAATGAAATAATGACAATAATTTGTGTTGTTTTTTTTCCAAAAAATATTACATATAATTACCCACAATTTTAAGCGGAACAACAACGTCTTTGATTGGTCCAATAAGTCGCTGTTGCCATGGAAATGTATACAGTCCGTGTACCTGTGTACAATAGTTTGTATGATAGTACAATGATAGTTGTATCCATTATTATTATTAATTATCACCTACCACCACCAAGAGGGGGAGGGAGGGGGCGAGAAAACGAGAAAAAAAGAGAGAAAACAAAGAAAGCAATGTTCCCAGGTCCGTTTTTTGATCCCAGTCCGTCACTGTAGCCTACCAGTTGCAGCTATTGTAGCTATGTCGATTATATATGTACTGTATACAGTGGTGCTCATACGTTAGCCATGCTAAAGTTGACTAAAAAGTGGAATAAAGAATCATCTTTTGGAAATTGATCTTAATGCCTTAATAAGGAAAAATGCAACCTTTAAGGGCACCCATTATCTTAGTGAATGAATAATGTATTGTGAATAAATTAATGTTCTTGCTTAAAATACGTTATGTTAAATTCCCATAGAGGCAGGCACATTTTTATTTTTAAAGGCCAGTTATTTCATGGATCAGGATACTATGCATTCTGATAAAATTCCCTTGGCCTTTGGAATTAAAATGACCCCCCATCATCGCATATCCTTCATCATACCTAGAGATTGGCATGGTTTTATTTCAGTTAGCCTAATAGCTGGTTTGATTTGCATTGAGATATGATCTTATGAAAAGTTCCCCATGCATCTCTATGTATGGTGAAGGGTATGTGATGATGGGGGGTTATTTTAATTCCAAAGTCCACAATATCTACCTGCCTCTATGGGAAATTAACATAAGCGTGTACTTACTTATGCCCCCTGTATTTTAAGGAACAACATTTATACATTATGTATAATTTGGTGTCCTTAAAGGTTGGATTTTTCATTTTATTTTTAATTAAGACATCAAGATCAATTTCCAAAAGATGTTTTTTTATTCCTCTATTTAGTCAACTTTAGCATGGCTTCATAAACTTATGACTACCACTGTTTGTGTCTATAATTCATTAATAGTTGACTGATTTATTTTAAAGTGCATTATACTGTAGTCTTATGATTATAAGTGATCTATTGCATTTTTGTTATCAAGTACAGTGCAATAATGATGTGTGGCCAGATACATATTTCTCAGTTTATTTGAGTTCAGTTAGAAGGTTTAGTTAAGTGAAATAACTTGCCTAGTGTGCTGAAACAATAATGTGATTATCAGTGAAGTAATTGCTGTGTGTTTGTGTGTTTGTACTTGCAGTTTCAATACGTCAGTATACAAACAATTCATCGAGAAAATGCTTAGATCCAATTCTGGACCAAAATCATTTGCAAGACCTCGGCCTTCAGGAGGTATGTACTCTTCGAAGAAGTCCAAACAAAGGTGTGAGAGACCTTTGTCTCCTGAAGACCTCAACCCTCCCACCATCTTGAGGGAGCACGGACGAAGGGGTGAGAGACCTTTGTCTAGTGGAGGCACCAACCCTTCTGCCACCATAAAGGGGCACAGGCAAAGGGGTGAGGGCCCTTTGTTCTTGTTGCATGAGAACCTGCCCTCTACCACCAGGCAGCAAGAACAAAGGGATGTGAGCTCTTTGTTCTTCGTTGGCACCAACCCTTCTACCACCATGAAGGAGCACCGGCAAAAGGGTGAGGGCCCTTTGTCTTGTGCAGAAAACAAGGCCTCTACCACCAGGCAGCAGGTACAAAGGGCTGAGAGATTTTCCTCTTCTGATGAAGTCAAGCCTTTTACGCAAATGCAGAGACAAGCATGGAGGAGTGTGAGCTCTTTGTCTTCATCTTCTGAAGACGACCAGCCTTCTACCATGAGGAGGCAGCGAGAAAAAAGGGCAGAGAGCCCTTCTTCCTCTTCTGAAGAAGACAAGCCTTCTACTCCAAGGCAGCAGCATGGAATGGTGAGACCTTTGTCTTCATCTTCTAAAGACGACCAGCCATCTAGCACCAAGCAGCAACAACGAAAGGATGTGTACTCTTTGTTCTACGTTGGCACCAACCCTTCTACCACCATGAAGGAGCACAAACAAAGTGGTGAGACCCTTTGTCTTCCTCTAAAGAAGACGACCAGCCTTCTACCATCAGGCAACAAGAACGAAAGGATGTGTACTCTTTGTTCTACGTTGGCACCAACCCTTCTACCACCATGAAGGAACACAGACAAAGTGGTGAGAGCCCTTCGTCTTCCTCTAAAGAAGACAACCAGCCTTCTACCATCAGGCAGCAAGAAAAGAGGGCTGAGAGCCCTTCCTCTTCTGAAGAAGACGAGGCGTCTACCACCAGGCAGCAAAAACAAAAGGATGTGAGCTCTTTGTTCTGCGTTGGCACCAACCCTTCTACCACCATGAAGGAACACAGGGAAAGTGGTGAGAGCTCTTTGTCTTCCTCTGAAGAAGACGACCAGCCTTCTACCACGAGCAGGCAGCAAGAAAAGAGGGCTGAGAGCCCTTTGTTTTTCCCTTCTGAAGACGAGCCTTCTTCCACGAGGAGGCAGGAAGAAAAAAGGGCTGAGAGCCCTTCTTCCTCTTCTGAAGAAGACAAGCCTTCTACCACAAGGAGGCAGCAACAACAAAGTCCTGTGTCCTTCATAGAGATCAACCTTTCTACCACCTTGAGTCAGGATGGACAAAGTGGTGGCAGCCCTTCCTCTACATCTTCATCTTATGAAGACGACGAGCCGGCTAATAGCTTTTTATCCATCCATCTGAGTGCAAGAGGGAACTTAGGGGATGCAAGACAAAATGAGGCAACAGAAAGAGTCAAAAGAGAAAGAGAGAGATGTGAAAAGATGAAGAACAAGAACCAGGAGGAGGAAAGGAAAACTTTTGGTCTGCTTTCAAGGATTTACATTTGGTGGCTCAACCGCAAGATAGACCGCATTGCTAGAGAAATCCAGTCAACCGTCGTGGATGAGCGCAACCTCCTGTGTCACGGTAAGAAAGCAAACTTACATTTTGTTACATGACATACAGGTATATGTATAGCCTCCTTTTAGATAAACAGTCACAGTAGAACAGTTGTGGAACAAGTATTTAATTTTTTTACTAGTAAAAGTTCCAATTCCAGTATGTAAAAAAACTCCATTACAAGTAAAAGTCCTTTATTTAAAGTCCTGAAATTGAACTTATTACTCACTAAATTCATTGAAAGCAAATGTAGTCGGAGAAGCAGCCCATGTGACTAATATAGGCACTACTGTGTGATACTGTGTGATATTACATTACATTGAAATGTTAGGATGAAACACACAAGGTACAGTGTGTTCATTAGAGGTGTTGTTCTGTGTGTTTTGGAGAGAGCCAGGTTAGCAGCTTCTTGTCATTATAACAATGAGTTTAAAATTTTAAAACTCAGTTAAGCTAAGATAGCTCTTATCTCACTTAATGTTGCCAGGCCAACATGCATTTTTAACAACTTGCAACAAAACAAATCTGTTGACTATTTCTTTTTTGGGAGGGGTGCGAGTGTACAACTGGACTCCACATTTAACCTTTCATATTCTGTTGTTTACAGGTCACCTCAGTAATTCAGAGAAAATGGCAGAAAAAGAACGACTGCTTGACCAAAGGACGGAGCTGGTTGTGTACAAACGCAGACAAGAATTTAAGGTGGAGAGGGAAGTGAGGATGCAAAGACTGAAGGTAAAGAGGACGGAAGAAAAGGTTTTGAAGATGGAGAATATCTCAGAGTTATGCGACAACACAGAAAGGCCAACGCCAGACAGGCATAGACTTAATTTATATAGCGTTTAAGAGAAAAGGAGAGCAATCTGAAAAATGGCACCAAATAGAAAGAGATTTGACAAAACTGAAGTAAAGAAAAGTTACAAATTCTACTAAAACATTAGCAACCACCATCAAATATCCTCCCAACCACCTGATAACACCCTAGATGCTTTAATTCAATTACAAAATTATTAGCCCCCCCCTTATGAAATTATACAAATCTCTTGATTTCTCAAGATCCAAAATTATTAGCCCCCAGGTCATTAATATATTGTATTAATGGCCTGGGGGTTAATATTATATTAATAGTGTACCCTTTCTGAGCCACAACTGACAACAAGCTCTTAGAGTAGTTCTTTACTAGGTTGGCTCAGGTCTCCTGAGGGATTTTGGCCCATTCTTCTATTGCAAATTGTTCCAGCTGGTCCAAATTGCGTGGTTTGCGAGCATGGACATTCACTTTGAGCACCCGCCACAGATTCTCAATAGGATTGAGTTCTGGGCTCTGTGCGGGCCACTCCAGGACCTTGGTTTTGGTATCCTTCAGGAACAGTTGGACCAATTTCGATGTATGCTTTGGGTCATTGTCTTGTTGGAAGACCCAACGACGACCTAAGGATAGACTACAGATTTCTGCATATTATCCCTCAAAATTTCAACATAATTTTCCTTTTCCATGATGCCATGCACCCAAACAAGGCTCCCTGTGCCTGAGGCTGCAAAACAGCCCCACAACATGATGCTCCCACCACCATGTTTAACTGTGGAAACCGTGTTCTTAGGGTTGAAGGCCTCTCCCTGCAAACTTTGGGAAGAAGTTTAGGAAAATGTTCCATAATTCTTGGGGGGCTAATCATTTTAGCCTCAACTGTATACAGTCAAAAAGCATTGTGCAAATAACAGTGTCCTAACTTCACGCCACCTGACCCAATCTAATTCATCCTAACCTTGCCTAATTTAACCAAGATTAGCCCAACACCTATCCTATGCAAGCCTAATGTATCTGAGGCTTTGTGCCAGACTTGTTATAGCCCAATGTGTTATGTTATTTGTGTTATGTGGGCAGCTGTTGTCTTCCTGTGTGTGTCTCTCCCCTTTCCCCCCCACTGTGTCTGTGTGTGTGTATGTGTGTACGGCCGGTCGATCTACCTCTCTGCACAGCTGCTGGCTATTCCACTTACCAACTCTACAGTATTTATTCCTGGGCGAAGCTCACCCCCGGTGCCAGATCGATGCACCTACCAGTGTGGTAACTTGGCTTAACTACTTGGTAACTACAGTCTCGACTGTAGTCTTTTGAAAAGAAATCAAAATACAGACACTACAAAAACAAAAGAAAATAAATTCTGTGTTAAAAAACTAAATCTAAAAAAAAGATATTCCCTGCCCCTCACCCAGACTTAGTCATAGTCTTAGTCTTAGTGTTATGTTCCTGGTGCTTTTGTTAACGTCCTGTTTTCCCTGTCCAGACCTACACCTCCAGACCTGTTGCCGTGGCTCATCACGCTCAAGCCTTCCTACCTTCAATTAGGCAAGGTTAGGATGAATTAGATTGGGTCAGGTGGCGTGAAGTTAGGACAGTGTAGGACACTGTCCTAACTTCACGCCACCTGACCCAATCTACACTGGTAGGTGCATCGATCTGGCACCGGGGGTGAGCTTCGCCCAGGAATAAATACTGTAGAGTTGGTAAGTGGAATAGCCAGCAGCTGTGCAGAGAGGTAGATCGACCGGCCGTACACACATACACACACACCGCTTGGATTCCAGAGAGAAAGTTTGGATCCACCACTGCCTGCCCTCCTCAGCCCCTATCCAGCTCGGAGTCATCCTACCTTGTATTTTCTGTCCTTGGCTGCTGTAAGTACAGAAGTTACATTAAAAGGTTTTAATGGGGCTTTGTTGGGGTAACATGACCAGCTAATTTGTACTGTAATGGATCACAACCCAACCGCTAGGCGTGGGAATCACCCGACGCCTCCCGATACGATATCATCACAATACCATATTATTTTAAAAATATTGCAATATTCTGCGATATAGTATATCAAATTCAGAATATTTTCTCCAACTTCTAATTTTTACCGCTCGCTCTGCAGTTTATTGTGGAGGTGGAAGCTTCTGACTGGGGGGGTGGGAGCCGTCCTTTCCCAATGCTCCCCCACAGACCAGAAGCTTAACCCTTGTGCCCTCTTTCCAAGAAATTGTCTCCCGCAGAAAGAAACTACAATGTTGGAAACCGAGAACTGCTGGTCTGGACCAATCATAAAAGCTTGGCATTCATCCAATCCACCAAAAGACTCAACTCAAATAAGCCAGGTGGGCCCTGTTCTTCAGAAGGTTTAATTTTTTTTTTTTTTGACATACAGACCAGTCCAACATGTATTCCGTCCACATGGATTACCTGTGGACATTGTGTCTGATAGAGGCCCACAATTTACTTCTTGTTTCTGGAAAGTTTTCTGTAATTCTGTCCTCAGTCATTGCATTTCTGTGAGTAATTTTTTATTCTTTTTTATTTTTATTCTTAGGTATGTGTGATATATGTGTGTATATGTGTTTGTTGTGTAATGGTTGTCTTGCTACTGTATGCCTAAAATTTCCTTCGGGTTGAATAAAGTATCTATCTATCTATCTATCTATCTATCTATCTATCTATCTATCTATCTATCTATCTATCTATCTATCTAGGGTGCCATCCCCAATCCATGGGTTGGACTGAGAGAGCCAACCAGGACCTAGAAGCATCCCTTCGTTGTGTGTCTGCTCAGCGTCCGTCCTCCTGGGCCAACATCTGCCGTGGATAGAGTATGCCCACAACTCCCTGACCACCTCCGCCACTGGCTTCTCACCTTTTGAGGTTGCCCTGGGATACCAACACCCCCCCTTGTTTCCTGCTCAGGAGAGGAAATTGGCTGTTCCCACGGTTAAAGAGAACCTAAAGTAAAGTTTGGAGCGACGCCCGGGAAGCCCTGCTCAACGAAGCGAAACTCCCCACCGGCGCCAGATCGTTGCACCTACCAGTGTGGTAACTTGGCTTCCAGTTGAACTTTGTGCCATTTTAGTCTTAGTGTTATGTTCCTGGTGCTTTTGTTAACGTCCTGTTTTCCCTGTCCAGACCTACACCTCCAGACCTGTTGCCGTGGCTCATCACGCTCAAGCCTTCCTACCTTCCCGCTGGGATTTCAGAAAGAAAGTTTGGATCCACCACTGCCTGCCCTCCTCAGCCCCTATCCAGCTCGGAGTCATCCTACCTTGTGTTTTCTGTCCTTGGCTGCTATAAATACAGAAGCTACATTAAAAGGTTTTCGAATTGTTACTTTGTGTCTGTGTATGTTTCTCTGTGTTCTGGATTAGAACCTCTGCCTTAACCCTCATGTTGTCCTCGGGTCAAATTGACCGGTTTTCCTATATCAATGTTCTTTTTAACATTAGTATATATATATTTACCCAAAATAACATTATTGATTCCACACAATGCTTTTTGGCAAGTAGAAATCACTACTTTCATTAATTTTGGGGTGTCTTATTCAAATTTATAGCATTTAAAAATTTAAGGGGTTTTGAAATAGTATTGAGTAAAAGTTGACATATTCCAGTCTGTGATTATCCATCAACATACACTCCTTTAATTTTATTCTAAATGATTCCTAATTTCTGCTTTTCTAACTCAAACATTAGGTATAACTTCCTATAAATGAGGTTTATTGACCATAAATTCCAAAAATAACTGTAAAACTAAAGTTAATAAGTTAGTGTTATGTAGTGTTGAAAATGTCATAAAAAGTGACAAACATTGAAAAAAACGTCAAAAGTGTTGAAAAAAGGGACAAAAACGTAAGAAAAAGTTAAATATAAATGATAAAAAGTGTCAACAAAAGTGCTGATTATCAATTTTGATGTGAAGACAACACACGGATTAACAGAATTGATTAAAAATCAATATAAAAAAAGATTACAAACAGTTGAGATAGAAAACTAATCATGATGCAGTTTTTAAACATTCTAGGGTGTAATCTACTTTAGATTGCACTTGTTTGGGAAATAATGTGTAATTTAGGAATGTAACAATACACTCAACTCACTTTTCAGAAGATGTAACTCCAGCTGTGAGCCTCATATTCATAATTGCCCGTGGTTTGCAGCTTTTAAAAAAAAAACACATTAAAAAAAGCATAAAAAAGACTTCTGTATGCTTTAAAATGTAGAAATTGAGCACTGTTTGGAATTCCTATGGAGTAACGATGCAGGCAGCAGTGCTTTGCCATGTTTTTCTGGATTCCTCTCCACTCCAGTACTCTTGTTTGCTGCTACAGAGCACAGAGGACTGTGTGAGGATGAATTTACCTCCCAACATCTGGAAGCGTGCTTAATGATCACTAAAAACAAGATGAACTATTCTCTGAAATGACAAGGGGAGGTGTACGCTGTGGTTTAGGTGTCATGCTCCCCTCACATGCATACACTGGCTCAGTGACATGCAATGCAGAAGTGTGAGAATTTGGTGTCTTAAAATGTGTATCCAAGGGTGAGTGTAAAGAGAGCTTGACAGCTGATATGACAACTGGTCTTGTTAAAACATTAAATTCTACTTGCAGCTTGCGACCTTGTGCAATGTCTGTTCTAGCTGCTGCACGTAATTTACTTTTTCTTCTAAATCCAAACAGTTGGTTTTAAAATTCAAGCCTCAGCAACAGCAGATTGTTTGTGGCCCGCGAACAATGTCTGAGTCAAAGGTACCAGAGCTAAATGATGTTGAGTCAGTCACTCACTTCAAATAGTAAGTCAAAACATACCTGTACAATAATTCCCTCACCCAACTGGAACTAAAGTAAAGCTGGACAACCACTGAGATATTTAGCTTTGAGATGATGTTAACAGCCACAGCCTCATTATCATGGCATTTCTGTGACCTCAGTTCCTGTCCTTTGTAAGTAAAGGTATAGACAAATTTAGAATATCTTTTTTGACAGGTCACTAGGGATTTACTAGGTGGACTGGTGTCCTCAACAAAACTTGTGATAAGGAAAAGTATAGATAATTGGCATTGTTACATATATAATACCGACCCCCAGTGGTTGATTCTGATGTAGAAGACAAATGTCAGGCTCTGCGTGTCAGGCATGTAAACTTGTATTAAAATGTGACTTCAACATATACAAGTCATTAAGTTTAAAGATCTGGTCAAATCACACTTCAGTCCTACGAACATTCGCTCAGTCTCCCATTCATTTCTATTAAAGCCTGCATGATGGATACATTCAGGCATCCATTGTCTGTTTCTTTGCGATCTTCAGCCAATAGTTCAAATAAGAATAACAGTGCATACCGTGGGATGGTCTTTTCTCAAAGGTATTCATGGTGTCACACTTGTTTGCCCATTCAAAAAGAATGGAATCAGTCTATTGTTTAAAAACCTGCATACACCTATACACTATCCTCACACCTGGGGGAGACTTTAGATGTTTGGAAAATATGTCTCTTGTAGGAAATCATCAAGTAAAATAAGCTATTTCACTGGAATACATTGGGGGTGGGGTCGGTGTACTAGGATGATGTCTTTCACATCTAAATACAAACGACTGTATTTAGAAAGTTTGATTTCAAGAGATACTCCAATCAATGTAACAGGCAGTACGCAACCACCTGCCTATGATTAATACTCACAACATTTGAGGGGCCAGCGCCTTAATCGAGGTACTGATGGAGAGTTACGTATGTTTGACATGCCAGCTTTCCTTTTCGCTAGTCAGTGAGCTGTTAGTGACATCTTCAGGACTGGAGCAGGAATGCACTGACTGCAGCCATCAGTAAGAATGGATAACAGCTACAGCAACGTCAGCACTGCACTACGTTAAAGACGGAGCGGGGGAGGAGGCTTCAAGATGATGCTACGGTAATATTATCCTTCAAACTAAAAGCATCAATGCACATCATATCCTTCCAGCCTCTCATTTGTTAAAAGAACACCCACTTAACGGTATACATTATAGCTTTTAAACGAAGTGATTTACTTTTAAAAGCCAGCCATGTGACTTGCAGTAGAATAAAAGAAGCCCAAACTTTTATTTTGAAGTGATCCTACTAAAGCTTTTAGCTGGATACAGGGATTTTCTGGCCGAATTACGTGGAAGCAGGCAGATAACATGAATGAAAAAAATCATGGATTTAGCATTTAATAATAATTAGAAAAATAAAGGTGCTTTTCCTTTGAACTTATTTTGTATTTCAAGGCTGCTCTCTGTGCAAACAACGGCGTGTTTCTCCTTCGGACGACTGGACTTCAGTGGAGAGGAAGCTAGCTAGCTGTCAAGTAGTTAGCTTACTAGCTAGCGGCCACATCAGCACCGCTGAGATTAGCCAGCCGCGTTAGCATCAATGTAAGTAAGCTGTTATTTTTGTGTCGACGTGTACTAGAACGCTGTGTGATTTTATTGTTTTGTCACACCGCAAACATGATAACATCTTCATGTGTCAGGGTTTGGTGCTATCTTGCAGATATTAAATGATGGCAGACAGTATCATGAGCAAGGCTGCTACCATGGAGATCCCCATTAACAGCAATGGAGACACAGGGACTCTGCCAGAGGATGACAGCCTGGAGCAGGTCAGTTAGTCACATTTTGTCTCATCATCTCACGGGATATGTCATTTTTGCTGTTTTTGGAATTTGGTGCTCAGTTTGTGGTTCTCTATCCCTTTTCACATTATAGCACAGTCTAGGACTGAGGTGGTTAGGCCAGCTGTTATCTAACCATACACAGGCCTGCAGCTATGTAACGTACTGTAGCTATACCAATATCACCATCAATACCTGCAACTGGGAATGGTGCGTTGAGAGCATGGAGAGTGAGTACACTTGATATTAATTGGGATAGGATGCTTACGTCATATGAGCTTGCATGACAAGCAGTCAGTAACATGCATAACTGTAGTGTAGATTTGTCGGTGTGTTACGTGTGCAGGATGACTTGGATCACTTAGTTTCAGTTGAGAAAATATGACAAGCAAACTGCATTGCATTTAAACACAAAACCTTGTTTCATATTTTAATTTTGGAATGTGGCAACTTGTACACCTATTCATAATATCAGTAATTTTGAATGAGAGATGCTTTAAGTTGATCATGTAGGTAAAGTTTCTGGGCCTTTAAATGTGATGATGTTAATGCCTTCTTCTAAACCATATTTATTATCAATATCTTGTTGTGAATCCATCAGGATTTGCAGCAGGTGATGGTGTCTGGACCCAACCTGAATGAAACCAGCATTGTCTCAGGAGGTTATGGAGGACCTGCAGGGGGCATCATTCCCACCAGCACAATCAAAGGTACTGTTAGAAAACCTGATTGCCATCCTTTACAGGTTTTGCTTTGTTGTTTATTCTTATAGACACAGTTTGTGCCCCCGCCTCCAAACAAGCGTGCATACTGCAATGCGCAGTGCCAGGGATCTGTCAATGTTGTTGCAATCCTTCGCTGAAAGAGGTCGACACCTAAAAACTCTTTTATGATACCATAGCGAGAGCTCTTCTTCCTTTTGTATTTTCATGTGTCACTAAAGAGTAGCTGACCTCTCGGCTTCTGGTTCACGTTACAAACATCCGTATTCCATAGGGCCGGCAGTTCGCTTCAACCCTGAGTATCTGGACAGAAGAAGAGCCCCTGCACCCGGACCAGGTGGCTGTGTATTCTGAACACCCTTTTTTGGTTTCTACGTTAAGCTTCATATGTTGGTCTATGGCTCGGGCTGCACGATATGAGAAAAAATATCTAATTACGATTATTTTGACTGATATTACGATTACGATGTGATTCACAATGTTACAGGGAATGATTGTTTTTGTATCATTATTCTCATTTTCATTGAAAATTAGTAACATTGAAAGAAATTAAAATGATTATAGTGTGATTTTTGCGAGGATCTGTACCAAACAAAGATTTTTTTCTTTAGTCTGTAGGAAAGGATTTGTAGGCCGGGACGTCTCTGCAGCACCAAAATATTTCATTCAGAATGGTTTGATACATATTTTTTGCGCCCCCCTGAGATTTGGATATTGCACTAGTCCACGTTGCGAGATTGATACAATTGCGATTAATTGTGCAGCCCTATCTATGGCCGGATAAGAGATTTTGATATTGCTTGACCGAGGGAGTTGTATGCAACCTTGCTTGTACCTCTTCAACTCACAGCTTCAGCAACAGTAAATGTTTTGGCAGTTTTAAAAATTAGGGGTGCACTAACCAAATACTATAGGGCTGTCACTTTAAATGTGGAATTGTTATCTAATAAGAATGTCCTCTTTTGTACTGTAAAATGCACTCTGGATGACTGTTTTGCTGTTTTTGGGGTTGTTCCGTGCATCCCATTTATTCCATTTTTTATTTTTATAAATCCCTTTCTTCTGCATGAGAAACCTGCATGGTGGATTATTTATTAAAAGCCATTTAACTCCAATTTATAATGCATCCTCCACCACAGAGCCTAACATTTTTCTTTTACTTTACATACTCTGCTGTTCAGCTGCATATCTTACTGCCACACTTGTTTTGACACATATTTCACCCTATGCTCTTTTCTCATCCTCACTCTTTATCATCATCATGCTCATTTCAGACATTCGCATGAAATCCAGGGGTGTTGGCTTGCCTAACAGCCAATCTACAGCCAGTCGACTTGCACAACACCCAGACCAGCATCCAGGTATCACCAGGCTCATCACCATGTCCACACCATCCTCACTCATTGTCATGGCCCATGCAATATCCAAAACCTCTGCCATGTAAACGTTGACAGGATATCATTCATTAGACTGTATATTGTTCTTTTTTTCCCTCGGTTAGGGTCGCCGAACAATAACACTGGTAATTCCACTGAGGAAGTTTCTCGTGGCGTGGCAGTGGAGAAATTGGACAGTGTAAAGAAATGGGGCATAAACACATATAAGGTATTGTGCTCTGTGTGTAAATACTTTGTTTTTAAACGTTCCCATAAGCTGCTGAAATGGATATGTTCATCCTTTCATCACTTTTTGCACCAGGGACGTTTCTTTTTGTGCGATTTCTTTGCATGTCAGTATCAATATCATATATTTTCAACCGTTGTTTCTGTAGTTCTCATTTTGTGTTGTTTGTGCGTCACGCCCTGGTGTGTGACAGCCTTTCCCTGCATAAACTTGTGTATTGTGTGAAACATTTAAAATACATGTGGACATTTTGGGTATGCTTTGGTATAAAGCTTAACGCTATTTTTACTATATCGTGTGTGTGTGTGTGTGTGTTGCAGTTGGTAGAAAGAAAAATAATTAGAGTGAGATCTCTTCCTGCAGCCAATAGGATCTCTCTCTCTTTCTCTCTCTCTCTGAAATGACCTGTGAGTGTCCAAAGTCTCCCGTCACGGCTAGATTATTCTAAAGCCTGAAAACAGAGCCAAGTGGAGGTGCAGAAGTCTAGTTTTCTCTCAGATCAATTGAATAACAATATGCTGAAAGGTTGTTTTGGAATCTTTGCCCAATGACACCCAAAAACCTACTGCCTATCACAGCTCTAAGTATATTGCCTGTATTATCATATTATTACTGACACATGTATATGACTTCATTGTAAAGGAAATATTTTTGTTTTTTTCAACTTTGACCACTTCCACATGCATTTTTCAGTCAATCAGACTACATGTTCTTGTACTACCAGAACAAGTTGATCAGATTCTCTTTTTGCTGGGTCTGTTGTATTCTCAGTCCATTCTCTGTTCTCTATCCTCACCATGCAGTGTACAAAGCAGATGTTCTCCGAGAGGTTTGGCCGAGGTTCACGAACAGTAGACCTGGAACTGGAAGCCCAGATTGACGTGTTGAGAGAGACCAAGAACAAGTATGAACACATCCTAAGACTGGCCACTGCACTCACCAGTCATTTTCAAAGCATGGTGCAGACACAACAGGCTTTAGGAGACACCTTCACTGACCTCAGCCAGAAGTCCCCAGAGTTGCAGGTACTGTACAGTTTTGCAAAAGCTCCCTGTGTGATGTCACATGGAATCTACGTCAGCAGGTGAAACGTATGTGTTTCTCTGCAGGACGAGTTTGGGTATAACGCAGAAACACAAAAGCTGTTGTGTAAGAATGGCGAGGCTCTGCTTGGTGCCATCAGTTTCTTTGTGTCCAGTATCGACACCCTGGTCAACAAAACAATGGAGGATACTCTGTTGACCATTAAGCTATATGAAAACGCAAGGTAACACACCCTGATATCCTGTGTGACGTGGTGGAATATGATCTGAATTCCTGTATGGTAAACACCTAGGGAATGAGACTCTGTCACAGCCTGAATATTTTCTTTCAGACTTGAGTTTGATGCCTATCGGTCTGATCTGGAGGAGTTGAGTTTGGGCCCTCGGGATGCAGCTACCATGGTCCGCATTGAGATGGCTCAGCATGATTACCAGCTCCACAGAGACAAATATGAAAGGCTGCGTAGCGACGTCACCATCAAGCTCAAATTCCTGGAGGAAAACAAGGTTTGTGGTTTAGTTTTCTATTTTCTTTCAAAATGTCCGCATAAGTAAAGAGTAACTTAAAGGGCAACTATAATATAGCATTTTCAGGATTATACTTGCATTTTGTGTTTGTACTAGAACATGTTTACATGCTTTAATGTTAAAAAACACTTTATCTTTCTCATACTGCCCATGGCCGCTGCAGCTGTATTCACCCTCTGTAGGAGCGCCTGTCTCTTTAAGCCCTTATCCTGAAAAAGCCTAGTCTGCTCTGATTGGCCAGCGCACTTACTGAAAACTCCGGAGTAGTGGTGTGTAATACTGCAAAATTTGGTATCAATCCAATACCAAGTAAATACGGGGCCTGTATCGCCGATACCAATACTTTTTAATAATTAAGGTGGATGCCTCATCAAATTGCTAAACCTGAATGAATTCTTATGACCTTTTAAGTGGTTTTGTGACTTTTCTTTTGGATTATTAACAAATTAAAGCAACACCAAAGCACTTTTCCACTTCGGTCTCCCTGCAGGTTGGATGCGGAATTGTCCATTACCTCCATCTCATTCAAACTACGAATCCACTACCCCATCTGGCAAACTTGCATAGTTCCAGGGGTGTGAAAGTTGGCTTTCCGGATATATCCGGAAAGCCAACTTTTCCCACCTGAAAATGAGGCTCTCGTAAATCATGCAAATAGCTAGATCACTAGCTAGCTGTAACCATTAGTTTGGAGGTTGACCGCTAACGTTAACGAGCTGAAGCTAACAGTCAATTGACGGTGAGTAACATACGACACAGGCTGGCAGCAGCACATTCCAGAATTGATAGGTCAAAGCAGGGGATAGAAATGTGTTGAGAATGACCAACAGCTAATCTAAAAATTTAAGGTACTCAATTTACTAGAAAACACACAAAAAAGATAAATTTCACGGATTTTGAAGCGGCGATATTCACGCCAGCATCCTCACATTCCAACATACAATTCTTTTGAAGTGGTAAATACATGTTTCTCAGTATCCTCAAGGCATATGGACTTTTTAACATGACAATGACTAAGACAATAGTTTTAAAAAATTACATGTATTAGAACACATGATTTCATAAAAACATCATGGGAAATTTTATATATACAATACCTTGGCCACAATTTCTGTAGCTTCCTTTTCAACTAAAACAGTTCACTTTATTATGTGGTGCTAATGACATTTTTCCAGAAATTTCATTTTTCCTATAAACATACAACCTAAAGCATGCGTTAGTGTTTGCTGTTTCCACGTCATGGGTGCGCTGTATTTTTTCCTGCTTTGCTTTTCCTTCAATCACATCTATGCTCGTGCGGTTATAGTCGGTAGAGAAGTGTCATACACCCTGTTACGAGTTGATGAACCACTGAAGCGGTTTGGGAAACATTATTTTAAGGTACCAAAACATTGTTGGTGTTGCTTTAAAACCCAGGACAGAATTTCCCTATGCTTGTATAAGCTTGTTGTGTTACCACTGTATCTTACAGCCAGGTACAGGTCCTATCCACTGACCAATCCCTTAACCCTAACCTTAACCACTCGAGGTGAAATGCCTAACCCCAACCAATCAAGCTGCTTCGTAAGGCGGTACTTGGCGTGGCCATAGTGAGATTTGTAATTTTGCTTGCCCGGTGCTGCTGTGTCACGTGACTGTATAACATCAAATCACAACGGAGGAGTAGGAGCAAAGTGTGCTTGCTCTACGCTGTGACAGCAGCGGCACAGACACCGACAGCCACGTTTCCTCTTTGATTGAGCAGTGCACACTGGAGAGAAAGTAACACTAAAGTATCAATCACATTACGCTAGCTAGATTCAGAAAATGTCAATTAGATTTTTAGGCTCAAGATTCAATTGAAAATCGATTTTCAAATAAGTTTCTCAATTTTTAAAAAAAACGATTTCAGAGTAGGCAAGTGTAGTTACTTTTCCCATGTGATAGTATACGGCATTAAAAAATGAAAAACAAAATACGATTCCATTTTTGGAATTCTATGATTTGATTTTTAATCTGTAGAGGTTGAATCACAATACCAATGTGAACCGAAATTTTTTTTTATTTTATTATCACTGCACGCAATTGGATAACACTACGACCAATGTTTACTGACTGATTCTGGACGGAAAGATCCAGATGTTTCATTAGTTGAAGCTGAAGCTACTGCAACAGAGTATATAGGCTAGCATAGGGCTGCTCAACTATGGAAAAAATAATAATCACAAATATTTTGGTCAAAATTGAAATCACGATTATAACATGATTACTCATTAATCTTTGGATATAATGAATAGTGGCCAGTGTATAATCTTTTAGTGTCCTTTATCTCACAGAAAGAGTCTTTGGATCAGAATAAAATCTGTTTTACTACTGTTTAGCTTTACAGATTTCACACATAATGTTACACAGCTAATGAACATTTCCAGATACATAACACAATGTGCATCTCACATCACATTTTCACTCATTATGACCACTACTAGCCTACTAACATTACTAAATCTGCCAGTGGGCCTATTCACTAGCTACCTTAGGAAGAAACCAGCACATAGGCGGTACCTTAGAATAACGTTACGGGAAACAGGTGATTTAACGTCCCTGCTCATTTTACATACAGTTTAATAACTAAACTAAACTAGAGGCAGAGGGACCGCAGGGTTAGATAACTGTTCCCAGACAACGCTGCTGTGGCTGCCCTCCTTCTGCCATCTTTACTCAAGTTTTTAAATTCCAGCGGATGATATGCACACAACTTGCCTCCCTGACTGTATAGGCTGAGAGAGTTTGTGGCTTCGGGAGGGGTGGATGTGCGCACATGCATCATTCAATACACAAGACAAAATAAGAGTGTTCTTGCAAAACCGAACGTGGCAAAATAATCTTTTTTTCTCGATTATACTATTTTGGTGATCTTTGGGAGCTGAAATTGATATTGAAATTCAATTAATTGCACATCCCTAGGCTAGCAGGACTTTGTACCGTGAAAAATCACCAATAAAGGTTTCTAAACCAAATATTACACAACCAGTCCCGGTGACCTTTCCCAGCAGGAATTTGGGGAAAAATGACCAGCATTGGCTTAGATTACAGCTGTGTCGTGATAGCATGCAGCTGCCTAACAGTTCAATAGATTGTAGTAGAACAAAGAAGCACTTTCTATTGTCAAAAATCCCAGATAAGGGCTTCTGAACAAGGCACTACCCAATGGGACGTGTTTCAGCAGTTATGTGTAATTTAACAACATTTTCAGCCCAGATTACATGGTTTACTGCCGTTAGCCATGTAGCTACTATAGTTAGCAGTGGGCACTAAATAGAATATAGCAGCAATTTCAGTCAAAATAAAGGCTTTTAAACCAAATACTACTAACAGAACATGTTTCAGGAGTAATGTGACCTGGAATAAGAGAGAATTTAACAACACTGACAGCCAAGATGACATATTTAAAAAAAAAAAAAAAAAGAGAAGATGACCAATTATAGCAGGCAGCTATTTAAGCTTAGGGTTGCGCAACGCTTAGCCAAGAGTAGAAAAACTGTCAGAAAATGTTTTTGCTCACAGGGATTTGTCTTAAGTACATTTACCTCAGAGGCAGAAGTGGCCTAAAGGTTAGAAAAACAAGCTTGTGACCGGAGGTTGTCCCCCGACCGACAGGATCAAATCTGGGTGGAGAAAGAAAGAACAGCAGCACTTGTCCCTCCCTCGTTAACTGCCACTGAGGTGCCCCTGAGCAAGGCCCTTAACTCCAACCGCGTGTGGAGCTGCTCAGTGGCCAGCAGATCTGACTGTGGTTGTACTGGGCAGCTTCCAGGTGTGAATGTGGAACTGTGTGAATGTGATCAGGGCGTTCCTGCAAAAGAGAGGCTGCCTCTCATTGAACCTCCCCTGAATAAATAAAGATTAAAAAAATACATATGACAGAAAACATAGCTGATTTTAGCTGATTACCACTGGACCCTATGGCATCATTGTTGGGAGTGGGTACAGATACACAGCAACAGTGCACACACCTCTGACCACACCCAACCACAGGCACCAGGGATGCTGGGTGTGGTCGGAGGTGAAACCGACTTGAAACTAGAACCAGCGAGAACCAGTTAAACACTGCTCTTCAAGAAGGGGTTTAGTTACTCCTTTAAAAAAAGACCTACTCAAATGACCATTGAAAAACCATTGTGAATAAGGGAAAAAAATCAATAAGTTAGTAAATTATATTTACAACACATAGGCACTGTTGTGATGCTTTCCAATTTGTCATTGCTTTCTTGTTTTGGTTCACTTCCAAGTGCACTGACTAGAGTTGGGTTCACGTTAGGTGAGAATGCAGTCCAACCCAAATATAGGAAGTGGACAAAAATACAGTGCATTTACTAGCCTGCAATTCCTACCTTGCGCACAATTTACGGACTTATATATATGGTTAAAGGGATGGTAACCTTCAAATCCATAACTTATTATGACCATACCTCACTCATTGTCTGTGTCACATCACATCATAATTTCCCTCTGATTACGGTCGCCCTCTCCTTCATTCTCTGACAGCATATTCTTAAATGTAAGAAATATATAATTATTATATTATAATATTTTATATATATATAATGTAAAACTTTTTTAAAATCCGTGTCACATTGTCATTACGGGCTGAGTTCCCCTAAAGGTCTGATCCTAGAATCACCCCTGGAAAGCACCCTAAATTCTTCTTTTTTTCTTGTTCTAGGTGAAGGTTATGCACAAGCAGCTGCTTCTCTTCCACAATGCTATCTCAGCTTACTTTGCTGGCAACCAGGAGCAGTTGGAACAAACTCTAATACAGTTCAATGTTAAGTTAAAGCCCCCGGGATCAGACAAGCCATCCTGGCTGGAGGAGCAGTAAAGAGCAGCTGTTGGTCACTGAAAAACTCGCCATTGTGCTTAGATGGACAAGAATGAAATGTATAAAAAAGAGTATATTGTAGGATCAATTGCGACCAGTGATAAAGAAAACCATGAGATAATTTTTTTTAATGTTTTTCAGTTTTACGTATTGCATAGACGGTACAACAGTTTCAGTTGTCTTCTTATTTTCTTGTTAATTGACAAAATGACCTTTTGTTACTTTCTTATTCTTTAGGTAGCACAATCATTTACATGAATATCACTTATTTATGTACAGTATAGTCTACTATTGTGGAGATACCCCTTCGCAGTTTTGCACATGCATTATTTAGTTGTTTATGAATGTTGTCTAAAGCAATATATATATATATATCACATTGGAGGAATTCCACAAATCCAATTAGCAAATTAGTGGGATGATATTAAAACAATGTCATGAAATATCCTCTGAAATTGTATTTATTATTTCTCTTGGGTATACACAACTGATAAAATTTAGATTTACAGAATTAATTCAACTTCATCAGGATATAACATACTTTTCTAAGTGATCCCACTTTCTTCTAATATGGCCTTGTGGTATTCTTGCCTGAATGGTCAGTTTACATTGCAGTCATTTTCTTTAACCTAGTATACAATCCCTAATTAGTTTTGCTCTCCTACATATTAAATACCTTCAGTTATGTTCTTGTGAATCCAGCACAGTAATCAGTATCTGTCTTGTTTACACATGGAAACAAGCCTGAAAACAGATGTTACACTCCATATGTTGTATGCTTTGATGATAAATACAACCATATCAACTATCATATTTCAATCAAAATTAAACACACAGCCAGTAATTGGTTGACTATGTTTTAATATGAGGCGCCAGTGCGCAAATAAAAACACGCTGTTGGGACTCTTTAGAGTCTCAATTTTTAAAACGGCCATTGAAACACATATGATACATGATACATATGATGCCACATGCACTCTTGGTAAAATACACATTTCAGCATCAGAATGTATGAGTACATTTTTTCTTATTGTTATTTATTTACTGTCTGTCTATTTATCTGCTTGTGACATAATACTGTATGTTGCGTACATTTCTTTTAATTTCAGTGGTCAGGCGATTGTCTTTGTCTTGTTTTGTATTTCCAATAAAATGTGCTGGATGTTTTGTTTCACTTAACTGTGCTGTCGACACATCTGCCGGTTTATATGGGAAGCTCAGAAAACAACTGACAATATAACAATATATGTTATAAGTATAGCACCATTAATTATGTACATGATACAATCGGATATCTCAAGTCTAACAAACTTGCTTAAACAACAAGCAAGTTTATGCTTGTTGACCAAAACGGCTCACCACAGTGGGTAAGGTGAAGCTAATGTTTTTTCTAAAAACTACATTGAAAATACTCTACACATTTACACAGTAGCCTACTGAGAACAGTATGAGCATGTCAAAATTATTTGTTTCTGAAAAATACTCTCAACCCCCAAATGGTTAATTTAGGTTTAATAAATTGGCCTTTGTAAATTGGCACTTATCTGCTATTTGTCAAAGATCTCAAATAAATGACTTAAAAATGAAGGCAGACATTTCATCCCTCATCCTTTTGGTGTAGGCTACTGCAAATGAGTCCAGTGGAGTATTCGATAGTGAGGACCAAAATAGTTGCATAAAAGTGCATTTCGGTCACAGCTATCATAAGGACTTATCATTTCTGGGGCAGAGTTGAAGTGCTTGCTTGCTGTTACTTGACTACACTGCACAGTTAAAGGTCAGTCTGACCATCAGACCAAAGCACGTGACATTGAATGAGCTGGTCAAATGGCTTATGTTTAACCAAAGTAGGCCTGTTTTTGAACTATTGGCGCATACTATTCACTTGCCATGTAAGCCTGGTCTATTTATTAGCTGCTGACAAAACAATAAGGGAGGTCAGCACAAAAGTGCTCTAAAACTGACTACGGTTTATAGCGGTAGGCCTACAAGTGATAACTTGTTACTAGCTAATTAACTAATTTTGCTAACTACAAACGCCTTCTGTTGTTTTCCCTTTGTTTTTTTGGGTCAAAATTTTAACTTTTTTCCCCAATGTTTTGGATGTCTTTTTCGACACTTTTGTTGCTTTTCTACCGATGTTTTTGTCAGCTTTTTCAACTTTTTTGTCACTTTTTCCGAACGTTTTTTCTGCACCTTAGTGGCCTAAGTTTTCCCCTCACGTTTTAGAAGCTTTTCCTGACATTTTGTCACTTTTCTTCAACGTTCTTTTACATATAAAAAAAATAATGGGTCAAATTTGACCCGAGGACAACAGAAGGTTAAAAAAAATCGATTTTCTTTGTCACGCTGGAAGAGTCTAAATAGTGGACTGCACACTTCATGACAACCGGGCAGAAAAACAGCGCGGCCACAAACATCCAGCTAACATGACAGAAGCACCTCAGCATGAGCTAATCCCTTCCCTTGTGCTGCGTAGGTGTGAGCGGCCATGGCTATAACCTGGGCGTGTCCTTTTCACGCAGGTAGTTTCGACACACTCCAAATTGTTGTCACGCTCTACTTTTGATGGGGAAGTTTAAACACGACAACGGAGGAATAGGACAAAGACACGCAGTAAAATGAGGCAACAGTTGAGTCTAACACGAAGGTAAGTTTTTACTTCCTAAACCGTAACTGATAAAGAAAGTATATTAGCAAACACTGTAAGAAATGATGGTTTTAGCAGGCTAGTTTATAGATTAAGGTGGGTCAGGTTAGCCGGATGCAGAATTAAACACTAAACCTTTACAAGCTACATAGCTTTTTTATTATTTAAAATTATGTTATATGTTAATGTTTTTAGCCCATCAGTTTCTATGCTCAATGACAATTTCTGTAAAGTAGCCTACCTCCTAAAGTGCCACTAATAATCAAATAAAAACATATAAATTGTGTGATAGACTTGGAATAGCTGCTGCATTTTGATTCCAAAGTGTATCATAGATTGTTAAAATGTTTCGACAACCCTTTGAAGCACTACTACAGTCATTTATTTAACTGTGGAGAAAGTGAATACCTTATCCATTGCTAATCACGGTTGCCTACAGTCATAAACTATGGGATTTGTTTGTAACTGTCTCCACCCTGTTCTTTCAGCCTGAATGTATCATCCTAAAGGACGACATTTTGGACCTCCAGTCCCTCCAATACAACGGCTACATCACAATCCTATAAAAATAAGTAATTTATAACCGCTTATATTTTACTGCAAAGTCCTTAGACAGACCTAAAGCCCTGTCTGTGTGTGTGACTGAGACCATGACCGTGTCCCAAACCTGCTGAGATCTCCTTGACAAAAGATGCAACCAGGAGGTCCTCCACCGCCTCCTCCCCCTCCGCCGCCCCCACCCCCACCCCCACCCCCACCTCCACCTCCACCTCCACCTCCAGCCCTAGGACTCCCTCCATCCCTCCATGGCTCGGGCCTCACTGCCAAGGCAGCGCTCCGGCGCTCAACAATGCGCAATTTCAACTGGGAAACCCTTCCTCAACACACTGTGATAGGAAAGCACAACATCTGGACAGCAGATAAGACTGATGGGGAGTACGAGCTGGACACTGATCACATGGAGGAGCTGTTCAGCAACAAGCAGGGCCAGCAACAACTCAAGGCCCTGAGCCGCCAGAGTCTGAGGGGCCTGCCAACTGCGGCCTCAGGAGGGGTTATGGTGAGTTCTCCGGCCACAGGACACAGGTGTCACACTTCGTTGAATCAGAGTAACACTTTAACCCCAAGGGTTTGTAGCAATAGATTGAAATGTTTGGTGTACAGTATTTGTTGTGTAATGCTGAGAATCCATATCTCAACTTCTGTAGACCTGGATTGATTATTCATTTTAGGTATGTGGTTGAGATAAACAAGAAACAATGTGTATACGAAAAGCCTGTACTAACAGCGATCTGTATCAGATGTAGATCTCCTCTGTTGAGCTCATTACAAATATGCCATACAGTGTTTTCTTTAGGATTTCTTTTTTTTTTTTTTTTTTTTTTTTTTAGCAGTCGGGGCAGGTCTGTCCAAACAACAGACCAGCTGTTGGTTTATAGTCGACTCGGAAGAAAGTGAACATTTGACAATACGCTACATGAACACAACAGTATGTGGAGTTAAAATGGGCGGGCCCAATAACCTCTAAATAGTTCTACTTGTTGTTAAATTGCAATGCAAGCGGCAGCCAACGGGGGTGCATTATGTCAGCAGGATAACCGTGATTACATTGTGCGTCTGCCCTATTTCTGATACTGTGGCGGCAAAAATTTTGCCATGGCGGGCCGCCACTACAAAATCAACATAGAGGAAACACTGCCATACGTTACATGTGAGTTTATTAACAGAGAGAAGAAAAACTGTTTATGTATTTGTAAATTATATTGCCAGAACAGTAATAATGTGTCTTGGGAACATTACATTTTGATTTTGAATCACTCTGTACAAGGGTGGAGTCTCATTATTCTTAGTTTCTGTTTGCTAAAGGATGGTATAGTTGGGTCCTCACACAGCACTATTCTGTATAGTAGCCTACTTGTGCTCGTTACTAGAGCTACAGTGTATATAATAAACTGCATCTATTGCCATTAATATAAAGGCAAGTCTTAAACCAGACCATATATATTCATCACCTTCACTGTCATTGCTTTTGAAGATCAGCTGGTGTCGTTGGGTGGGTTAAAACCTAGTGTTTACTTTGACCTATGTCCTGTTTCCCAAGACAGACACTGAGAAAATGTATCACTGATGCAAACAGGTATCTTTGTCCGGATTGTTCAATACAATCATTTCAAAGATTCCTTAACCTTTGGAATCAACTTATGCTTGGAAAGCTGATACAAAAGACACCCAAGCCAGTAGTGAAACCACTAGTTTAATAATCAAATGACTAGCTGATTATATCCAGGTCTTTCTGTTTCCCTTCCCAGGTTTCCATCCTCAGCTCCAAGAGAAGTATGAACATGGGAATTTTCCTGAAGCAATTCAAGCGGTGAGTCAGTGGTAGTGTTCCTTAAGGTGTGATTTGGTTTTGCACAATTATTTCGTCATGTCTCACTGTACAATAACACAGGCTGACGCAGGCAGATTACTCTGGAACATGACTGCACCACGCCGCCTACACATGATCAGCGGTAATACTGCGAGGTAGGGGGTTAGTGCACGAAAGCACAGAAGGTTCAGGGACAGGATGAGGAGGAGGGAGGGCAAGCTAGTCTTGTTTTGTTTGGAAATACTTTGAACGTCAACAAGAAGTAACGTCACCCAACATCGCTTAGAGCACCTTTTAAAGCGTAACTCTCGCCAAAATGCAACCTAGGGTCTTTTTGTGAATGTACCCAAGTCAAACTTTCATTTTAAAAGCATAATTAGGACGGAAGCGTCACTTTTAAGATTGACAGAGTTTATTAAAAAAGGTTTTGAACAACTCACATTAGCAGTTGTTGTTTACGCTATCTACCATTTCCCCAGTCAAACACAGGCGATCTCCGAATGCGAATGAACGGACTCCGTAGGAGGAAATGTCATTCTTAGATGAGGTTCCTTTTTCAACTGCAAGGTCAATATTGTTTTTCACTAAGGACAAAACAACAAATTATCTGTGCATTCATATGGAACTAAGCTTCAGGAGCTTTCCATCTTTATTCTCCTCCCTGGACTATTTTTGGCTTGCTAGATGGACAGCGACCAGAAAAACCAACAGCTACAGTGAGTTGTTAAAACCTTTCTAGTCTTCTAATGTTGACACAGCTAGCGCATAGCAATTAAATAATGTTTTATTAGTTGTTGTTTTTTTTACCGCGGATCATGTGTACTGTGTTAATACTCCCAAACCTTTGGAAGCCAACATGTCCTGACAGGTCTAATCTACACTGTTCTACAGCTTCAACAGGTTAACTCCCTGGTAACCCTCCGAAAATAATGAGAGGTTATGTGAATGTATTGTCTAAAGCTAATTGGCATTTGAAACAGATCTAACAGGAAATGGAAATAAATACTATATAACTGTTAATATAACCGTTAATTTCAGCAACAGCAAAACAACATATTCATTAACTATTCTGTGTTTCTGACTACTCTATTTGTTTATACATTTTCTTATCCTCTGCTCCAAATATGTTTCTTGGTAAAGAATATTCAATCATTGTAATGTCCTGTACAGCATGTGGTTTTCTGGTGAATGATATCAGATGGGTTGCTATTTTGTAAAGCTGTTTGAGCAGGTTCAGGCATGTTTATGTCAGCAGCTCAACTTTTTCAAAGAAGCAAAAGTGTGGTATTAACTTAGACACACATTGCTCATGAGAAGTCCTAACCCTTAACAAAAATGTCAAGATAATTAGTGAATAAAGATCTCAACCCTGTCTGTCTCTCCACCTCACTCCACAGGCCTGTAAAAGTCATGATTGATGAAATTAAATCAGGAAGTAATCTCAGTTTTGGTTGTGGAAAACTGAAGGAGCTGTGCAAGCTGCTGCCAGATGAAGAAGAGGTACTTGTGACACCTGCTTACATATATTTTAGTGTGTCTAATGTATTCTGTAAATCTTCCAACCTTGTTGCTTGTAATTTTACCTCATAAAACACAATCTGCTTTTAATGCTTGTGCTTTTGTTACGGCAGGAGAAGCAGCTGGTCAGTTTTAAGGGCGACCACTTTTCTCTCCCAGATGCAGATCTGTTCATGCTAATGCTGGTCAGGATTCCCAGGTGAGCTACCTGACTTAGAGCGCGACTGATAAAGGAGTTTGTAAGGCCGATATTGATACAAATATCAAATTATTTTTTTTATTTTTTTATAATCCAAAACAGAGGAACATCAAACTGTATTAACATTCTGATAAATAAAATGTATAAATATACAAACTTAAGATATGAAACTTAAAGTTTCTGAACAAATACACAATAACAAAAAAAAAAAAACCGCCACCATGCCAACACCCATAACATGGTTGAAGGGTGTTTTGTCCGTTTTATCTGTGTTTTTTAAATATGAATTTATCGGCCATTATAAATGCCGATACCGATAGTTTGTAAAATGTCGGCTTACCGATAATATCGGCCCGCAGATATATCGGTCTGGCTCTAACGTGAATGTAATTCCATGTATTGCATTTAGATGTCAGTGGTAGTTGTACTAATGATGGAAACCCTGTGTCTGTTAGCTATAGAGAGCGTCTCAGCAGCTTGGTGCTCAAAGAGGAATTTTTCCCCCTCATGCATGAAATGAAAGAATCCATATGCACTCTGACAGCAGCTGGAAAGGGTAATGCTTGTTTTCCTGGATTTTGATAAGACTGAGCAGAAATAGTTCTAAACCAATTTAGACTTAGACTTCACCATGTGTGTCTTCTTTCAGAGCTGTTGGAGTCTGATCAACTCCATTCTGTCATCCGCCTGGTACTGAAGACCGGAAATTACATGAATGCTGTGAGTGTATTTTACGGGATAGTGGAGTCTTGGGTGACTTTCTTATGTGTTTGTGCATCTCTGAGCCTCATTTTATTCATTTGTTTTCAGGGTGGCTATGCAGGCAGTGCAATTGGCTTCCGAATGGCTTCTCTGTTGAAGTTAGTGGACACCAAAGCAAACAAACCCGGAATGAATCTTATGCATTATGTTGTGATGGTAAGTAGCTTTTATTACTTTTATCTGATTGCAATGTAGAGTCTGTATCTGAAATGTCATTTTTATACAAATGTTTCTATTCACCACAGCAAGCCCAGAAGGCAGATGGGGAGCTGCTTAACTTTACAGACCAACTCAAACACATTGAAGCTGCAGCAAGGTAAACAATCCCCTTTACAGGCACTCAGCATTAGGGACGCACCGATCCAACTTATTCAGTCCCGATACCGATGCCTGGGGTTTGTGTATCTGTTGATACCGTTGTTGAATAAATAATTAACTGTATACCTTCCACCACGTGGAAGAGACTAAATGCACCAGACTTTCCTAACTAAACATTACTTTCTTAACTAAGACAAAATTGCATAGATGTGCTTGAATACATTGGTAGTATTGTACTTTGCAGCTTTAACGCCACCCCTCAAAACATTTACTTTGCAGACAGCCGACAGACTAGTTGGCGTCGCGAGCCTGCAATATCTCCACTCAGCCGACTCTTTGGCTCGCATAATGGTTAACTCAACTCTTCCAGAATGCTACACACGTTCTGCTGTCGAATTACGTAGGATGTGCTGCGACGGAGAAAAAAAACAAAAAGACTTCATCTGTTAATTTTTTAGATCCCAGATCCAGCTATTTTGTCAATATCGGGGCCGATATCCTTAATATTGTCTTAATATTGGATCGGTGCACCCCTACTCAGCATATCTGAACCCTCTTTTTCTTTGCTGTACTCTCAGATTGTATCTCTTTTATTCTTAGAATGAATAAAGGGGAAATTGAAGCAGAGTTTGAAAAGCAGGTGAAGAAGGTCCAAAATGCCAAAGCAGACGCCTTAAAGCAAGAAGACCTCAAGGCACAGATGGAGGATTTTTTAAAGGTGAGGAAGCCTTTTGTTGAGGAATCCAGTTTGTGTGCATTTTTTGTGTGATTACATGTTTTAATATTTTGATTTGGGCTCCATTCAGGAGGCTGAGGTCTGCTTGTCAGAAATAGAAATTGATCTTCAGCAATTGCAGTCAGTGAGTGACTCTGTGGCAGAGTACTTCTGTGAATCCCCAAACAAGTTCAAACTGGAGGAATGTTGTTCCATTTTCAACTCCTTTTGTGAGAAATTTAAGCGAGCCATGCAGGTAAGCCTGTGTTCTGTACTTAGCTGAGCTTTTTAAAAAAAAAAAAAGTTTGCTTGAGCCATTAACTATATGATTCTCTGCAGGAAAACAAGGCTCGAGAGGTGGTAGAGGTGCAGCGGAGACACAGAGACAGGTTGCAGAATGTTACCAAGCGCAGGTCCACAGCTACCTGCTCCAGTAGAGACAAGGAAATGGATGAAGTTGCATTGCAATCCGTACTACAGAACTTCCTAACCAAACGTGTCTCTCGGAGGAGACCGGGATGGCCCTCATCCACTCATGGAAGCCCCACGAGTGGCAGCCCCAACAACGGGAGTCTATCAGAAATAACCTCTCAGGCAAACCTCCCCAGTGGAAATCAAAAAAGAGAAGGCTCTTTTAAAGCTGAGGACATGGGCAGAAAAGTCTGGAATTCAGCAGTTGAACTCACCGAGAACTCTTCACTAAAGAAAGCCCAGTCTAATAACGAGGACAAGGCAAAAGGTGGCATTCCTCATGAAGAGGTGGTGAAAACCTCCAGGAAAGAGGACTCTACAGGTTCTGCACACCCAGCCAATAAGTCCACCAGCATTTCCGCCTCAGGCAGATCTTTCTCAGCTATCATTGACGGGAGTGAGGAGGATCTGCAGGATAATAATGAAGAGGAGGCACATAAGTTGCGCGAAGCATCTAAAAAGGTTTTGCACTTTCAGAAGAGCCGTAGCAGTGTCTCATCTGGGGATTATTCTCAGGAGAATCAGAAATCTCCTGGCCCCATTAACACTTTGCCTCGTCAACGCACCTTTGACGACACAGAGGGGTATCCTGGAGACCCAACCAATCAGGATTTAGTTCGATTTTTGCTCGATCCTCAATCCACCTCAACAATTAACCTTGTCCGGCGCCATACTCTTTCTACTGTAGTCCCTAAAACTGAGGAAGGGGAAGATAATCTGTACGCTAAACCTCCAATCAGAACTCCTAATCCTGCGGCAAGAGAAAATGGGACACTGCCAACAGAGGGTGCAGGAAAAAATCCCTCAGTACAAGTGTTTGACTTTACTGACATATCTCACAACATTGAAAAATCTGGTGCTCCAGACCAGAATTCTCCATCAGCAGAGAAGAAAAGCAAGCCAAATGTTTCTGAAACCCATGTTCCAGATAAAGATCTTGTAGATCAAAAGGAAGTGGACAAATCACTGGAGCCCATTGGCAACCATGTGCAGGGGAATAGTGAAAGTGTTCCACCCAAGAGTTCATGGATTAAGACTGAAAACACTGGAGTATTTTTTAGCTTTCTAAAACGCCTTGGAAACCTTGGAGACATTGGAAAACTCAGCAAGGAAACTGCCCATAAAGGCACTGGGTCCGGTGTATAGGCTTTCAAAAATATACAATTAAATGTCAGGGCACATGACTGAGGTGTTACATGTAATTAACTCCGCATGGTGATGATGTAGTGTTATATTTAATGTTACTTTGTAAATTCATAATGAGGTCATTAACCATCGTGTTGTCTTCCCGCCGACCTGCAAATTGTAGTTTTTCTGACTCAAAATATAAAATGGAAAAACCTTTTTATCAACGTTTTGGTTGTCTTTTTTTGACACTAGCTAAGTTTACATCCACTTCTCAATCGAATTATCTGAAGTTCGGTTAACAAAACTCATGCGAATAAAGCTGGTGAAAGTGTATTTCCATCAAATGGGAGTGTTTTTGTATCCAAATTTTACTGTTTCCATAAGGCATATTTCATTTGATATCACTTAATTCAGATAAAAACGTGTGGATAGAAACATGGCTCCTTTTGTGTCTTTCCCCCGATGTTTTTGTCTCGTTTGTCTACTTTTTCAGAGCCTTTTGAAATGTTAGTTTTGCCCAAATTTTTAAAGCTTTTCTTTTTGTTTAACATTTGTCACATTTTTATCACTTATTTTTTTTACATTTGTTCACATTTTAGTCATTTTTATTGACGTTTGTCTTTTGGGACATTTATCTTTCTCTTATTTTTATTTTTTTTACATTTGTCACACAGGTTCTTTTATCAATTATTTATTTCTCTACAAATGCTATAAAATTGACTAACACCTGAACTGATTATTTATTTAACTTGTGAGAAGCGTGGTTGGGAACCATCTACGTTACTTTTTTGGTCAATTTATTTGAAAGAAACACAAATTTCTGATATAGAAACTTTTGGAAAAGAATTGAATTTGACCCGAAGACAACAGGAGGGTTAAGAAAAGGAGACGGTTTTAGGAAAGCGGTTGGAGAAGGAAAAGTTGAGGAAAGGCCATTTTGTATGTTTTACCACTAGATGGCAGAATGTACCAGTAACATGGTAAACTGCAGCTCAGAGAATATGGGTGGTGTTGATTCCAGGCGATCTGTGCATTGCCTTGTAAACAAAAGAACTGTAGGCCCAGTCACTGTAAAACATGTATCTGATGATAATATCCCCTCATCAGTTGGATACATTACTTAGTGTGTTTTCTTTGTCTGGATAGAAATTGTACAGCTTTGCAGAATGTATTGAGAAAGTCAGTGTTGAGTGTGAGAGAATTCACACTGTAAAATCCTGGTTTGGTTGCTGTTTTTGATACTTTGATAAAGACTACTTGTGATGCATGCTTGAATGCAATATTGTTATTTTTCAGTGATGAATATCTTTGTTTTGTTGTCACAGAATCCCATCAAAAATGCAGATGGTGGAGAATGCTTTCAGGGTCTTGCTCAATTCAGCCTTTGTTTTGAGCTCAAATGGGTCAGTGTCACTAAAGGCAGCCTGTGTCTTATTAGAGCTGAACCACGGAAAAATGCTGATCCCAAATTAACTGAGATTACTGTGCTCGAAGGGCCAACGCCTGCTGGCCACTTATGATGGAAGGGAACCGGCCTCCCCGCATTTACCCGTGGACACTGCTCCAGGAAGCAAATTTTACGAATCCTACAATGGCCACGGCAAGACCCGCCCTTCAATAGCATTCACACACTACTATTGGCCAGGCGTCCATGCCTACATTTACAGGTCGAGGTCAAAGCCTAACCCCAACCAATCAAGCTGCTATTGAAGGGCGGGTGTTGGCGTGGCCATAGTAGGATTCGTAAATCTGCTTCTAGGAAACAGCCCCCATGTCTCCACTAGCTAGGATCAGATACAAGGGGTCAGTGAGGCCACAGCTTGTGCCAATGCAGCTCAGGTTTCAAAATATAACTTCAGCTACTGGCATCTCTTAGCAGTTGACACCCGGGTTATAATATTAAGCTTTTTAGCGTCCAGCTGTCCGACTGAAGTGTAACAATGAGGTAATGAATATAACCTGAAACCTGTATAGTTTTGTTCTGACGTAAACACCAACTGGAGTGATCTGAATGCTTTCTATATTTTTCTTGCCATTGTATATGTATAGGACTAAGACGGATAGCTATCAAAATTACAGAAAAACAAATGGTGTTGTCACTGAATTATGAGTTGTCAAATTGTTCTTTGGAACTAACTGTCAAATCAGAGATAAATATGTATGAATACCGCAGACTGTATAAAATGATGAATACCCATTTTTAGTATATAAGAGAATCACGTAAGGTCATGGCAATCTTTATTTTACACATTTATATGCAAAAATAGAAACAACATTCATACAGCTCTTCAATGTTTGTAATGTGTAATAACGCAGCATACTAAAAATGAAAATAATGATTTTTTTGTGTTATTACATCATTTGTTAGAAATGTGATACATCTGCTGTAACACGCTGTCTATGATTTGATTGTATTATGTTTTCTGGTGTCTATTACCAGGACCTGGCAGCTGTCAGTTGCTGCAGGCAACCATGGTTATTTTTCAATAAGGGATAACCTATTAAAGAATAATGAGCCTTAGCAAATGTGACCCATTATAATGATGTTATATAATGTACAAATGAAATTGTTAGAAATGTGGATTCTTCCATTCTCAGTATGTTACAACCCTGTTATTAGCCATTGAGTCTCGGTGTTGACAGTAGAGGTTCCTACAGTATGTGTTGTGTGACCTGCTCGCTGCTGCTGCCGTCAGACTGCAACAGCCATCTTGGCTAAACTACGATGGAAGCAGTCTCCATGGCAACTCCACATTGCAGAATAAAACCCAGAGATGACTGTGTTTTCCTCTCACCCAAGCCCCACCCTCAACATACTCCCCCCCCCCCCCCCACCTGCACCTCCACAGCAGCCTCACACAGTGCATCCACATTACAATATGTTGCCATCTTTTTTCCATTCATGCCTTTCTGTTATCCTCTTTCTTATTAATCTTTACCTAGAGCATCTATTGACCCATCCCCCACTCCATCCATTGAGCCATAGCTTGAGCTAACTGCTTTGTTCTTTGAATTCCCATTTCTTGCACTTCCATTTCTCTCTTCTACACACAGCCTTTATTATTAGCCTACATATTTCAATAGACTCATCAAGTGCCCTGATCCTAACCCCTATACGCCACCACTGGACTCCACCCAAATAACTGGAACATCCATACCAGAACAAACAGGACACCCCTTGTGTCTTTGCCTTCTCTTGCACCCTCCCATTTCCCTTCCGTCATAGACTCTACAAAGCAGTTTCCCTTCTTACAGTTAAAAATACAAGAAATGAGGACCTTACAGTATGATGCATAGAATTTAACATAAAACATGCTGTGGAACTTTCAAATCACTGAACTAAAGTAAATTATTATTATTATTCAGAAGTATATTCCTTGTGTCTTTGTACTTGTCTTTGCACCCTACCAATTCAAGGCTTAAAGGTAATAAACTGCATCCTTTGTCCTTTTATGGGAACAGGGCGGTATCTAAAGAAGCCAAACCCCTTTGCACCAGACAGCCTCCCTCAGTCAGTTCCTGAGATTTGAACTCTTTTGCATATTCCCTACCCCCTCCATATGGCATTGCTTTCTTCTCCTCCTCCCATCTGCCAACTAACCAATGCTGCATGTAAGCCACTCCCCTAATCTCCTCCTTTCCCTTCGCCTCTTCCTTACTGTCCCCTTCTTCTCCCAGACAGACCCTGCCCTTTCCTTTCTGTCGCCCGGTCTGTGGATTTTGTTGTAGAGGATTGGGACACTGACAATGGGAAGCTTTCGCTACGGCCTGCAATGCTGACACTCCACTCCCTCCTGCTGGGTGTCCATGTGAGTACAGTCTTGGCTATTCATTTCCTTTTATGATATATTTCTGCATTCTCATCTTGTTCCATCATCTGGATTCCTAAATAATACAATAACTGGGATGAGTGCAGATGAATAATTGATTACTCCATCCAATCTAGCGTCTGTGCATTGGTAAATATAGATCCAGTCATCTTTGGTGTGATGTATTCTCTTTTTTTTATCTTCATCTATCACTGAAAACGTAAAGAAAAAAGATTTTATTTCAGCCTTGTGTAAGAGCAACTGTTGCACAAAACACTTCTGCTCTGATTCTTTAATGCTTCCTGAACCAGCCCACACGCTTCTCCATTTTAGCTCCTAGGCAGCTCTGGCTGTAGGCTCTGTAGCAGGTGGGCATCTCTGCTGCAGTCTCAGGGCTGGGCTCTGTAAGCAGGCATACATGCTCTTTTGTTTAGAGGATTAGTGATCTTTCATTGATTTTCAGATCTGAATATGTATGGGCTATATTGCTGGGAAGCTGTGTGAGCCACATGTGAATCAGCGTATTGTTTGCTTATGTCATTCTGTAGTCCTTGTGTAGCATTGTACTGCAGCAAAAGCCAATGCATCAGTTTCCCACCTCAGGCCTAGACTGTTTGGTTGATCTTTGGTTCTGGAATATAGCTTGTCTTTGGTTTGGGTAAAACTATCACAAAAGTCACATGCTTGATGAGTGCTGTAGATGGAAATGTTTGGCTGGTTTTACTCTGTTGGCTGCCTGCACTGGGTCACAGGGAGGTTGCAGACGGCCCTGGATGCTGTGCCTGAGGGCAGACACATGTAAGACAGGTCTTACATGTCTGTCTCATACAGTAACTGGAGTCTCAGAGGATGTCCGGTATTATGTAGGCAGACCAGGCTGGCAGCACGTGTTCAAGAACTGTGTTACAAACAAGGCTGCTTAGTCGACCATAACACACTCTTTGTAAAACTAATGTCAAAGTGTAATCTGCCAGAATACAATTTGTACCTTAAAAACGACTAGATACAGCCTTTGAATGCTGACCCTAATTATTGTTCATATCAATATGCTGTGCACTAGGGTTGGGCGGTAATACGGTATACCGCGGGGTCTGCAATGCACTTATATAGGAGACAAGGATTACATATTAAATATAATTTGTTTAATGCTTAAAAATGCTTATGTGTGGTTGTCATCGCGTGACAGTGTGGAGAAGAACACGACTTCTGGAGTTTGGCAGCATTTGGGGTTTCGACCTAATGAGAAGGTGTTTCAGTATTTAGTATATATGTTTGGTATTCACTTTCTGAACTGTGGAGGCACAAGCTAACAGTTTGGTGACGCCGTCTGAGCCTTACGTCATCATTTTTAATTAGTCACGTAATACCGTATATCACGGTAAAATAGGGAGGAGGTTTAACGGTATCCAGATTTGGATACTGCCCAACTATATCTGTGCACCCAGACAAAAGAGCATATAGACAGATTGATAAATAGATTTTTCATTATTATTTGGTCATTGATTTAAAGTCCATCTACAGGTTACATCACCCTCATGTGAATCAGGTCTATGACAGTAACTTTTGAATTCTATATCAATAACTTGATTGAATTCAATATCAGTTGAAATCATTTATTTGGCTTGTCCTTAAAAATGCGGTTTATTAAACGGATTTATTGCGGCATATACTGTAAGTTTGGAACAAATTTCCCATGTGGGAAAATACATACTGAACTGAACTATAGGTATTAACGTGCTGCACACAATGAAAGCATCTATTTTAATTTTATTGACTTATTATACTGTATGTACTGTAGGTCTACGCTTAAGATTGATCACAGCCGATCATTAGACTATTTGGCCTCATATAAAATAGATTTTCCTGAACAGCCCTTTCACTGTCTGAGGGCATTTTCTTTAGGTTCTGTACGTGCATCATATGTAGCACATAATATAACCTCATGAAAAAAGATGTAGTCATAACAGAGATGATATAATGTGCACTCACTGCATACTTAATGTTAGATGAGACTCTATGAGCAACATTTCGCAGTTTTACATCAGTAATGCCAGGAAAACAGCGTCAAATGGTCTTATTTCACATTTAAAACTTCCGCAATTGAACTTAAACGTCATCCTTATTTTTAGTGAACTATGCTGTTTCTCTGAGTGTTTGTGTCTTTGAGTGTTTGGCACTACATAAAGATAAACCCAGAGGATGCAAGGCTTCCAGGAAACACCCATTTACAGCAATTATTAAAGGTTTACCCTGTCAAACATGTTACAGGCCAAAGATTAATGAAGGCTTGACTACTAAGTCAATTATAGTAAACATAAGGCAACACACATCCCTGTTATTTAGATGATTATTCTTATTCCCACATACATTTTTAAATGTTCTTCTTTATTATGATTGAGTTGCTTTGTAGAGACCATTATGCACATAATGGTCTCTACAAACAACTCAATGGGACAAAACGAAATATTGTGTCACTCATTAAACGGTCATTCCAAAAACACATCCACGTCATCATACATCAAGATTCCATTGTCTTGTAAAGTCATTCAGAGATTTTAAAAAAAAAACTAAAAAAACACGTAGAAATGATCTAAATCAATGTGAATATGTTCTAGTTTCTTCTCTCCTCTGTGACAGTGAACTGAATATCTTTGCGTTGTGGACAAAACAACACATTTGAGAACATCATCTTGGGCTTTTTGGAAAACACTGATTGACATTTTTTAACATTTTATAGACCTAAACAACTAATCGATTAATCAAGAAAATAATCATGAGATTAATCAACAATGAAAGTAATTGTTAGTTGCAGCCCTAAAGTCATTGGCATTCTGTTTCCGTCACTCTGTAGCTCTTACTGCAGGTGGATAAGGTACTCAGGCTGCGGCCCTGCTTGTGCACTGATCGACTTTTTCTAAAATCTGCAGTGCATGTTGTGCCTGCAGACACACCGGCTGCATGCCGCATTGTCTTCTGTCAGTCTTTGTGATAGTGGGCTCACTGGGAGAGACACAAATGTCTCCTGACTCCCTTTTGGTGTCAGTGTTGATTAAAACCTCTGCCGACTACTGTACTTGACATCATGTGGTCACTTTCTCTTGTCCTCTCTCATTAGTTGTCAGATCTTATCAGTGTAATGTCTGCAGACAAAGGCATATGAAAGAAGGCTATAGTGAGTACAGTACAAGTCAGGGCTGCAATCTGTTGATTATTTTCTCAATTAATCGATTAGTGGTTTGGTCTATAAAATGTCCGAAAATGGTGAAAAATGTTTCAGCGTTTCCCAAAACCCGACATGACGTCCTTAAATGTCTTGTTTTGTCCACAACTCAAAGGTATTCAGTTTACTGTCACAGAGGAGAGAAATATTCACATTTTAGAAGCTGGAATCAGAGAAGTTTGTTCTTAAAAAAAGACTCAAACGGATCAATTGAAAAATATATCAATAATAATATATATATATATAATATGATAACTAATTGATTCATCTTTGCAGCTCTACAGGCAGAACCTAATTGCACTTTACAATTAGCTGCAATTCCTATAGTTTTAAAATGTTAAAATGTACACACTTGGTCAGCTGCGTTTGGCCAGGCATTAGTTAAATATTGAGTCAGGCAAGCATAAAATATGAATACAAACACTGAGCCCAATTGTGGATTAGATAAGCGCCATCAAAACAATATAACATGAAAGAAATAGTTGTGTCTTATGCTGAGTCTGTTGTTCTCCAAAGCCTCCTGCATTATGTCCACAGACATTTTTCTTTCATTTTGTGAAAACCAGCGTCTATGACTGGTCTGACAGAGACTGATGCATTGAGACAGATTCCTTCATCCAATGCAGTGAAGTGTAATGGGAGCTTGTTAGTTTGAGAAGCAAAGGTTTCTGTGTCGTGTGAATAGTGATTGATGAGTCATCATCATAGAGCCAGGCACCCTCGCTGACCTCACCACAGCCAGCCCCTCAACACTCCCCAAAACACAAAAATGGAATTTGACAAATTTCTCCTTCTCAGGTTTACAGCCGCCCTGTTGTTCTCAACAGTACGAGGCTTCTTTAGATTGTCACTGCTCATACAAATGGGACAATGCAATCAGTCATACTTGACCTACAGTGCTGCTCATGAGTATATATATGATTAAAAACCGGAATAAAAAAAACATCTTTTGGAAATTGATCTTATTGCTTTAATTAAAGGCATGAGTATAGACATCCCTATGTTAAATTTTCATAGAGGCAGGCAGATTTTTATTTTTAAAGGCCAGTTATTTCATGGATCAGGATACTATGCATCCTGATAACGTTCCCTTGGCCTTTGGAATTAAAATCGCCAAAATCTCTAAAATCTTCACCACACCAAGAGATTGCCATGTTTTTATTTCAGTTAACCTAATAGCTGGTTTTAATTGCATTGAGAGATGACTTAATGGAAAGTACCCCATGCCAATCTCTACTTATGGTATGGTTAAGGGTATGTGATGATGTGTGTGTGTGTGGGGGGGGGCTTTATCCTGGATCCATGAAATAACTGCCCTTTAAAAATAAACATCTGCGTGTCTCTATGAGAATTTAACATAGAGGTGTGTATACTTATGCCACCTGTATTTTAAGGAAGAACATTTATTTATTTACAATACATTATTCATTCACAAAGAAAATTTCTGTCCTTAAAGGTTGGATTTTTCCTCCATATTGCTGCAAATTGCCATCATGATCACAATTTTATATAGAAATGTAATGTATGGATAGTAGTGCATCCCTGTGGTGAAGCTAATTTAAAATCTCTGGTCCATTACTCTCTCTTCTTCTTTCTCTCTCACTCTAACACATTACTTATTTATTACAATCTACACACTCCTTTAAAACGTCATCAGCAAAACATCAAACACAATTAGTAATGGGGAGTTGATTCTAAATTATATCAAGGTTGCTTGTGCCCAAGCTGGGTATAGGCAGGAACAATTACTGCAGGGTGACACATGCACAGGGACACAACAGATGTGGATGGAAGCAAAAACTAACAGTCTATATTTAAACACAATCCTGACAGCATGTCATCGGGTCACATACAGGTCGCTGAGGTTGTTTTGACAAACGGAGACATTTCCCTTCGTTTGGGCCCTTCATTTACACACAAACGGAGAATTTGCCTCTGAAAACGAGTCTTTCTAAAAACTCCAGCCAGTGGAGATCTTTGAGATCTTTGTTTGGATGTAAACTGAGACAAATGGAGGTTTAGGCAGCCGAGGAAGAGAAGAGAGAGGA
The DNA here is from genome assembly GCA_026937815.1 of Etheostoma perlongum. Taxonomy (NCBI): domain Eukaryota; kingdom Metazoa; phylum Chordata; class Actinopteri; order Perciformes; family Percidae; genus Etheostoma; species Etheostoma perlongum. The sequence continues at coordinate 5,067,839 of CM049373.1, forward strand.
AGTGAGTCTGATTGGCTAACATGGGTTTGAGCTTCTTTTTACACTGCCACCTACAGGTTTGGCATGCTCTTGGCAGCATAGATACATAAGTACTGTATGTGTAAATAAAAACTTTTCTGAAAAGTGACAGCTGTGCACAATATAATGTAATTCAACACGTCATGTGTTTGGAGAATGGCGGACCCAAAGGCAAAATAAAGTCCAAGACAAAAATAGAAAAACAATTACACTACGACAAACAGGGAACACACAGGAATACAAAACAGGAGACAAAACACACAAAATGACCTGACACAGGACAAGGGGAACACAAAGACTAAATACAGAGGGTAATAATAATAACGAGGTAACAAGAGGCAGGTGACACAAGGGCTGGGAAACAGGTGGAAAATATCAGGTAATCACATGAGTGGGAAAACACAGGAAGTACATTTAGACAAGACAGCGCAGAGAACCAGACTATCACAATAAAACAGGAAACAGAACATATACAAGACAAGACCAATAATAACACATTCACAAGACAAGACAGAAAACCAGGCTACCAAAATAAGACAAGAAAACAGACTACCACAATAAGACAAGACAAAAACACCAAAACCATAACAACACAGGTTCAAAAAATAGTAAAGTGAAACAGCTTTAAAATACTAGGTGCAGTTAGAGGAAAACTCAAACAGGGGAAGAGGAAGGGGAAGTGTAAATAAGTTGTATGACCCTTGTTTCATTTCAGTTTCATTTCTCAACTTTCAGTGGAATCGTATAACAATGACATGATTGTTAATGGACAAAATGGCTTTGAACTTCAGTTAGATTTTTATTATTTTTAGGCCTTCATTTCCACAGCACAGCTGAAGACATGAAAGAGGAGAAAGAGAGGAGACCTCTCTAAATGGGCGCCCGCTCTACCAACTGAGCTAACCTGGCCACACAGTTTGATCATTTGATGATGATGCATTTGAAGTTTCATGATATTTCAGAGGTACCAGAAAATGTCTTTGTTAATGTTATAATAATGATTTCAATGATCAGTAATCATACCCAGCCCCAAATTCAAGACAACTAGACCTTTTAGACATTTTTGTTTTATCAGCCAAGTTTTCAAGATCTCTGCCAAATTAATTAGCAATACCTACCTACCTAAAATAATTTCTTTCTAGAAGCATGCCCCACTCAGTCAAGACAATCCACGAATGTTGTTGGGAACAGTTTTTTATCAGGTATCCACTATATGTTTTTAAAACATATAGTTTTATTCTGTGGAATCATTTTTATAAACTGTCTCCTTAAAGAAAATACATGTTTAAATTCATATTGTTTTCGGCATCACACTAGAGGAGTACCATGACTAACCCAAGAGGTCATATTTTGATATTTAGGGTCTTTCTGTGGAATCTTATGAATTTGGTCTCATATATAATAAAATATAAAAACTGTCGGTGAGAGATGACCATCATCTATACAGTCTGACATTTTGGAGGATTCTAGACAGGGTGTTTTCTTATCCACAAAAGATAACAAAAAATTCTTTCTTTCATTAATTACACTTACATTACAACTGTAGCAGTCATACTTCTTGTATTGTGGAGAGCAGAAAAACCTTCTTCAGAGTGATCATTTGCAGAAAGACTGGCAGCTCTTTAGTCCAAGTTCACAACTCATAACTACAAGCAGCACTTTAGGGAGCGGAGCAGAGCTGGGCAGAGCGGGGCATGGTTTCCTGCCCTCCTAGAGCAAAAAAAACCTCTGGATTTAAAGGTCCCATGACATGGTGGATGCTTTTATATAGACCTTAGTGGTGCCATAATACTGTATCGGAAGTCTCTTTTATATAGACCTTAGTGGTCCCTTAATGCTGTATCTGAAGTCTCTTTTATATAGACCTTAGTGGTCCCCTAATACTGTATCTGAAGTCTCTTTTATATAGACCTTAGTGGTCCCTAATACTGTATCTGAAGTCTATTTCCCAAAATTCAGCCTTGGTACAGAATTACAGCCACTAGAGCCTGTCCCACAATGAGATTTCCTTAGGATGTACCATATCTGTGTCTGTAGATATGGAGTAGGAGAGGGGGGGGGCAAGGTGGAGGGGGGGGGTGTGGCCTTGACCAACTGCCACTTTGGTTGTTTGAAAGCCATGATGTCTCTCTCATGGGTGGGCCAAATTCTCTGGGTGGGCAAAGCAGAGAAAGGGGAGGTATCTGGAATCTGGAATATTGCCCCTTATGAGGTCATAAGGGGCAAGATTCTAGATTCGAGCCCATCAGAGCTTTCATTTTCTCAAAGGCAGAGCAGGATACCCTGGGCTCGGTTTACACCTATCACCATTTCACCATAGACAGGCTGAGGGAACTCATATTAATGTTAAAAAAAACTCATAAAGTTCATGCCATGAGGCCTTTAATAACGTTTTCTCTAAATGTGAGCTCATTGCTGAAATCCATTTAAACTATTCATGTTAGACATTCTTGTCTTCAGCACACAAACAACTCACTAGGGCTGTGCAATTAATCAAATCGTAATCTGATTATGATTTTGGATTGATCACAATAACAACGTAATCCAAAAAGATTGATTATTTTGCACAACATGTTTTGCAAGTAAACTCTTATTTTGTCTTGTCTTCTAAATATAAAAACGGTTAAACTTTACTTGAAGGTATCTACACAAGAGTGACATGACACTGTCATGAACGTGCCATAAACATTATCAACAAGTTAAAAACGTTTATGTCATAACGCTTCTTTTAGTAAGTGTCATTCAATTTTGTCATGATAGGTTAGGGTTATGTTAGGGTTAGGGTTAGGGTGCATGTGTCATGTGTTCATGACAGTGCCATGCCAGTCTTATGTAGATACCTTCAAGTAAAGCGTTAACATAAAAACAAAGGTTGAGACGAGAAAAGCATTAACCCTCATGTTGTCCTCGGGTCAAATTGACCAGTTTTCCTATACTAATGTTCTTTTTAACATTATATATACTGTATCCTATAACTACCCAATTGTAATTACCCAAAATAACATGATTGATTCCACACAATGTTTATTGGCAAGTAAAAATCTCTACTTCCATAAATTGTGAGGTGTCTTATTCAATTTTATAGCATTTGAAAAAAGAAATTGAAGTGGTTTTGCAATATTATTGAGTAAAAGTTGATATTTTCCAGTCTGTGATTATCCATCAACATCCATTCCTTTAATTTTAGTCTAAATAATTCCTCATTTCTGCTTTTCTAACTCAAACATTAGGTATAATTTCCTATAAATTAGGTTTATTGACCATAAATTCCAAAAATAATTGTGAAACTCAAGTTAGTGTATTAGTAAGTTAGTGTTCCAGAGTGTTGAAAAAGGCAAATAAGTGACAAACATTGAAAAAAGCGTCAAAAGTGTTGAAAAAAGGACAAAAACATAAAAAAGGTAAAACCATTGATAAATAGTGTCAACAAAAGTGTTGATTTTCAATTTAGATGGGAAGACAACACGAGGGTTAAGGGAAATCTGACAATTCAAGGTGTTTATATTGTTTCTTAAATTAAATCATTTCAGCTTCTACTTGCAATTTCAATATCGACCAAAATAACTGTGACTTTTTCCGTAGTCGAACAGCCCTCTGTAGTCTGGTCTGTGGTGGACAAGCATCGCCTGTCACGGCTGCCCCGGTGGTAATAGCATTTGAGTGTCAGGTTTATGTGAATGTTACGTGAGGTGTTTGCTCTAATTCAGATTTGAGTTGACTGGGTGTGATGGTGTCATCAGAGTCTGGGAGACACTAATCCAGATGGCAGACAGGACCTGACCCTGCAGGAGGACATTAAGCCACTTAGCTGTAATTCACGGTGAGAGTGGCACGAGATGCTTTGCAGTCAAACAGCCGAATTCCCCAACAACGTTTTACACTCCGTGGATTGTCTGCAGGCTTCTCTCTAGTACGGAGGAAACACAGTCGCATACTGACGGAAAACTGACCTCGTCTGTATGAAGCGCTGATCATGCAGTTACAGTGACAGAGCCTTGAAGAGGATCTCGTCACATGCTGCTCCAAACGTCTACTCTGTACTCTACTGTCACCAATAATGTTCATCTAATATTCCTATCAGGTTTATTTTTAATCTCTCAACTCATGAATCACTTCTGTTATTTTTAGGTTTGTCATTCTTCTTAAGATTTAACTATATAACACTATGTTACTTTATAGAACATATCATTGATATTTAGGCTTGTAATATTTAGATCTGCAATTATTTAATCAATGGTATTTTTGTCTTTTTTGTTTTTTATTCAATGCATTTTTTGCTCATATTATTTAGCTTTTCTCTAAGCACATACACAGCTACCCAGAGCTGTTAGGGGGGAGAAAGATCCTCTTTCTGTGGTGAGGCGAGTGGAAGGAACTGAGCCGAGGAGGACAGGCAGGGAGGAAGGGAAGGGAAGGGGGGGGGGGACTGTTGCAACCCTAAAGGCAGCAGCTAGCTAGCCGAGAGGGGAGGAGCCTGAGGGCTTTAGCTCCTCAAGCTTCCTTGTGATGTCACCGTTCAGCTGCTGCAATTCAGAGTCCATGTGAAGGGAAGACAGCCCAGGCAGGGGAGGGCTTTTGTAGGGGAGACAAGAGGAGGGGGAGGCAGTGGATCGGGGAAGGGCTGGCTGTTTGGACAGTGAAAGGGGGGGGCAGAGCTCTCTAGTCAGTAAGCCTGGTAGTCACTTAGCAAGAAGCAACAATGAGGCCTACATGCCTGAGAAATTTCCCATCTGCAAGACGTCTGTGGCTGAGAGCAGGCCCGCTGATGCTTTGAGTGCATTTATGTGGTTTTAGTAAAAGAGAAAGAGAGAGAGGAGCAAAAAACTGAGGACAATAGAAAGAAGGGAAAGAGATGACGGGAGGGGAAGAGAGAGGGGAATGTGGGGTGGTGAGCTGTGAGCAGATCTGGAATGCCATTGTTAGAGCTCGCTGCTCTGTGTTGTAGAGAGGGACAGCTGCCTCTGAGGCCGGCCTGCCTGTGAGACAGGCAGCACAGTTCACCGGGAATTTTCTCCCTGCAGGCAGGCACTGACAGACAGACAGACAGGCAGACAGACAGGCAGACAGACAGACAGACAGGTAGTGCCTTACTCATCCAGCTGGGAGTTAAGGAAAAGAACTAGGAGGAATTCAGGGAGTGGCGTTTTAAAGCTTCCTCTTTTTTCTCCTTACTCTCAAAGAAAAGGGGCCTAGGTATATTAGTCAGGGCAGAGGCGAAAGGCAGAGTGAGGGCCTTTAGCTCTTGATTCTGTATGAAGTGCGGGCCTGATAGTTAGCCTTTTGCAGGTAAGACTGAGAGAGCAGTTGTCTAGATGCAACTTCAAAGGAGGAATTGCAAACCCTGCTGCTGGAAAAGTGGCTGAAAGATGATGCGAGGCTAAAGACTAGTACAGTCATAGGGCTGTGACGCATCAAGAGGTGATGGGTGAGTTGCCTTTGCCTTCTAAGGAATAGTTTCAGTGTATCTTCTTAGCATTTAATTAGATCTAGATCATGGCCCTTAACTGGGATGTTAACATTAGGTATCTATAATTACAGTTAACAGTGTGTCTTTCTCAGGCGGATGTGTTTTTATGCAAAGTGCACACTGGTCTTTTAGATTTCATTTGTCCTTGTGGTGTGTTGAATTGCAATAAATATAGTGTTCCTACACATCCATATTCTTATTGATATGATCAAGTTTGCTTGAATCCTTTCTCAGATAACCTATACAGTATGTCTACTGTATGCCCCGATGTCTTTATGCTTATATACATATACAGTATGTCTGTAGAGTAAAGTGTTTTATAAATCACAATAAACTTGAACCATCGACAACTGTGCAATGATGTTTCACAGTTACTGACAATTCAGTACATTTTTATCCACAGGGCCGTTTTTAGGACAAAGGTCTTATCCTGTCTCATTTAAGGTTGGAGTTTAGATTTGTCTCTTCGCAGTTGAAACATAAGTCAAACAAAGTCAGACGGTTGTGAAATCTACAGTTCAAGTTGTTACGTTTCACTGCTCTCCGTCTCACATTGATTATATTAGCACTACAACTACATGCATATCACAAGTAGATTTCACCTTTATATATAAAGTTTTCTGTATAGTTTCAGATATTCTTTTCCACATACGAATGACATCATTCCTTAAATTGTCATATAACTAATAAATTCCATCTATGTAATTAATTTCAGATGAAGAGGATGGAGAGCATTCATTCAAGAGGCCCAATGCGATGTTAAGGTTATTAGGGGATGTTGCATGCCAGACGTGGTGACACCAAGAGCAGCATCTGAAATGAAGTGAAAACTACAAAAAGCCAGTGGCTAATGACATGCACGCTACAAAGTTATGTCTCAGTTACCCTATAAAAGGTGTCTTTAGTCGCTTTTTGACCACAGGAACTTCCCACCCCAGAGCTAGGAACAGTCTGAGGGACACATTGTGTTTCCACCACAGGGACCAGGGTCTAAATTAAGGCCCTGGGACCTTTGCATGGGCCTTTTTACACCCAAAAGGTCCTGATTGGAGGGTGGTACTTTCTGTTTCTTATAGGAACCTTCGGGGTGGGGTTTGCAGGGATTGCCGTCGCTGATTGGTCAAACACACAGCATGGCTGCTATGACTCATCGACTACTTCATTCATAGAACTAGGAAGTACTTGTATGTCCATTTATGACCATTTTAGGACGAGGAGGGTGAACATTTCTCCTTGTTTGATAATAAAAGTAAAATTAGGCTTTGCTTGGCTTACTGGCTCAATTTAAAAAAGACGGAGGGAACAAAAGAGAGTTTGCGCAAGTAAGCTCAGGCAAACGAAGACAGAGAGCAGAAGAACAGGGCTGTTAACAAAATAATTAAAACTTTACTTTTTTGACTGTTTCACATCAATGATATTCTAAACTACAAATACATAACCAGAGAATCCTTATAAGAGGACTTAAGGCGCTTAAATTATGATTGTGTACAGCCAAATTAAACAAAAATACTTTGTAATGTTACAATACAAACAAGCTAACTGCCTAACCAGACCAATGGCTGAAATGTCTTTAACATTGCATGAAACTGATTGATGCTGTTTTACAAGCAAAAGCAATTTATTGATCACATTAAAGCAGTGTGCCTGTGTTTTTGGTGTTCATGTAATCCTTTATGTGCTTATGTACACTATGACAGATGTACAACATGTCATTGGCAAACTGAAATAATCTGTGCTTGACCCAGTGATACAATTACATGCAACAACCATCTGAACATAAAGCCAGCACACATCCACCCATCATCTGCAGTTTTAACAAATGTTAGACAACCAAACAGGGGACTTTGTTGTGTATGGTCAAATATTGCCAGGAATTAAACAAGATGCATTACCGTAAGCATGTTTTTGCTAACAGCATATTTATATATTCTACACTTCTAACTCCACTGTAAACACAGACATGTTGGCTCCCAGACTGCATAGTTTTCAGGACTGAGAGTTCTGCCCCGCAAGGGATAGTCACATGTAATCACTTTTCTTCCACTGCATTAGCTTACTAGGGTTTTCATTTATAAAGTCACATAACCTCTGGCTATGCGGGTGTTTGTGAAAAAAGATGATCATCCCATATTGACACAGTTTAATAAGAAAGCATGAGCATATAGCGGCAGCAGAGACGGGATTTGGGTTAAGGTTTTGTTTTGTTAACATTATGAGTCATTACTTCCCTTTGCTCATGCTGAGGGTAAGTGAATACGCCCTCCTGACTTTCTTCGAACGTTTCCTCAAGGCTTTCTTGACCTTAGTTCTGTTTCTTCCACCCTGTGTGTGCAGGTTAAGCGGTTCCTGTACCCTCTTTGAATGTCTGTCACCATGGCTAAGCGTGAGACCGGCAGCACCAGCCCTGTGGTCAGGCAGATAGACAAGCAGTTCCTGGTCTGCAGCATTTGTTTGGACCATTATCACAACCCCAAGGTCCTGCCCTGCCTGCACACCTTCTGTGAGAAGTAAGCTCTGGACCAATCAATCCAACTTTATTTGCTCCTTTGTATTCCCTCTGCATGCAGTGAGTTCTTTATCTGGAATGCATTTAAGTGATGTTTAAAAGAATTTCAAAATCACACTACTAGGCCAGCAATTTTCTCATCACTGTGGCTTCATACGTCAGGCTTCTGTATGATGTATGGCAACTGCCCCTCTGAGGTTGGCCACAATGAAACAGACAGCATTCATATATATATGAATATATATATATATATATATATATATATATATATACCTGCATTTTTTTACCTGTCCTGCCTCGCAGACTGGTATACAATGCGAGGAGCTGAATACCTTGTTGTGCCAAACAGCAAATCAAGGTATTTTACTTTAGCAAGAGAGTCTGTTATATTATTTATTTATGATTTGTCACTGGGCGGGACAGGGGGACAGAAATGAGGATGGGGGGCACAAACACCACATAAACAGACACAATAGAGAAGGGACCACACCTGCAAGAGAAAGGGGATAGGGGGTGGGGACAACAGACAACAACTAAAGGAAAACCACAATTGCACAAAGCAACAAAACTTGCAAGAGAACGGCGTTGGGGATGGGCAGAGAAAGACAACCAAACAAACAACAACAAAATAATGACAAAGAGATAGCCGGCTGAATAACAGCAATAAACAGCTGATATAAGAAAACAACCGAGTGAAAGTGAAAAGGAGAAACAGTCAAGAAAAATCAATGAACACAGCATCACACAGCCATGAGAACGAGAATAATCACAATAGATTTAAAGGAATAACTTAATGAAAAGCATAAAGAGTAGTTCTACCTGTTGATAACCATGGACAACCTAAATTTGTTCATGTTGTCTATGGATGAGTGTGTGTGTGTGTGTGTGTGTGTGTGTGTGTGTGTGTGTGTGTGTGTGTGTGTGTGTGTGTGTGTGTGTGTGTGCATAAGCCTGTCGAAGAATTTAGTTAGTTAGTGAGAGCGGGATGCCACAACCGCGACCCACTGACCCCAGCGGCAGGCAGGAACAGACAGCATTCTTTATAGCACGGCATTGTTGGCAGCAAGCACCAATTTCAACAGAGACAGATAGTCGATTATTTCAAGAATTTAATGCTCTCTGTTGTGCCAAACCGAAAGGAACAGACAGTTTTTACACCCAGTGACCCTAGAATAGGTGTTAAATTGCAGCCTCAGCCCTCTGAGTCATTTCTTTAACATATTGTCTCTTTGTAGATGTCTACAGAACTACATCCCTCCCCAGTCTTTGACGCTGTCCTGCCCAGTGTGCAGACAGACCTCCATCTTGCCAGAGAAGGGTGTGGCAGCCCTGCAGAACAACTTCTTCATCACAAACCTAATGGAGGTGCTACAGCGAGACCCAGAGTGCAGCCGACCTGAGGCCTGTAATGTTCTGGAGTCAGCCAGTGCAGCGACGGCCTGTCAGCCTCTCTCCTGCCCCAATCACGAGGGCAAGGTAAAACAAAAGGACAGAGGGTGTTACATAGTAGTTCAGATCTATCAGAGATCACCCACAAGCTCATGACAATACTGCGAGATCTCATGAAATATTTCTTTCTTATACAGTATGTGTTTGAATTTGTAAGCAAATGTAGCCACAGTAATGTGATGTTCAGTTGTCTTGTGCTCCACTGCACCATCTGCAGGTGATGGAGTTTTACTGCGAGTCATGTGAAACAGCAATGTGTCTGGAGTGTACAGAAGGGGAACACAGGGAACATGTTACAGTTCCTCTGAGGGATGTGCTAGAACAACATAAGTCAGCGCTAAAAAATCAGCTGGACGCTGTCCGCAACAGGTAGGATTTTCAGCGCTTTAATCCAAAATCGAGCACGTGATTGCATTTGGAAGATCTTGGATGTATTGGAAATATAAAGAATGTTAATTTGAAAAGTGTTATTCTGTGTTCATCTTCTCTGCTTTTTTTCTGGCAGGCTACCTCAGCTGACGGCTGCCATTGAGCTTGTGAATGAGATCTCCAAGCAGCTTACAGAGCGGAAAAATGAGGCAGTGACTGAAATCAGTAACACTTTTGACGAGCTGGAGAAGGCCTTACACCAACGCAAGACCGCTCTCATTACTGAGGTGGAAAACATCTGCAGCACTAAGCAGAAGGTCAGAGGTCTTTCTGATTATTCTTTTTGTAATTCATTCAACTTTAAAGGTCCAATGACATGGTGCTCTTTGGATGCTTTTATATAGACCTTAGTGGTCCCCTAATACTGTATCTGAATTCTCTTTTATAAAGACCTTAGTGGTCCCCTAATACTGTATCTGAAGTCTCTTTTATATAGACCTTAGTGGTCCCCTAATACTGTATCTGAATTCTCTTTTATAAAGACCTTAGTGGTCCCCTAATACTGTATCTGAAGTCTCTTTTATATAGACCTTAGTGGTCCCCTAATACTGTATCTGAAGTCTCTTTTATATAGACCTTAGTGGTCCCCTAATACTGTATCTGAAGTCTCTTTTATATAGACCTTAGTGGTCCCCTAATACTGTATCTGAAGTCTCTTTTATATAGACCTTAGTGGTCCCCTAATACTGTATCTGAAGTCTCTTTTATATAGACCTTAGTGGTCCCCTAATACTGTATCTGAAGTCTCTTTTATATAGACGTTAGTGGTCCCCTAATACTGTATCTGAAGTCTCTTTTATATAGACCTTAGTGGTCCCCTAATACTGTATCTGAAGTCTCTTTTATATAGACCTTAGTGGTCCCCTAATACTGTATCTGATGTCTCTTTATATAGACCTTAGTGGTCCCCTAATACTGTATCTGAAGTCTCTTTTATATAGACCTTAGTGGTCCCCTAATACTGTATCTGAAGTCTCTTTTATATAGACCTTAGTGGTCCCCTAATACTGTATCTGAAGTCTCTTTTATATAGACGTTAGTGGTCCCCTAATACTGTATCTGAAGTCTCTTTTATATAGACGTTAGTGGTCCCCTAATACTGTATCTGAAGTCTCTTTTATATAGACCTTAGTGGTCCCCTAATACTGTATCTGAAGTCTCTTTTATATAGACGTTAGTGGTCCCCTAATACTGTATCTGAAGTCTCTTTTATATAGACCTTAGTGGTCCCCCCTAATACTGTATCTGAAGTCTCTTTTATATAGACCTTAGTGGTCCCCTAATACTGTATCTGATGTCTCTTTATATAGACCTTAGTGGTCCCCTAATACTGTATCTGAAGTCTCTTTTATATAGACCTTAGTGGTCCCCTAATACTGAATCTGGAGTCTCTTGACTTCAGATACAGCCCCCATTTCCAATGACATTGAGTTAAATTACAATAACAAAAACAAAACAACACAGAAAAGAAGCAACACCATCATTAGAAAAATAGAAAGACATTGGAAAAATGATTTGATAAATACATTAGCATAATAAGGATGCAAAAGAAAGTACAGTCATGTAAAACGGTTACAGAAGTTTGCAGGTTTGAAATCAAATTTCTAAATTGTCCAAAAGGCACAAGTGAGTTAATTTTAGGAAAGTGCTGGAATTTGTTCCAGGTGTCAGTTGCAAAAGTCAGTCAGCAGCGTGAGTCTGATAATGTCCTTCTGAGTAACAGAGAAGTTCTGTAAGGGAGTGTGGCAGTTAGAGTAGATACAGAGATACCACTGAGTATCACGTCTTTCTTGGAGAGAAGACCACCCAACACTTTAATATAAAATACAATGATAGACATGACCGGTTATGAATCTTCTCCAGGCTGAGTGATAGACTGAGTCCAAAAATGGAAGAGTTAAAGAGGATGCGTGTCTATGAATCATAGCGCCGCTGACTGTCTGCCTCTATCTCTCTGATGTCCCTAGGTGCTTCAAGCCCAGCTGACCTCTTTGCTTCAGGGGAAAGAGAACATTCAAAGCAGCTGCAACTTCACTGAGCAGGCCCTGAGCCACGGCAGCGCCACGGAGGTCCTGCTGGTCCAGAAGCAGATGGGCGAGCGGGTCAGCGCCCTGGCACGGCACACATTTCCTGAGCATCCCCACGAAAACGGACATCTGGAATGCCAGGTAGAGACGGATGGACTGAGGCGCTCCATTCAGAACCTGGGAGTCCTGATCACAACAGGGACCGTAGGCCACACCAGTGTCGCCACCGGCGAAGGCCTGCGGCACGCACTGGTCGGCCAGCACACTACTGTCACAGTCACTACTAAAGACAAGGACGGAGAGCTAGTGAAGACTGGCAACGCCGCTCTGAGGGCAGAGATCATCTCTGCAGATGGAGTGTGCACTGAAGCCGAGGTGGCGGACAACAAGAACGGCACCTACGAGGTTGGATACACCATCCGCTCAGAGGGAGAGTTCACCTTCTCTTTGCTGCTGTACGAACAGCCCGTGAGGGGGAGCCCGTTCCGTTTGCGCGCCGTCAAGCCGTCAGACGTACTGCAGTCGCCAGACGACGTGAAGAGAAGGGTGAAGTCCCCAAGTGGAGGAGGAGGTCATGTTCGACAGAAGGCCGTGCGAAGACCCTCCAGCATGTACAGCACCACCAAGAAAAAGGAAAACCCGATAGAGGAGGAGCTGATCTACAGAGTGGGTGGGTGCACAGCTGGCTGTTACTTATAGTTACTGCTGACTGAGAGCTGTAGGATGTTGTTTCTCTAGCACACACACTGACACACAACTCTGGATAATTTGAATATTTTTTTTTGTCATTGATTATTTATTGTCATACAAGAAAATACATTCATACATTTCAAGTTTCTAAACACAGACACTTCTTAATACACACACACAGAGAGAGCATTCCTATCTCAACAGAAGATATTTTAAATGATCAAATTCTCCCATAATAACATTGTATGTGGCTGAGCATTGTTTATTCTTGCTGATGACAATTCTAGGTAAGAAATGTCCAAAAATGACTCTTTTGTGGCACACAGTTTTTTTCTGTCTGTTCAAACTGTTAAAAATCCCCACTGAGGTGCCGTTGAGCAAGGCCCGTAACCCAGAAAAAAAATAACTAAGAATCACGTTCCAGTGGAGCTGCTCAGTGGCCAGACTGTGGCTGTACTGGGCAGCTTCCAGTAAGGAATGTGGAAATGGGACAGGTCATTGTTGCCAAAGAGAAATTGTTCTCAGTTGACTCATACAAGGTCGAATGCAAGTAAAAACTAAATCTGTGAGATATTCCAAGCAAAGTATAGCAGATCTGAATTGTGAATGATGTTTACACACGCATAACGCTGAAGTAGCCTGATGTCTTGTTGATATGACAGGAACAAGAGGGCGAGATAAAGCCGAATTCACCAACCTACAAGGCATCTCCACCTCCCATAATGGACGGATTGTGGTGGCCGACAGCAACAACCAGTGTATACAGGTCAGTGGCATCCTCTTGAGCTGAAAAAGAATTGAAGTGAGTTATTTAGTTGTTTAGGTCTTTGGGATGAGTGCTTTTTTTCTTTTCTTAGGTTTTCACAAATGATGGCCAGTTTAAGATGAGGTTCGGGGTCAGGGGTCGTTCACCAGGGCAGCTGCAGCGCCCCACGGGGGTCACAGTGGACATGAACGGGGACATTATTGTAGCAGATTACGACAACAGATGGATTAGCATCTTCTCTTCAGATGGCAAGTTCAAGGTAAAGGAAAAATAAATGTCACTGCACCAGTGGTAGAATGTAATTTAAAAAGTATAGTAGGCTACATTTACTCAACTACTGCACTTAAGTACAAATGTTGAAGTACTTCTACTTTATTTGAGTCTTTTCTTTTCGTGCCACTTTCTACTTCTACTCCGCTACATTTCAGAGAGAAATATTTTACTTTTTACTCCACTATATTCATTTGAAAGCTATATTTACTTTAGAAATGAGGATTTTTGCACACAAACACATGCAGTTTATAAAAGATCATGTTTTATATTTTTTAAATGATTAACGTGTTTTGATTGTTTCCGGTTTCTGCGATTTTTCTGATTGAGTACTTTCACTTGTAACACTTTATGTACACTTTCCTGATGATACACATACTTTTAAATGAATAATATTTTCAATGTAGGGCTTTTACTTGTAACAGAGTATTTATACAGTGTGGTATTAGTACTGGATCTGAAAACTTTGTCCACCACTGCACTGCACAGATCCATTATGTTCCACTGAATTACTTAAGTGTCCTCTCTGGCTGTTGCAGAACAAAATTGGAGCTGGGAGACTGATGGGACCCAAAGGTGTGGCTGTGGACAAGAATGGACACATCATCACAGTTGATAATAAAGCCTGCTGTGTCTTCATCTTCCAATCAAATGGGAAGCTGGTGACAAAGTTTGGAGCCAGAGGAACATCAGACAGACACTTTGCAGGTACTGTGTAATCCTTAGTACCAGTACCTATGAGCATGATTAATGATGTCTCTTACAGGAAGACTCACCAAATGATGCTTTATGTATCAGGGCATGTAGTTAGGCCAGATTTACGGATTTTATTTATGTTTCAAACTACGAAAAATCGCACATCCAACAATTCTTCTGTGCATGTGCGATGGCAAATATCATATTAGACTTAAAAAAGGAAGAATGCGCACTCAGCAAGGAGAGTATTCCCTCTTGATGAAGGTCAAGAGGGGCCGAAACGTTAGTTTCTTTAATAAATTGTAATGCTGAGCAAGAGCAGAGTGCAGGACATATCTTTTTCAAGTCTAATGTTGATTGTACACATCTCATTTTTATTAAGTGTATCATCATCTCTATGCACCCTTTATTTCAGAGTCTATTAATACTCTTATACTGTAGACATGCACCTCATTATCATAGTGCAACACAGAGGTGTACACAGGGAAAGGTTCTTAATGCACACTAATGCATGAAAAAGATGTGAAGATGGTCTTCCTGTCTTTGCCTTTCACTGAATTTTGGGGAGAGGAAAACCTTGTGTTAATAGGATTTGCTTGTTTTACTGGAATCCCTCGTTGATATGGCTTCAGTTGTTGCACAGAGAGCAGTATTTCAGTTGAAACTCACTCGTACTTTCAATTTAATTTCTCACTTGGACCTTTTCTTTTCTTTTAGAAAAAAGTGGTGCAAACATTGCACTGGAACAAAAGCTTAGTAAATCTGGCCCTGTTTTCAGTAAGTAATTAATTCCCTGTGAATGTGAACTCAGGAAATCAAACTGTTCTTTTTACATGTCGATGCATCAGCTGTGTCATGTCTCATGTATTGTCCCCCGTCAACGCTCCGAGTGTCTTTGTGTCCTGTGTGTCCTGTAGTCCAAATATAGTGTGGAACTTCCTGTCGCGGGTTGTAAAGCAGCGAATGACTCATTCTCTTTCCTCTCTTTCCCTCTCTTTCTCCTCTGCTGCTTCCAGGTCCTCACTTTGTGGCTGTAAATAACAAAAATGAAATTGTGGTAACAGACTTTCATAACCATTCAGTCAAGGTATGGCTTGTTGCAAGCGTGTGTGTGTGTGTGTGTATTCTTTATTGTACTAGTCTAGTGGAAGACAACATGGCTTACAGGAAACATATCTATACTTAAATAATTTTATCTTGCCAAAGCTACAGTCCAGTGTCTTTTCTCTGCGCTGCATACCCTTTTTCTTCTTTTTTACAGTAAATTGTAATTCAGTAATCTGAATGAAGTGCTAAGAGTATTATCATCATCATCATCATCATCATGGCTGGTGGTCATGGTAATGGCTGCCATTCATTTACCAATTCTTAGTCTTTACGGGGTGTATGTAAAACAATAACAATTAAACAAGCAAGCAATTTAAAATTGCCCCGTTTCAATGAAACAAGAAAATCCATCAAACATAAACATTAGAAAAAAATAAAAATAAAAATAACTCTCCATGGGTTGTTTTAGATCATTTTAGCAATATGTTTTTTATCCTGTTTTCCTTAACATATCTGTATTGTGTGTAATTTTCCTATTCTCTTTCCTGTTTAATCTCTCCTGCAGGTGTACAATGCAGATGGGGAGTTCCTGTTTAAATTTGGCTCCCACGGAGAGGGCAACGGCCAGTTCAATGCTCCCACAGGCGTGGCTGTGGATGCCAATGGAAATATCATTGTTGCTGATTGGGGCAACAGTCGGATCCAGGTTAGCTTGAGAGAACTGTGTCTCATCGAATGCGGAGAACAAATCTGTAAGTACATCTGTTAACTCGCCTTTCCCCTGTGCTGTGTAACCATCCAGGTATTCGACAGCTCAGGGTCCTTCTTGTCCTACATCAACACATCAATGGACCCCCTTTACGGCCCCCAGGGCCTGGCCCTCACATCTGATGGTCATGTGGCGGTGGCAGACTCTGGGAACCACTGCTTCAAGGTCTACCGCTACCTGCAGTAGAGACCGGAGACGGCCATCTTCACCACTGCGAGCACTGACAACGACACAGCCAATGTATTCCCCCGGGTGCAATGACCTCTCCAATACAGCCTTTTGATGTGCACATCCCGGATATAATTAAGTGTGTGATCATAACTTTACCCTCCTTTATGATGTGTATTGAAGGTTGTTTTTTAATGTAGCATCCTTGTAATGGGCATAACGCTATGGACTGGTTTCAGAGAACGTGCAAAACCAGTTTTTGTGTGTTGTACGCTGTTGATGGTATTATTAAATCACACTTTCTGTGAGACCGGACAGGGTAGGATTTAGATTAAAGTATTTAATGAGCCATAACTTGTCCGAATGCATGACTTTTTCTTTTATCTTAATGCCTAGGCAACAACACAGTGTACCCATCGGTTGCTTTTCTCATGAACTAGTTAATGCTTACAGTGAAATGAACAGCGCTACGCTTCTCCAGCAAAGGAATGTAATATTTCCCACATACAAATGTCACCACCATCTGTGCATTGATTTGATGTACGTACTGTATATACATAAATGTATATTGTGTATATTAGATCACTCTGTATGTATGTGCTTTTGAAACACACAGCCGTTTGGCTATTCAGAGAGCAGCAGTCAAATTATTCCAGGATTTTAAACTCGTGTGTATGGCAGCTGTTAAAAAGTGTGCTTTATGAACATACCCAGCACATGCTTAAAATAAGAAGAGTGTCATATTTATTAATGTTAACAGCACAATAATCATTTTTGTTGATATCTGTTGTTTCGAAAGGAAAAAAAACAAAATGAATGAAAAAAAAACTGCTTATTTATTTTATTTTATACACTAGCTCAGCAATTACAAATTATTTTTCTAAATTGATGTGCTTTTTTTCTTCATCCCTTTACCTTAAAGGGAGATTTCACCTTTAAGCAGAATTCCATATCCAATATTCCATATTCCCTTCACCGTCCCCCTCTCTGCCCCATCCCCCCCCCCACCCCATCTGGAAACATTTGATCAGTGTTTGTGCATATTAACAGCTTTTTCTCCAAGCTACAAATCCATCTTTGTTTTCATCTGGGACTAAAAAAAAAGGTTTTCTCACTTGCCCTGTTAAGAACAAATGACTAAAAATTAGAGCTCATAGAATGATAGTTATGATTTTAACAGTTAAAGACTCATATCTCAGGAAATCCATCCAAATTAGACCAGCATGTCAGTGGCACAACTGTCAATATTTTTAACATTCTTTTGATAGTATCAGAGACGTTGGGAGCTTTGTGAGAAAACTGTTAATTGGTGCAAATGCAGTCTGGATCCAAGACCACAAAAATGATCGGGATGGAATATTAATTCAGTTTTACAGTGTTTTATTTTCAGCTTTCACATAGAAAACAGTTAGACAATATGCGGACATTTCTATTGGATAATGTTTACCAGGAAGCTCGTCCATGCTTTAGAATACACTCACTTATGATACTGTTGAGTTTCTGCCTGTATCCTGTAGCAGTAGAGCTGTTGCTACTCTGGCTCTCCCTAGTGTTCATTCTGTGTAATTTGTCATACAAAAACCTAGACCAGGTGAAGAAAGAAAGCCACATCCTGGTCTGACATAATTACCCACAGCACTGTGCTTAACACCCAAACACCCTCAGTCACCCTTCCCCAGGGTAGAGATTTTCCAAGCTACAGGAGCCCAAACATCTTTAAAGAGTCCAAGGCTCAACTTTTTCGCAGATGTGTCTGAAGCATTTTACCCTATGCTGTGTCATACCAATACAAACTATTTTGTTTTCACTATGAATATGCACTGGTAATAAAAGCACATGGTTTACTGAGATGTTGTATATGTATGTAACTACTCATCATGCCTGACTTGCACAGGCACTCAGGGGAATTGGGGATTGGATCTGTGTCTAACGTAATCATTGAATGGGGGTAATGAGTAATTGATGAGTATAGGCACAGTGGGTCCACTTTTTGGTTTACAGTAAGCTTACTTGAAAAAAGAAAATCCAGCACTCCGCTCTGGATCTTCGTCAAGGTCCAGAGGGACCGAAACGTTAGTTTCTTCACTAAATTCTGGTGCTGTAGCAAGAGCAGAGTGCGGGAGTTTCCTTTTTTCCATGTCTGTGATACACGCAAATGCAACTGCACAGAAATGTTAAATGTGCAAATTGTTTCCAGTGGTTTACAGTGAGCACAATTTGAATTCATAATCCTGAAATGAATGAACAGTTTATAGCTTAGTATAAATGTTTTGTATTGCCTTCCACCTCTTTTTTATAGAAGTCCTCATAAATAGCATTTTAACATAAAAGGGACTGATGCTCAATTGGATCAATACATCTGATTTTGAGGCCTTTTCTTAGTCAAACTGTTTAAGGAAATGGTTGGTGAGCAGTATGAAGGTTATATCAGCCATTCCATTGTCACTGCCTTATAACAGCTTCAAGCTAAAACATATGTTTCATCAAAAAACATACAATTTATTGGAAAATTATTTATTTGCAGACCACGCTGTGCTTCTGGTCTATGTTACAAATACTTACAGCACATACAGTATGTATTTCTTTTTTAACAGTAACCGTTCCCAAAACATCCAAATGGTATATTATAGGTAATACATATGTATATACATACATACATACATGTGCATGAAAAAAAGCTCAGAACACACTCAAAGCATTAAAGTGGAATAAAAGAACCACAGTACATTGATACAGTGTTAAACCTAAATCAGCAAGCAAATTGTGCACTGGAAACGAAAAAGCAAACTTGGGGTAAACATTTCATGAAGGTATGATATTACAGGTTGCATAGAATTGTTTTCAATTTCAAAATAAAACTGCAAATAAACATGACATTTATGAAGTAGTGACTATGAAATTAGTGTCTAGCATAGGGGCGGCTGTGGTAGAGCGGTCATCTGATAATTGGAAGGTTGGTGGTTTGATCCCTGGCCCTGCAGTCCCATGTTGAAGTGTCCTTGGGCCCATGTGTAAATATGTCTGAGTCTGATGAGTTGTACGGCAGCCTTGACCACAGTGTGTGAATGGTGAATGGATCCTGTACTATATAAAAGCACTTTGAATAGTTGTTGAGACTAGAAAAGTGCTATATAAGAACAGTCCATTTACATAGTATGAGGTAATCAGATTTTATGGTAATCCTGTGCCTGGATCTGGAAAAAAACAGCAACAACAAAACACATGGAAAGTGTTGATCTTCATCTTCTGTCCACATTCACAATGTTATAATGCAAACATGGCACATAAGTGTATTCTATTTGAAAATCCCAATAACAAACAAGTTATACAGTTTCTAAAGCGAGGTTAAAATTAAAGCAAAATTAAAAAGGGAGATGAAATGATATATGATTTATGTTGGCACTAAATAACAAGCATTGAAAAATAAATAAATACATTTCAAACTAATGAGTCAGGGAGAGGAGAACAGTTCTGACGGCAATGATGATGGTTGAGGGTAAAACACGTCATTCCCTTTAAAGGTCCCATGGCATGAAGATTTCACTTTATGAGTTTTTTTAATATTAATATGCATCCCCCCCAGCCTTTGTTCCCCAGTGGCTACACATGGTGATAAGTGTAAACCGAGCCCTGGGTATCCTGCACTGCTTTTGAGAAGATGAAGCTCAAATGGGCCGATCTGGAATCTAGCTCCTTATGTGGTCATAAGGGGCAAGGTTACCTCCCCTTTCTTTGCTTTGCCCGCCCAGAGAATTTGGCCATGAGAGAGAGACATCATGGCTTTCAAACGAGCAAAGTGGCAGTTGGTGACGGCCACACCCCTAGCCTCCACCTTGCCCCCCACCCCCCTCCTCCTCAATAGCTACAGACTCAGAAATGGCACATACTAAGGAAAGCTCATTGAGGGACCGGCTCTAGTGGCCGTAATTCTGCACCAAGGCTGAATTTTGGGAAGGAGACTTCAGATACAGTATTAGGGGACCACTAAGGTCTATATTAAAGAGACTTCAGATACAGTATTAGGGGACCACTAAGGTCTATATAAAAGCATCCACGACATGTGACCTTTAAGTGATACCTGCTAAACTTGTTAGAAGATGTTTCAATGTTTAAAAAAAAAAAAGGTAACAGCACAGTCAACGCAACGGCGTGTTGTGAGAGGGATCTGGAGTACCAGCTATCGCTACTAAGCTGCAGGAGTCTACACTTAGAAATGAAGCATACCTTTGATTGAAAATAGTTCCTGTTGGAAATAGTGTACCTGGAACTACTACAATAGAACACTATACATTGCAGACCAGCTGTCTTAAAAGTCAATTCAATACTACACACTCCAGTTTCTACACCAGTTTCACTTCTCTTATTTGTTGAAGTGCCATGTAGCAATTACAAGGTCTTAAAATCCAGTTTTTAACAACTAAATATTAGGGGGGGGATTTAACAATAACAATTGGCCATTGATAAATATTATGTTTCATGGGATACACTGTAAATCTCAAACTACTTGAAATGCAGTACACATTTGTCACGGTCCCATTCAAATTAGCATTCAGACTTTTTTTTACAATGCAGTCTCAAAATACAAAAATAAATGCATGCAAAAACATGAGCACAATGTGAAAATTTTCTTTTCACTTGCACGGATGTCTTACAGATCACACAGGACAAAATGTAACAAACATCATAAAACGTCAAGAAAGTGTGACTTCTTAGGCACGCACTGAATCTAAGTACAGGTCGCTATAAGAACAGACATGTTTACCCAGTGTAAGCATGGACAGCGTCTAGATGCAGCAAATCAAACTTACAAAGCCCGTTGTTGACAACTACTACAGTATGAAAAATATCCGCCTGCTCTTCATCTACTCAATAAAACACCAAATGCCATTCAAGTTAAGAGGCATCTTCTGTAGCACCTTTGGAAATGCAATAACACAAGTTATTATTTTTTTTGGATCAAGTGGCATTAAAAGTAAATCAGAAGCTGACGACTTGACGACCAGTGCCTTGGAACAGATGCTAACAAAGCTTGTCTCCTAGTTAGTGTCCGGACCACTCCCTGGCTGTGATAGGGACGCAGTATTTCAAGTAGTAATTCTGAACGGAATCAAAGCTCTTGTTGCTTGTGTTGCTTCACACCATAGACTGTTAATATTAATGGAGTCTCCCCCTGCTGGAATTCAGATAGAATGCAGGTTTAAGGAGTCTCCCCCTGCTGGAATTCAGATAGAATGCAGGTTTAAGGAGTCTCCCCCTGCTGGAATTTAGACAGAACGGAGGTTTAAGGAGTCTCCCCCTGTAGGAATTTAGACAGAATGCAGGTTTAAGGAGTCTCCCCCTGCTGGAATTTAGACAGAACGGAGGTTTAAGGAGTCTCCCCCTGTAGGAATTTAGACAGAACGGAGGTTTAAGGAGTCTCCCCCTGTAGGAATTTAGACAGAATGCAGGTTAAAGGAGTCTCCCCCTGCAGGTATTCCGATAGAATGCAGGTTTAAGGAGTCTCTCCCTGCGGGAATTCAGAGAGAATGCAGGTTTAAGGAGTCTCCCCCTGCTGGAATTCAGATAGAATGCAGGTTTAAGGCACTTCCGTATTTGCAGCACTTTGCCGAACCGGATGCTTTTTCCATTAATATTACACTGTCTATGTTTCACACACAATCTTCGTCTTTTCATCTAAATGTGAGGCACTTGCAAAACAAAAATATTAACTAAAGACTCTCAATCGTCATTGTGTTTGTTAGACCTCGGAGCTGTCACTAAGGGCTTGTGTCACCATGGGCTCTGCGCTGCTGGAGCTCTTGGGTACGCCTTTCTTCTCTCGCTTAGACCGGACCAGTAACACCACCACGATGACGACGAGCACCGTGAGGAGCAGCCCGACAAAGACGCCAATGATCAACACTAGTCTGTCGTCACCGCTCTCTCTCTGGTTGAGCTCATGGGGGTGGACTCCTCTGGTGAAGATCTCCCTCTCTGGGCTGGTCCTCTGCTGGCTGCTGCGGTCCAGCGCAATGTGGAGGATGTTGGTGCCACGGTTGTTGCTCAGACCAATGTCGTCTATTATGTCTGGCACGTCGTTAGCTGATCTCCTGCTGCGATACTGACCCTTTGGAAGCAGATCTGAGTGTTGGCTCATCACATGGTACTCCAGGCTTCTTTCCCTATGCCACGGTTAGCGTTGTCTCGAGAACGGACAGTGTAGATGGTGTGAATGTACCACTCTCTCCCTGCAGACACCTGGAGAAAAGTAACATTGTGTTATTGTTGTTTTTTTAAATGATACCTGTGGGTTGTTTTTATGGCACATCTTTCTGCAGGACACTTTTGTCACTTTGTTATGGTTTCACATGACTGGATGACTGTTTCAGATTGATGAAAATCCAGAGACTTGCCTTTAACTGCATTATCTCACACATCACAGAGTGGATCAACGGAAGTACGTTTCCAGGATAAAGCCTGGAATTTGATGCCGCCTTCCACTCTCTGTGTGTTGCCGTTCTCAAACTCTGTTTCTCTCTGCTTCCGCAAACAACAACGACCTTTAAGCTAGCAATCCACATGCTGATCCATCCAATCAAAGCTTTTCAAGAAAATGTGAATGGTGCAACAAGGCCGGCCTGCTTGGTTCTTTCTGTGAATGATTGTAAAGATTTACAAAGAAAATGTACTTGTAACTTTTAATTTCAAGCTGGAACGTTTTGGGAGCGATTGGTGGGATTGTTGTGGACGTACACACAATGATACACTGGTAAGAGCACATGAAGTGTAACCATGTATCTAGCTCATTTAAATTGCTCCCCGTTGCTGTATTTACTGTATGTACTTAATTTAAAGGTGTTGTAGGTAGGATTGTGAAGATCCACGACTTAGCCAAAAAAATTAACATCGACAACTTCTCAGCCCCTCTTAGTTACTCTGCCTCCTGCACTTATACAGTATAAATGTAGCACTATATATACTACAATCACTGTTAGAAATACAGCTAAAGCATACTGTAGCTTCCCTGCATGGACCCATTTGTGTTGTGGTATTTCTTCTGTACTAGTGTATATCTAGCCAAACATATAATGCCACCTCAAACATACAGTGTGGCCAGTGCGGTTATTGTACAATGGAGTTTAAAAGCAGAAAGGATTTCAGCCATTGGAAAACACTCATCGGCCCTTTAGACAGATTGATACTGACCTTAACTTCTTTACAAGCCAAGAAACAGATTCCCTGACCAGAGGAAGCAATCTGGACTCCATGAAAGGGGAGAAAGTCTAAGTCATACATATTGTATGATTGTGTTATCAGAGGCCATGTCAAGGCCAGCCCACATGGCGATGGTATTTTTCACTCGCAATGAGGTTTCCACGAGAATGTAGAAAGTGTCAGGTTAGTGAGTCTTTTCTCTCGGCTTGTTAAGAAGAACAAGTAAAATATCAGTGGGAAAAAAATCATTGAAGGTCACTGTTACGTAGGGATTTGTACTTTTGAGAGTAGACCCATTCACTTCCCCCTTGGCCTTTGCTGATGGCAGCAGGCTGTGCTGATGCAGTGTGTATAGTTGGTAGGGTTTTTACTGATTGGAACAGCAAAGATTTGGCGGGAGAAAACCCAAGTTTAGACCGCAAACCCAGACGTAGTACTGAAGGAAAATGAAAATTGAGCGGAAGAACGTTGGGGGGCCGGGCCATGTGTTGATCTGGGAATTGGTTTTGTTTGCAATGTAGTCTTGTTTTGTCATTAACTTACGCTGCCGTTCTGCTTCATCGTTGATCTGCATCTGCCTGAACTTGTCAAGCTCACTATTGTTTTGGTCTTTATTTGGTCATTAGTCTTTGTTTTCTTTTTTAACTAATTGTACAGAATTGTATTACAAGCACCTTTCTTGCTTCCTTCCTTCTTTCCTTCAGTTATTCAAACATCAATGGTTACTCTCTGCTTTCTAAGGACGTAACAGTCACTTTGCGTGACTCTTATACTGACCTGGAAGAGAGCTGAGGAATCAATTCTGAACCCATCTGACCCAGGTTGTCTCGCTAGTGCTAACGCGCCGGGGTCATCCACCGCCAGGAAGGCGTTGAAAGCTACACTGCCAAATGATCGGGCCTGGGTCTCTGGCTGGGCTTTGTCCTGGAGCGAGAAGATGACACGGGAAGGAATCATTTTTGGGTTTGAATGGACACAAAGCACATGGGACATGATGACAGATACCATTATGTTACTTACAATTATCTTAAATCTGTAGAGTAGTGATGGAGCATCCGCCAGACAGCCAAACTCAAAGTTGCTGGGGTTGTATTTAGGGACATATCCATCAGCTCCAGTACACAGAAACACTTTCTCTATGTTACAAATAAAGGAGTCGCCCAAGTTCTGCACTGGATCCACCATCACTCGGCCGTAAATTGTATCCCCTGAGGGAAGAGAAATACTGTTTCCATCACTGCAAAACACATAACGTGCACAAACGTGATGGTGTAATTAAAAGTTTTAATACAAAAGATTTCATTATGTACACTGACGCAGGTATCTCAAATGATAATATTTTGCTCAGACACTATTGAGAACAACATTAAAAGTCCAGCTAAAACTACTATCTTGATTTTGGACCGCAGCTTCATAAACTTTCAAGATCTTGTCGAGAGAAGTAAACTTCAGGCTCTTGTAAATGGCTTATTTTGGGAAAAGACATGGAAGTGGCAAAATGGTCAAAATTACACTTCGTGGAACCCTCATTTTCATTTCAATGTTATGCTGTTGAGAATAATAGGAATAATTATGGGGGAACATTTCTGATAAATCAACAGAAATATTCATCACACAGGGCGTTATTTTTAGCTCTGTAGAATAATCTGTAGAAGGAGCTAAGCAATTGTGTTTTTTTGTCATCCACAAACCTTTTAGGGCAGTGTACATTTTCTGACTGCATGTTATTGCCTTACCCTGTGAGAAGGCAGTGTCACTCTCTTGTCCGAAGCCCATGGAGCCGTCTGACAGCCAGAGCGTCCGCTTAGAGAGTAAGATCATCTGCGTGTTCAGACTGAACTCAGCCGCCACGGGGTCGCTAACCTAGAAACACATTAACGCACACAAACCATATTTAGAGACAAAGCCAAGCAAAGTTACCAATATAGACAGCACATACACATGGTCTGATCAATGTGAATATGATACATCTGAAGACAATGCTCAAAAGTCTAAATTCACTGTCTTGCTTGCATTTGCAAATACTTCCAACATTATCAATATTCATATTCTGTATAACCAGACCAACACCTTTGTAAAGCTGTAACCAGCAAGTCAGTGGGGTACTTTCTTTACTTTTTTAACTTTTAGTCAGGCACAATAAGAAATGTATCACGTTGTCTTTATTTCTGGCACTTAATAATGATTTTAGCCAGGAATGATCACTATAGATGGTGATTGGATGCTGGGTTGGTTATATGTTGGAGCTGGACATGTTGCACTGCAGGTGTCGCTAAATGGATTTAAATGGGGATGTTGATTAGAGATGTGTTCCTGTCAGCGTGACTGAGAGTTCCAGTGTTATGAATACTTGATTAGATGGAGTGTACCAGGAGGGAGTTTCCTCTCCAATTTTTCAAGTGATGTAATAACAGAGAGAGGCAAGAAAAATACATGACTTAATAGGAGCTAAGAGATGTGGCTTACAGGAAGTAATGAATGAAGGAGAATTTAAAAAGTTACATTTAGGTTGACAAGCCTTTCATTAACCCCTTCATTCATTACTTCCTGTATGTTACCCGGTGATTCAACAGTGCTAGGCAAGAAAATACATGACTGAATAGGAGCCAAGAGGTGTGGCTTACAGGAAGTAATGAATGGAGAAGTAATGTAAAAAGTTACATTTAGGTTCACAAGTCTTTCATTAACCCCATTCATTCATTCATTCTTCCTGTATGTTACCCGGTGATTCAACAGTGCCAGGCAAGAAAATACATGACTGAATAGGAGCCAAGAGGTGTGGCTTACAGGAAGTAATGAATGGAGAAGTAATGTAAAAAGTTACATTTAGGTTCACAAGTCTTTCATTAACCCCTTCATTCATTACTTCCTGTATGTTACCCGGTGATTCAACAGTGCCAGGCAAGAAAATACATGACTGAATAGGAGCCAAGAGGTGTGGCTTACAGGAAGTAATGAATGGAGAAGTAATGTAAAAAGTTACATTTAGGTTCACAAGTCTTTCATTAACCCCTTCATTCATTACTTCCTGTATGTTACCCGGTGATTCAACAGTGTCAGGCAAGAAAATACATGACTGAATTCTGATGACAAAAATGACATTTTGGTTAATATTTTTTTCCACTGTCCATTAGACAGAAGGCATTAAAATCAGGAGGTAGTATGTCAGGTGTGGCTAACTCTGGGACTCTCAAACTGATTTTGGACCATGCAGTAATGACAGTAGAATGTTACCTTTTGAGTGTCTGTGATTGGAAAAACCCATAAACAAATAAACTGGCTGTACTGTTGATTACGAACAATAAGGAATAAAACAGCCTTTGTGTTGAAAACCCTGGACATTTCACCATGTGTTACACACATTTAAAAAAAATAGGCTGTGACTCAGAAACAGCAGTGGCCTTTCTTTTGTTAGGTAAAGGGCTCACTACATTACTTCCTGTAATCCACACAGCTTAGCTTCATTTTTGAATTTTTTGTTTTTGTTACCATTTGTGGAGCCTGGGCTATCTACAGAGGCTGCATTTGTTTTACAGTGTGTTCAGGGGACAGGCAGCTAGCAGATAGTGAGGGGAAGTTTTTTTACAGTGTGTTCTGGGGACAGGCAGCTAGCAGATAGTGAGGAGATGTTTTTTACAGTGTGTTCAGGGGACAGGCAGCTAGCAGATAGTGAGGAGAAGTTTTTTACAGTGTGTTCAGGGGACAGGCAGCTAGCAGATAGTGAGGAGATGTTTTTTACAGTGTGTTCTGGGGACAGGCAGCTAGCAGATAGTGAGGAGATGTTTTTTACAGTGTGTTCAGGGGACAGGCAGCTAGCAGATAGTAAGGAGATGTTTTTTACAGTGTGTTCTGGGGACAGGCAGCTAGCAGATAGTGAGGAGATGTTTTTGTTCACAGTGTGTTCAGGGGACAGGCAGCTAGCAGATAGTGAGGAGATGTTTTTTACAGTGTGTTCAGGGGACAGGCAGCTAGCAGATAGTGAGGAGATGTTTTTTACAGTGTGTTCAGGGGACAGGCAGCTAGATAGTGAGGAGATTTTTGGGCTATTTTGCTTCCATAACATGACTTATTTCAGACTGGTGGAAGAAAACATCCCAAATACACATGCCAGGGTTTATTTTACTACACTTTGTCTATTTGTGCCTGTAGATTTCTCCTAAATTCACCAAAAGTTAGTATTACATAACTCTTTATTGGCACATTTTTAATATGAAAATTTCAGAAAACTTGAACGAAGAAAAACATTGTCTTTATGTTTAACTGGTAAAGATTAATGGTGATACCTGTTGACAAAAATTCTTCATTTTGTTGACATATTAGAGTCAAAGACTTTACAGAGGTAATTTTGGATACCTCTGTAAAGTCTTTGACTCTAATATGTCAACAAAATGAAGAATTTTGAACCTGGCTTTCTCCAATGTTCCCATTTCTGTTCTGTAAATCTATGCAAATGAGCGCATATTTAGCAAAACAATGCCTCATTTGCACAGTGAAACACAACATTTTAGAAAATTTGTAATACAAAAAATATTGTTGTTATGTAAGAAATCTGACTTTTCAAAAATGTTCTCTCTTAACCCAGCCTTGGTATCACACAATCCTTTGAATTGTACTAATCTGGCTTGAAACATAATCTGATGAAAAATGGCAGAGCCTCACAGGCTCTGCCATTTTTAAGTTCATGTTAACTCTAGAAAATAATATGCTCCATTTATTTCTGAATGCTGGTTGTGCTGACTACATTTCTTCACGAGGATCAACAAACCCTCAAGACTTTTCCCTCTGTAATTTTAGACAAGACAAGGTCACCTGCTGAAAGCGGATGTCCATGTCGAAGGTTAGAGGCTCTCTGGGGTTGCAGACAGGAGGGATGGTGTACTCCAGGCTGGGAGGGGATGTGCAGGGGATCAGCTTCACTGTGTACGTGCCAGAGTAGTCCCGCACCTGAAAAGGGAATTATTTTTGCTTAGGAATTAGGTGTGAAAACAATTAAACTGGCAAAAAAAAATGTTGACTCACAGCAAAATCTGAGACAAATGTCCACTGCTGGATGGGCTGGTTGTAGGTTGGCTCATTCCTCACAAGACTGAGGTTAAAGGTCAACCCAGGGTGGTCCGGGCACATGACCATGGAGGTGAGTGGTGAAGCTGTGGGAAAATACATCAGTTAAAGAATACGTAGATTCAAAAGGTTTTGTGCATTCAAGTTCAGTTGCAAGTTAAAATACTTGACTGACAGACCATCAATTTTAACTCGTGAAAAATATGATTTTGAAAATAGAATTATAGTATATCTTGAAATGCATTATCACAGGTACAAGCTGAGTAAAATCTCTCCTACATTAAACATAGTCTATCACTTTCAACAATTATTTTTGTTATAAACAATTAAGACTTGCTATTCAGCAGCATCTTATATACAATCATATTTAAAATGTTTAATATATTATGTTAAAATCTATTATATGGCAACCTGTACCTGCATGAACAAACACAAACAGGCCTCTGAATCGAGCCTCAGTGCGGAAGTTGACTACTAGTCGTCCCTGGCCATTTATACGCATGCTGGTTGGGTACATGGCACCTGCAAAGACAATCGCAGGCGGTTTTAATTTGACTTAATTACAATCCCACATTTAGTCAACATAACACAGTTTCCAGTAGTCCTCAATTTTATATCACAAATCCACTGCTCAAGTGTTACCTTGTAGCTCAGCCTCTGGTGGGCTACCGATACCATCCCTCCATAAGATGGCAGTGTCGTACACAAAAGTGAGCCTCAGCTCAGACTGTAAGTCAAAGTGCTGCCATCCTCCTGCTCCCACAGGGGAGTGGAAGACATAGGACACGTGGAGCGGGACTCTTAGGGTCACATAGGACTGGACCAGATTCAACACCTGCGTGAGAGTAAAAACATGAAATCATATTTTACAGATTCATTTAGCCTTGTTATAAAGGTATGAGGAGGAAAACAGCAAGACACACTGAATAAAGAGCATGTAAAATACCTCTGAAGATAAACAACAATTTTCTACCATTATGACTGATTTAAGCAAGGTCAGGTCTGAATAGTGCATCAGTCCACGGATTAAATGGACTTGGTGACACATGTATTAGCAGACCCAAAGCCCACTTTCCTGGGATATCACGCCGATAATGGTAACTTCAAATAGGCGTCAGTAAGTTCACTTGATGTTCCATACATCCTGAATGAAGTGCAATACCTCTGGAGATAAACAGTCTATCATTATGGCTGATTTGAGTTCTGTTTTGAATAATGCTTCAGTCCACGGATTGATCGGAATTGGCGAAGCATGTGTTACACAACTTCAAGTAGGCTTCAGTAGTTCCCCTTATGATGATATATTTTCTAAGTGGTCATGGAGTCTAACAAAGTACTGCAGTTTTTTTCAATTTCACATTTCTAGCTCTAATCTAGTGTGTATGTATTGCTGTAATTGGTTAGCATAAAAAACACAGAATGGCCTACATTTACATTTGTTGGGGATATTGAATTGCTCCAAACTTCCCATCTCTAAGCTGCCTTACAATGGTTAAGGGATTCCAAGTGGTGAAAGTGGTCAGAGGGAGAAGTCTCTGGTATCTGTACTTTGTACTCTGACCTGTGAGAGCCTGTGCCGGCTCTGTGTTCATGTGGCGACGTGCCTACGCCTCTGGGCGCTGAGAGATCAGGCAAATGATTTGCAGAATGGCCTTCTGACACATCCTGCTAGGCCTTAATGAATTCCTATGGTCCTGTTAAGCTTGGGCACTAAGCCCTTCTCTGTGACACAACACTGGCCCCCGGCCTGCACAGAGCTGTCTTCACCACTTAGAGGCGCACTCAGGTCACAGGGCACCCACAGACAAAAGGCCCTTTCTTTTCTTACATATCCTGAAACTGAACCTGTGATGTCTATGCATCTACAGTCCATGTTCAGTAACACGGTCTCATTACAGTTTGTGAAAATGGTCATGTTATTTTTAATCTATTGATTTGTGTACACGGACACGTTTGTCGTTTTTTTGTAGTGGTGAGCACAAACTTTACTCTAATGGATTTCAAGTTCTCCTTTTTTTCGTGGTGGTCAGTGCGTATAGGGAAGCATCTACACGGAGGTTGGGTTTAGGAAAAGAACAACGGGGAAATGAGACGCCCCACATGGGAGACGGCCGCAGTCTCTGGGGTTACAGGACAACGGGACGGTTGGGTTTAGGAAAAGCCAAAACAGGGATATGACACAGTCATGTTTGACGCGTCCACCACCCCAACCAACCTCCCTGAGCGGAGTTTTGGCTTTTCACACGCTTTGCCACAGTAGTCGTGCCATGATCACAAAACATGCTTCCCATTCAAATACATTAAATATATGATTTGTACACGAATCAATAGATTAAATTAAAGCTTGACCATTTCACAAACTGCCGTGAGACTGGGTTGTCAGTAACCATACAGTTATTTGCACGACCTGAATGAATGCCATTGCCCCTCCCTTAAAAAAAACAAACAATAGGGACAAGAAGAGTTTTTTTTTTAATTATTATTATTGTGATCTTCAGGAATGACTTTGTCTGAGTCGGGTCAGGAACTTCAGGCACGAGTGCCACCACTGGCACGCGATGGCTCAACCAATGGCACACATGCATCAAGTGTGCAAGAGTGGTTTTTGGAAATGTTCCCCTCTGCATGCCAAATGACCTCTTTCCTAGCCACTGGCAGGAGCACAGCCTGATATTTACAGTAGTATGATTGACTTTTCCCCCATTTCGCAAAGACCCGCCCTACTCTGCCTCTGATTGGCTTATACTCGTAGCACTCTTCACAGAATGCGGCACAAAAAAAGATACCACTGCCTGGTTGGGCTCCGTAGATGATGATATATATATATATATTTTTAGAAATGATTTGATTATCAATGCGGTCAGTAAGTGAAGTGCTCACCATTAATGTATATTATTGCTGTGCATGCAGCAGTCTTGCTTACTCGTAAAGACATGCGTATTACTGCCACATTCTCATTAACATCATGTGGCTACAAGTTCCACTTGTTGAGAAAGATTGTTATCACCTGGGTGCTCTCTTTGTTATTAAAATAACCTGAAGCCAGGTAAAATGAGAAACTCGCATTAAAATAACAAACCAATATGCACTATACACTCCTATTCCTGTATATCTACTGAGACAAAATATGCGAACAAGTGCTGTAGGGCTTGAATTTATAATCCTCAGTAGGGAGCATAGCGGAGGTTTTCACCATGCAGTGCCTTGTGCACTTTTACGACCTTTATAACACTCTACCCTAATTAACGGCAAGTTACCTAACAGTGGGTTTCCAAGGTGAATGCAAATGAAAAAGTCTGCAAGGTTTGAGTGTCAGGAGGACACAGAGGGCTTTAAGATTTTCTTCCTTCCAGCTCCACGTTTAACAGCTGCTGCTACAATGAGCACATTGTACACGTAGCGGAACAGGCTAATGCAGATTGTTATGAGGCTGCTGGTTATTGACTCGCCGTTTTTACAAGGCAAGTAACAAGGAGTTGAAGAGAGCAGAGTGTCGGGTTAGTCATTACTACAGACTAACACGGGTCTCCAGACAATAATAGATAACTCCACAGGCGTATATTTACTTTAGGATCTTTAAAGCAACACCAAGTAGGCAGAAGCAGGGTTTTAATATGCCTGTAAATGATTGATTGGGATTGAAAATCCAGGTGGATTTCGAAAAGAAAATGGGACCGGAAAAGACCAGAAACTGCTGAGTCTACATTCCTATTGTCAAGGGGGTCTGCTGCTTTATTGAACTCGTTGCTCCTCATGTCTAGAGACGACAAAAGGGGTCAGAGGTGAGCTAAAGCTCAAAGGTGGGGCTGTTTACCTGTCCATCAGTCCCGATGGTGCCTCCACAGTCACTGAGCAGCTCAGACATGTCGAAGTAGCTGGTGAATTCCCACAAACACGCCTCCAAGTTGAGGTTTCTGTAGAACCGTAGTGTACTGGATCCCCTGAGGGAAGTGCTGTATTGGTAAGAGGCTGACTCGCCGATCACTTCTGGATTTTTGGTGGCTTCAGTGAGGAAGCCGTAGCGAGTCTTGACCTCGGTGTAGTCCAACAAATTGGAGCAGCGATGGTTGCCAACACGGGTGCCGTCGGGGCTCAGCGTGAGCTCGAAGTTGGACAGGGCTCGGGTGGACACTACAGGCAACATACCTGGGGGAGGAAACACATATGGCAGGAAGATCAAATCAATTGCTAACATGGAATAGTCAAAACTGAAGTCACATTGTCAAAACTCTATGCATTCAGCGAAACCAAAGTCTATGTCGACCAAACTGACTAATTTTTCATTGCTTTCACGCAAAATGCATTCAGTGACCACATTTCCCAAAATCTATGAACCCTATGAACCTTGTTCCATATACTACAGTCAATAAAGCAACAAGGTCTTTTTTATTCTTTAATGAAATATTGATTTATGTGAAAAATCATTCAGTCAGTGCGTTATGAGTGACGACGTTTGCTTTCTGAGTGAGAGGTGTTGCCAGTGTTTTGATTCAACAGGCTTATTTTGAGACGGGCTTATATTTTGAGACAGGTGTGAAGTGTTGGCTTGAGTGAGTTTTAGATACAGATTTAGTTTAATTGGCCAAGATACTGGTACTGATACTGATGTTGGTTATGCTGACTATGTGATGAAGAGTTTTTAAAAAGTGGCTTCATTTTTGACGGATGCTTTTTAGCGACTACTGTAAACTAAAAGACTAATGAGTTAAGGTTAATGAGTGACATATGGGACCAAGACTTTCTTATCTCTGCTTGATAGGGGTTTCAAACCAGCAACCTTTGTCCAAGTGATATTTCCACTGATGACAACTATTCTGGACATTTAATCTGCTGTTCTCACCATCAATGTGGGGCATGGTGACGGTTAGTTTGATGAGGTTGGGGTGATCTGTGTCTTCTGTTCCAGTGTAGCGCAGCTTGGCAGAGAAGGGCTCAGCCCCCACTGTGCCTGCAACACGAGGCTGGCACATTCCTGCAACCACGCCATACACAAACAAACATCAAACGTTTTGTTCCCCCTAACTATCCTCCACAGAAAATTCTTTCATGTTTCAATTCGGAAAAGCAAAATGCAGCCAGCAGCAACTTATTGCCTTTTCCATGAGAGAGAATAAACACTTCAAGCTAGAGAGTGAGATGCACTCACCCTCGTCCATGCTGATGGACACTATAGGGCTGCTGAGCTCCAGACCCTCATCCCCATTAGTGTTCACGCCCCTGGCGGCACACTGGACCCTGGAGCCAGCCTGAAAGTAGACTGAATCCAGAGTGATGAGCTTGGAGGAGGTGAAGAAGGTATTAAAGTCAACTTCCCTCATTGGGCTAGTGACGCCATCGGGGCCGGTGGGGGCGCTGACGAGCCAACGATAACGAGTCAGGGTGTTGTTGATATTCTCGCTCACACAGATGGAGCCTGTTTTGTCATAGTCTGGGTACTTGGGGTTACAGGCCTGGAAAAGAGACAGAAGAAATTGTGCTTGTGAGTGAAATGCGCCCAGAAAATCACTGCAATACACTTGATGATAACTAACAGTAGCTGATAATTAAGCAAAGTGGGCACGTCAGCTAAATACTACCTCATTAACAGTATTTACCTGTAAAGCTGCACTGACAAGAAAGTCTTACTAAATGAATCATTGGCAGAGTAAATGACATATTCTGAAAGTATGCTACTAAGTATTTATTGGACTATCACTTGAGACATACAGTGACACAAATGACAGGGTATCCGGCCACAGGGAGAGAGTCGGCAGTCCTGTCGATGTCATCGTAGTGCAGCAGAGACACCACTATGGGTACCGAGGGGAAGGTGACATCCGCCATGCTGTTGGTCTCCTCGATGTAGATTATGGCTTTGCTCATCTGTGGATTGACAAGCAAGGGCAATTAGGAGGATGTTCACAGAGAAGGTAATTGCACACTTGACAGTAAATGACATGTTAATTTGACGTTATTTTCACCTTTGTCTCTGCCACCATGTTTTCATCAGGCTTCAGGTGCACAGTGAACGCCTCCCTCATTTCTCTGACACTGTCGTATAAAATCTCCACGTCCACATAGTGCTCTGTGTCACCCTCTTTGAACACAATTTCTGCAGAGAAGGGAGATTTTTGATTAATATTTTGTGAGCACATTTCAAATAAATGCTGTTCTGAGAAAAGTGAAAGTGCTATTTACCCTCAGATATGGGATGGTAGTCCTCCCCAGAGGTGGCAGATCCGTCCTTGGTGTGAACTCGGACAACAGAGACCTTGGAGGTGTCTCCAACACGCAGCACTGGGATCTTCACCACCGACACTTGGCCGCTGGTCTTCGGCTCATTCACACTGAATTTGGCCTCTCCAAATCTAATAATCGCCTCTGGGTAATTATGACACATAGTTTCAATCATGCTGTTAAACTGTAACTCTAACATTACAGCAAACCACAAAACACTGTAAAAGCCACTGTGTGTGCAACTTTCAGTATTTGCAGTTCCTGGGGTGATGTCATAAAAGACACTATAGCAGATCTTTGGAAACAGCAACACACAGACCAAACCAGGCTTTAAACTTATGTAAGGATTCTGCACATGGGGGCATTTAAACAGAACTATTGCAAGGGACAACTTATAACCGCAAAACAAAGCATTACTCACTGTCTGAATTGTCTTTTATCTTGATGACCGTTTCATTCTGCCTTCCAATAGATGCTCCAAAAGGAGAGTCACTCTTGGGGTTTCCCAACACAAGACGGAGCTCTTCTTCTTCCTCATGTTCTGTGTCATCAACTAGTACCAGTACACAAGGCTTTTCAATCTCTCCTGAGAAAAGGAAAAAAGATATTGGGTGACATGTCCTTGCAATTGAACTGGACAAGTAAAGACAACAAAACCCATGCAAAGGGACGTGTGCTAGGTTTTACAACAGAACCTGGTAAGAAGGTGATGATAGAACCATCTGTGTTGGGCCTCTCATTGAAGTCCATCATGACCTGGGCTGTCCCCTGCCG
The DNA here is from genome assembly GCA_026937815.1 of Etheostoma perlongum. NCBI lineage: Eukaryota > Metazoa > Chordata > Actinopteri > Perciformes > Percidae > Etheostoma > Etheostoma perlongum. The sequence continues at coordinate 5,103,386 of CM049373.1, forward strand.
ACTGTAACAGCGTACTGTGGACTTGTAGCTAATATCTCCACTACGGTATACAGTAGCTGAGATCTGCCCAGCGTTCTCATCGCCCACATACACAGCATCACGGAATTGAACCTTTGGCACTAGAAGAACATAATTAAACCCAATATAATAATGCAGTGTAAACATCTTGAATCATGAAGTATACTCCTTTAAATGAACTTTGATTACAGCCAAGATTTTTTTACTCACAGTCTGAAACAGAGTCATTGATGAGGATGGTAGTCTTGCTTGGCTCCCCGAGGATCCCATTCATGGGCATCCGGAGTACCAGTTCAAACTTCTCTGGTCCTTCCAGCACCGGCTGGCCCAGGTCATCCAGGATGGTCACACGAAACGTCTGCATGTTGACCCCCGGTGCAAAGTCCAGATTCCGACTGATCCCAACGTAATCCGCACCAGCTGCTCCACAGCACAATATAGGTCAGGAATGTTTCAAAGAACATGGTGCTTATGGGAAATAGTGGATACAATACAAATGGACTAAAGCACTTAATCTCATTTCGATAGCAGTTCTCATGTTACTTTATAATTCATTTGTGAATGTCAGACAGCGAGCAAGATGTGTGCTGACAGTTATGTGCATACGAGTGGGTTTGCACTTCCACTACTCTGCATATGATTAGATGCTAGTTATTACTACAGTTATCAGGGGGCAAGGGCAGAGATGTTAAGAATCTGTACAAGAGGGAGAAGACTGCCTGGGGGCTGGAGATAATAGAGCAAGGCTTGAGGAGATATAGCCACCGGTCGTATACGTATATCAGATGTCTAGAACGCATAAGTCCAACAGAAAATGCCTTGACGTCTCTCCCCCTAACCTTAAACAATGTTTACATTCCCCAGTTACACCACCTAACATTTCAAGCTTTAACATCACCAGTGGACTCTTGAGCTCAGGAAAACAAAAAGTGACAGGGTGATGACTTAAGTCTATTGTTTCCTGTGGTTTACATTTCTCTAAGCGCTAACTAGTCAAAGCTGTCAGAGAAAGGTGCCTCGCAGGGACACGTACCCTCAGCCGAGACGGGATCTGTCTTTCTGGATCGCACTGTGACGGTTCCACCTTTGGAAAGATCGGTCCCCGTCCTCCATACCTGCACCTCCACAAAGCCATCACTCTCGTCCACGTGGTAGTCAGTGTTGCCAAAGTAGAAGACGGGAGCTGGGAAGAACAACAAAGCAAAGAGTGAAGGATATGTGGGGGGAAAAAGCACATGGGCGGATGTAATCCATAATCATCTTTTAGCTGGTTCACAATAACCGGTGAGATGACCTCTGATTACAGGAGAAATTGAGAGAAAATGTTTCCATCACAAACACCAGAATGTCATCAACACTGTAATTGTAACACTTTTTTTCTACATTTCTACATCTGTATTGATTCATTGACTCTTAAAAGATGAAAATCAACCTGAAGGCAGAGCTGAGTTTCCTGGTTTGGTTCTGGGTGGAGCTGAATGGTCTGGGAGGCAGACAGGAGGCCTGACAGGAGGTCTGGGGGATGTAGAGATCGGTGTGCCAGCCCAGGCCTGCCTGACTGCAATTAGTATTTCTATGAGCTGAGATTCCACTGCAGCCAAACTCACCCACTATTTTTCTATTTAACCCTTTCAGAGTATATTTTCTCTCATGTCATGCTGCTTGTGAAACGCTTCCTTAAGGGACCTCTGTATACGAGGTGCAGACAGCGACTGCAACACTGTAAGACCTGCCATCTCAAAGAGACAATTTATTGACTTTAACCGCAGGGAGTCATAGTCCATAAGAGCCATACAGAAATAACTTGAGCAGCCAAAACCATTTTTAAAAGAGAAGTTGTTTTTAGTTACGAAATGCATACATTCTCATAATTGTTCAAATACATCGTTATGATAACTAATGCAAAAAGTCACGGCTGAGCAGCTAAAACCTTGTGCTTTTGAATCAACTGTGACCAAATAATGAATAAATTAAGTGAATGACTATGGCCATGGGCAGAGTTGTGGTTTCCATGACAATGGAACTCTGCACCCACAAAATGATACTTAGCTGCTTCTCATTACACAGTGTGCGGCAAAAAGGAGGGTGGGGATGTGGAACTGAGCAATAACTGCTGGGAAGAAAAACAAATGCATACTGTTGTAACTGCGTGATGATAATGTTATCTAATGAAACCAAAATACAAGAGCAGGAAAAAATAAAGGGATTCAGTGTCAACAGCGCTGCCAGGCACAATTAGTGATGAAGAAAAATGTCATTATTCCAAGTAATTTGAGTCTCAGATGATATTGCATATTTTGTTGCAGTCTGCCTTGTAACAGCTCTATATTAACAAGATAAGACGTGTACTAAAAGGTCTTTTTAGGCAAAGCCTTTGTGGTTTTCAGAGGAGCCACCTCTGTGGTTCAAGTACTATCCCCCCTAAGAGCAAGCAAAGGACAGCAAACTTTTACGCTTTAATCTGTCCTGAAAGCACAGCCGGGACACTGAGTGCTGCATCAAGAGGCTTGCAGCTGCCAGAATTTCTCCCCACAGAGAAACCAAACAAAGATGGTTTTGGCTGCCTGCACACAGGTTCCCCAACAGGAGTAATCAGATCTACTAGCCGGAGGACGGCAGCCAGGAACTCAGACCCTGTTGTACTAGTCCAGTAATCAGATAAGGTTTGTGAAGTAGACAAATAGTGAACTTCAAAGAGCTACGGCCCATTAACTGAAAGGTAAACCAGTGGCTCCTGGGCACCATCAGCCCAGCCAGCAGCAGCCTCCTACACCACACAGTCCATCTAAGGTTACTTGAATGGAAATGGAGATGATCCAGATTTAGAACTAGCTATTTTGTACATACGTAAGGGGTAATCACTTTAATTTCTTTAAAAAAAAAAAAAACTAATTTAACTGATTTATAAGATTAGATTTTATATAGTTAATTCATGACTTGTTAGGATTGTCATTGAGTAGCTTAACCACTCACTTTTTGTCTTAGAAATTAAAAATACAAAACCAACAGTAAGTCAGAAATAAGAGCACCTTAGATATGTTATGTCAGACAATTTGTTGTGCAATAGGCCTGAACAACATAGTCAAACTGGGGCGGCCTCTAGCTCACCCAGTAAGAGCGTTTGACCCATGTACCTAGGCTGAGTTCTGCAGCGGCCCAGGTTCAACTCCGACCTGCGGCCCTTTGCTGCGTGTCATCCCCATCTCTCTCCCCCTTTCATGTCCATCCACTGCCACTATAATAAAGGGAAAAGCCCCCCAAAATATAACAAATGCAGTATCTTCGCTGTTGCATATGTGTGAACATAGAATAAAATAAAAGGCACAAGGAGACACAGGCATCCCGACGGGGACTGTTACACTCCCACTGACTGTTTGATTCTACTTGAACTTTGCATGACATTCCCACAGCGCTAAGTGGCTTCTCTAATGGCGAGATTCAAGTGAGCCCTGGCAAATGTGTGCGAAAGCATAAAAAGTGGCTCCGTGTTCAATACAGAATAATCAACAATGTTAACTGTCGACAGCTGATAGAAACATTTACATTTTCAAAGGAGGCTCTGGATTGAGTGTCTTAAAGCTGTTGATTAAAGTCAGCACCTTTCTACTTAAGTACTTTGGACATCTGTTTATATCAGAATGAATGGAAATCCAGGTGAGACATAATGACAGGGTTTGTGGGTTCCCCCTTATTTTATCCTCATCCAGGATATACTGCACATGCACGAAACCCGCCCATCTTTAAAACAGCTTCTAATCATACCTTCAGAACCAGAGGGAAATTTACAGGCAACTGACACAAGACTATAAATACACGAGTGAAGACCTGCAGTACAAGCATGTCTCATGTCTTACAGCCCCAGCCGCCAAGACATTTTCACGGAAGCACAGTTGATATCAAACAGCAATTATCTTTGCAAGAAAAGACAAGTTTCTCCGAAACCATGGTAGCCCAACGTGGAAACTGTAAGGGTGTGGATGTTTATGTGCAGATGGTCTGCTGCTGGGAAAACAGCAGGTATGCTGAGGATAGCAGCTGTCCATGCATACTGTAGAATGCTTGGACAGCTTGTAAACTTTACAGTCTTGAGTGCCAAGTTGCCAGAAGTTTTACCTTTTATACAGAAAACAGGGCAACATAACTCATGTCCCTCTTGTAAAAACTGTCAACATTAGCAATAAGCTTGGCAGAAACCCACTTTCAGCAGCAGCACCATAGTATCATGTAACTATTTTGCATTAGTTGGAGGTGTCGGTGTGTGTGTATGTTGTTGAGAAGAAGACAGAAACAAGAGTGGGAAAGGCTATTAGGCTGTGTGTTGGATATCTTTATTTGCAACATAATACTATAACCTTTTGCATACATAGTTTCCCACTAATCACCATAGTCCGTTTTATATTTTTATTGACCAAGTCAGTTTGTACTGCCTCATTACTGCCATTATTTTGATTCTGTTCACCAGTCCTCTTGTGTCCTTACTTGTTATATTGAGTTCTTGACTTCTGTTTCTCTTTTTTACTTGATTCCTCTCAGGTCTCAGGTTACTTTATTGGTACCCGTGGGTAAACTAGGTTTACAGTCTAAGAGGCAGGACATCCTTAAAACTTTGTAGAACACCACATAATATGCAACACTCCAAACATTAAAACATATAATAGAGACAGTAAAACATGGCTAAAAGGAATAGAAAACTGTACATCACGAAAGTACGTTTTGTGCAAGTAATTCTTATTCTACAGTTTGTTCAATAGAGTGATTGCCGCTGGGACAAAACTGTTTTTGAACCTTGTAGTTCTGCAACCAGGGACTCTTAGCTTCCGTCCAGAATTGAGATACTGGAATTCCCTGTTCAAAGGGTTTTAGGCTATCCTGTAGGCTAACTCCTAAGATGGCCATAGCTATCAGCTGTAGTTGTTTAGCATACAGGGATGTGGGGTACAACTGGGACTCCGCAGTCAGCTTACGTGGCCATTTTACAATTTGATTTAGGCGATTCCTGTGCTTAACTGAAACACACCCAATCAATGATGCTAATGAGAATGATACAATGGATACAATAAAAGCATGATAAAATTTTCTATATGAAAATGGTCCAATTTTCTCAAGCAGTATAGACGCTGTTGTCTTTTTTTAAAGACAGCTTCACAATTCTCCTGGAAATTTAATTTAGAGTCGATAATTGTCCCTAGATATCTATAGGATTCTACAAGATCCACTAGTTGACCATATATATTTGTGGAGTTTTACTAAAATCAATGTACATATCCTTTGTTTTCCTTTATTGTTTGTTTTTACGGTAGCTTCTTCCTACCCCTTTGTCCTCTCCACTTTAGTTGTCTCTAGCATTAGCCACTTTTACATCGGAGTGTCTACACGTCCACACGCCTCCTCCAAAAGCATGACAGGATTCACCTGGTAGTGGGCCGGAGGTAAATGACCTGCTTGGTGCCTTTTTTAAAACCCATTCCTTCCAATCTCTGTACATGGTGTGTAGTATTGCTGAAAAACACCCTTATTGTGTCAATAAATTAAATTAGTACAAGACCAGGTGACACATATAGGGCCTAAGGCTTACAGAGCTCATGATCTTTACCTTTGTACCTGGGTCTGCTGGGTTTTTACTGAGCAGACTACCTGAAACAACAGCAGGGATTGAAGGTGCAGGAGGCAGACTTTAGGAGATACGCTGTGCCTCGCTTGTAAAGTGGACAAGAGCAGGTGGCAGCAGCCGGGGGCGATGACAAAAATCCTCTCTCAAGCCGAATAGTTTCCAGCAGTCTTCAGGCTGAACAGGAAGTCACAGTAACACTCAAATCCTGTTAGGTCTGATTTTAATTTAAAAAATGTTATCAGACCCATATACAGTGAGGAAAATAAGTATTTGAACACCCTGCTATTTTGCACGTTCTCCCACTTAGAAATCATGGAGGGGTCTGAAATTGTCATCGTAGGTGCATGTCCACTGTGAGAGACATAATCTAAAAAAGAAAATCCAGAAATCACAATGTATGATTTTTTTACTATTTATTTGTATGATACAGCTGCAAATAAGTATTTGAACACCTGAGAAAATCAATGTTAATATTTGGTACAGTAGCCTTTGTTTGCAATTCCAGAGGTCAAACGTTTCCTGTAGTTTTTCACCAGGTTTGCACACACTGCAGAAGGGATTTTAAGTGGGAGAACTTGCAAAATAGCAGGGTGTTCAAATACTTATTTTCCTCACTGTATTAGCATGTACACAGTCTCCAGTTGTTTTTATTAAGACAAAGTAGCTGTCAAAATGCTCTACATGCGATCTGTTGCTGATGATCCGTAATCTGACTTCTAAACCTCACCATCAGCCATCTGTACAGAATAAGCCTTTAAATCAGACAAATGGCAATTAAAATCCCTCCAATTCAAAATCAATAAAAAGTTCATATGAAACGTTATCATGTTGAGACAATTCTGAACCAATTAGCTTTTAAATCAGCTGAGAGGCAGGTGTTTCCCAGCATGCTCTGGGTCCGCCTAGGTCTTGCAGTCGGTAAAAAGCAACTGTGCTGCCTGCGTCAAAGAACTCCGGGCGCCTTGTTCTCGTGAGGTTATCGTTGCCTACGTGTGCATGACGTCAGCAAGTCGGGATCAAGTCACACACAAATCTAACCGACATGCAACGGGTGTCAATCACCGGTGATAAATTCTGCGCAGACCTGGCTCATCTCGAGCGAGCCTAATGATCCCTCCCGACCGTCACACCTGTGTACCCTGACAATTGTGTTTGTTGGAGGCACAGCTGTTGGGAACTGAACCTGCATGAATCTCTGTGACTGTGGGCAAATATTGTAACTTTACACTGCCTACTGTATGTATGCCCGACAACTTGTTTCTTTGTTTGCATTCTCAGTGTAGCATTTGTTAGGCACACACAAACGCACTGTGTACCATGAAATGACTGTCATCCATCATATATCATGTATGCCAAGGTAACTATCCCTTAAATATCTGCTTATATTATAGTATTGATGGACCTGTTATTAATCAATTAGCAAAAGGGCTTTTGATTTAAAGGAATTTTGCATCAATGTGATGAAGTACTCGTTTTTTTCGTATTTGGATTAGCTAAAAATTGACATTTTCAACTGATTATTTTAATTGTAAATGGTTTTCTTAATAGAACACAATTAATTACAACAAAATACTGACAATGCAGCAAGCAGTGATTGAAGATCACTGATTTAATGACTGCAGTTCTAAGGATTAACATAAGGCATATAGACTTGAACATGCATTTAAATAAAAACTAAATGGCAAAGAAGTGCACTACTGAATTATGGGTGTATACATGGGGGCACATAAAGCAAATGACCTCAATTTAATACTATTAAATGGTTAGTTTCTGAATAAATGGTGTAGACCCAAATATGTAAAATGGGAAAAGTCTGAAGACCACCCAGTGGGGTTTGGTTACACTTACCTTCTGAGATCAGTTGCTAACAAAGTTCCATCAGAGGCAGAAATAACAATTCCTGTGCCATGTTAGAGCCTGGTGGTTTTCATTTCAAACTGAGGTAATTTTAATTACTCTCTCTCTCTCTTTTTCTGTCTCTCTCCCTCTGCGGGTGAAGGTGTGCTAATTAGAGAAAAGAATGGTTTGTTTGGAAAGAACATTCCTTTTCTTCCATGGCACAGTTTTTTTTAATTTATTTTACGAAACCTGATTATTACTGCAGCAAAGTTCAACTCATTAAGTTATAAAAACTATAAACATTCTCTATATAGATTCCCATAACTTGTAACGGTAACATCAGACATTTGGCAGACAAAACGAGCTCTGCCTCCAACTGCACTTGTGTGGTTTCTTGCACATGCTCATACCTACGTAGGTGGCCACACAAGGTGTATGTTTGCACCGCGCAGGGAGTAGGCAGTGCATACATTGGTGCCCTGTGGCTTATTTCAACATATTGTGCTACTCTGGTTTGCTGGCTTGGAAAGGAGACATTTTGCTGATGTGCTTTTTTGCTGATATCAGTTGTGTGTTAAGCTATTTGAGCCCACAGTGCGGTGTAGCCGCTGAAAGCCCTCCTGGGGAGCCCTAGCATAGACCTTATGCAGGCAGGCCCAGGTGCTCGGCCAGCCACCGACTCCTTCCTCCCATGTACACCCACTGGACCGCTACTGCTGCAAGAAGGATGACAAAGAAGGATGTGATGCCCCCATTTACCTCCCTTTCCATATATAGTGGAGTTAGGAAAGGAACCTGGAGTATGTATGTACTTACAGTACATTCAATACCAAGCCAGGATAGCTAATGAATCTCCTGCTGCCATTCTACTCTTCCAGACAGGAGATTGATTTCCCCCCTTCATGTTAGAATTATTCAGTGGATGCAGGCAACCTAAACACCTCATGCCCCTTTGTGTTTGTGTGTGAGTTCACAGGTCCTCTTGTCATTACAATAAAAAACCAAGCTGTCGGACAATAGCTCGAGGCATTGTGTGTCTCAACGTCACTGAAAGTCTTGACAGCAATGAGAATCCCAATTTGACAAAAACAACACACAAAGAATGTTTCCACAAAAGGAGGCTGTAGTCTGGCCCTAGCAGATAATGCTGTACGAGGCAGTGGGCACCCTTGTGAGTTTGGTTCTTTCTGACAGCTGACATAAGAAGATGTTGATTTATTAGTCACTCAGCCACCCTGACAAAGCCAGAGGCACAGGTAACATGATTGCAGATAAAGCAAGAATAATGCAGAGTATAGACAGCTAACGTTGGTTGTCAGTCTAAGTCAAGTTAATTCCATAAGCCTTCTTTTCTCCTCTTTCTGTGTGATAATAATACTGACGAGATCTCATGTCAGGAAGTCTCCTTGGAAATCAACGTTTCTTAGTATATTTTATAATGAATTGACTTTCCAAGCTACAAAAATGTGATTACTCAGGCAAGTCATTGTTTGTAACAGTTACTCACTGGCTGACTCTACGGACCAGAGGCAATCATAAAAAAAGAATTTGCCTTCCAACACTATGAAAAAGCAGCAATGCATGAACCTGAACATGCTATGTATAAGTAACAGAAAACCGTGCCCCACTAAAGGAGTAGTTTCTCAAACCATTAACCCTTTACCTTTGTTTTTCCGAGACTACTTCTAAAGCAATCTGCAAGTTGGCTGATCGTATCTAGTACTTCCTAATATGTATGTGCTTTATTTGTCGGCCTCCCTGTTTCTCAAACAACCAGGACCTTTATCCTAAATGTAAATAACAAGCAACAGTATGTGACAGAGTCAGACGGTCATAGTAAAACAGTTCTTCTCCGAACAATGAGCTCTCTGGCAGTTGTAAAGACATGCATGACTTGACATGCATGACACCATTAGAGTTAGAGCCATCCATAATTGGAAATGTAATAACTGCGGCGGTAAGAGACTGAATGCCGTGAGGACCGACTGTTGTACATCCTATTAAAAACCTGTGTCTCAGCGGCTGCCTTGGCAGTGTAGAGTCAGTACTGAAGATCAGCGGAGGTCAGAGGGCCCTGTACTCACTCTCAGGTTAGACCGGGCGAAAACTGCTACAGACAGAAAAACATTCCAGCCACGTAACCTCAGTCAGTGAAATTCACTTGAAGTTTGCTTCGAATCTCACAGGAATATAAGAGGAGAATTACGTGTTACACAGGCTGGAAATTGCTGCTGCAGTAGCCTCGAAGACAGCCTCAGCACAGGTTCATGGACATATGAGTCAAATCCTTATGGCTATGATATGATCTAAAAACCTATCAGATGTCTGTTTACATTTCTTGTAATCAGACTCTAATTTTGAGTAATTTAAGCAGTTGGAGAAGCTAACTTACTTCAATTACATTACTCATTTCCCAAATGATCATGATTTTCTGATTACTTAAACCAAGATTTAAATAACTGAATGCTGAATTCAATATTGCATCTTCACCCCAATGATGTAGCTTGAAAGGGTTTTGATTCAAGAAAAAAAAACTGCAATCACGCCATTTTTTTTTTTTTTTAACTCTAGTGTTGCCCGGCTGCGATCACAGACTGCAGTGCTTCCGGAGATCGTCAGAGCGATAGGGAACTAAGGAATGGCCGTCAGGTGTTGGGGAACAAAGAGGCGTCAGGAAGATATGGGAGACTATCAGCCCTCCAGTCTGAGCCTGCAGATATGAGATAAAGGCTTTGCCTCCAGGAAGGAGGCTCACGGACTCAAAACGCTTGCTCTCCGAGGCATTGTCAGACAAGCACAAGCGCACACGGAGGAAAGGAAATACAAGGAAACACATATTTCACATGCATACACATATTTGCCATCTGTCCGCCTACCTGCCCAACTCTTTGAGTTTCTCTAAAAAATATTTTTCACTTTCCAAACTTTTTCAAAACAAATTTTCAGCCATTTGAGCTACCAGCCATAACATATACACAAATACGGTAACACCTCAAACTAAATCCGATAAAAGACATTCACGCTGCCTTTTGTTGAGGCTTTAATCAGAATGGAAAAACCTTACGTCTCTAAATGCCATGAAGTGATTCCTGCACAGACTAGTTGACACCATATTGTAATCCATTTCATACTTATGATCAGTGAAATGTCATCTTACCATCTTCCATATCGGGAATGATTGTGATTCTAGCTGCAGGGAACTCTGAGCCCAGACGGCCCCCCATGGGCATGCTGAGGGTGACATTGAAACTTTCCTCGTCTTCATACAGTGAGTCGTCAATGATCACAACCCGGCAGGATTTCTCTACCTCTCCCTTGTCAAAGCGCAGGATGCTGCGATGGTCCTCAGGCCGGGAGATGTAATCAGAGTAGGACAGCACTGTGGTGGGGACCGTGCCTGTGGCCGAAACTGAGTGGGCAGAAAACATGATTAGGGAAAGCAAAGTTAATGATCCAGACTCTGTCATAATACAGTGTGTTTTTATATGAAAAATCAAAACATGAATATGGTTTTCTTTCCCCCGAAAAATTATTTTTATGAACAATGTGCGTCTGTGTGTCAGGTTGTCTTTTAAATACCTCAACAACCTTCATCTGATCTACTTCACACCTGGCGGGTGAGTTGCTGGGTACCCAAAGAACTTGGTGTTTGAAATTTGGAGCAGTTTGGACAGTGTTGATATGAATAAACTGTGAATAAAACTAAGCGGCCGCACAAAAATGCAGGGGCGGGGCTTTGGGACATATAGTCAACGTCTTCCGAAGCACTGCTGTCCCAGATTAATACGCCCATTTGTAAATGAATACTTCAGTTTTTTCACCTGCGTGTTTTGGACGGCTGGATATAGCCTTACTGCCCTTTACAACTGATCTTTTCTTCACTTCCCTCAACGAGCACAAGCAGAAATCCTACAGGTTAGGAACATAGTCACTCTGCCTGCTCAAATTGTAAGTTTGCCAACTAAATTACTTTATATAACACTAATAACGTTACTGCGGGCAAAATACCTATGCTAATTAAAACCATGCTTTTAATGTTACTTTATAAGATCCTATATCCACAACTCCAAGGCATAGTTCTTGTGTTACCTTGCTGAGTGTAGCAGATGACCATGAGCTCCTGACTGGCATCTCCTCTCCTGTGCACCGGCACAAGCAGCTCCCCAATGTCCTCCTCTATGTTATATGCAGCTGAGGGTATGAACACTGTCGACTCTGTACATGAGACAAATCAACCACATTAGACCATTACTTTGACATACTGCGTTAATATTATCGGAGTAAATTACCTTTATATAATCTTATCTGGCTTTTGGTACGAGGAAATCGCTTGTGTATTATTGGTGTTCTGGCATATTGAATGTGATAAATTGAATGTCAAGTGAATTTAACTGAATAATCAGAGTTGAGGAAAAAGCATCAAAGCATATGTGACAGTATTTGCAATAATATCCTTTAATACACATGCTTGCGGGCGTTGCAGCTTACACACTGGGACCAATGACAAGCTCTCATTACAGCTCATCTGATGGTGCTTCCATCACGTTTAATCAAAACCCATCTACTGTTTATTCATCTGCAGCACATATTCCAAGCCAGTAGGCTTACAGCGATACACAGAAAACCACAGAGAGACGTAGATGATGTTATCTGTCATTTAATGCGGTTTAGGAAAAGAGTATGGATTCCTTGTGTACTAATCAGCGTCTCACACACTTTCATATAGGAAGTCTAGTTGCCAACATAAATTGGCTAGAATAAAAAGGTGTGTTAATTCGATTTGCAAGCAGAGACATGTTAAACAATTAGTTTTTTCACTCAACAGTTTTACTGGCAGCTCTCCATCTCTTTGTCTCCTTCCTTTTCTGAGCTGCATATGACAACCCGAAAGGTAATGAGCTTTCAACATTTTCAGCCCTGAAATCCACCGAGCTCAGACGGAGGCTTTGTCTGCCTCTCAGTGAGCATCATGGTCACCAACATTCAGACAGTGTTGACCTGTCCTTTTCTCCCCTGAGGACCAGGATGATGTAGCCACTCTTCACTTCTTGATTCAAACGCTAAGCTCATTTCAGTCTGAGCCGCTTTAGCCTGTCTGGTGTGAAATCATTTATTTTTCACAGTTTCACGGTGGCAGCCCCTAGGCTATTCTATTATTCCGCTCTCAGTGAAAAACAATAAAAAAAATACATTTTTGTATGAGCCTTCAGAGTTTATTTGACCTTGCGAGGCCAAAATCTTTCAAACTTGTGAAACCGTAAACAGTATAATATATGATAATGGACATATGGCTTCAGGAAGACTGTCTGTTCACGGCATAAGGAAATACAAATTCACATCTCGCAGAACGCTAGCTGCCAGTTTTGTTGATTGCCCTCCAGAGACTGGCGTTTTGGGCAACAATGTTCCAACTAAACTTGATTATAAGCATACATTGTTGACAGCAAATCCTTCCCTTTCACCCAATGAAGCCCTATGGGATGAGGAGGAGCATTATCCATATTTATACTTCTCTACAGTAACTTGGCTCTATCACAGTCAAGCTGTTTCTGCCGCTCATCTGTTCTTGTAGAGCTAATTTCAGATGCAAGGGCAGTCAGCTTGGTTATCTCCATATATCCTTTTCACCTTGTTTATCTACACTTGTGGAAAGAAAAATACTGCCCATAAACATGGCTTGCTTTTACTCATTATGTAGCTGTTTCCATTATTAAGGTTGGGTTCACAATGTTGTTAGTTCTCTCAGCATTCAGTCTTCATGTAAATATATATTTGTATTTAAAATATGCCCTCAGAAGCTAGAAAGAAGGATTAGCCAGAACATGATAACAGCTGAGATGAGATGATTCACCTTTAGGTACACAGAAAAGAGTGCACTTTGACAGAAACACAGTTGAAATTCAGTGCCTTCCATAAGATATTCCGGCCATTACTTAAGATGTAGATTTTAATGACTCTGTATTGGTTTATACTTTCCCTAAAGTGCATTGCCTTCTTTCTCTGTCTTTAAAGATTTGTCATTCTAATGTACCGAGATTAAAGATGCCAACTAGTTTATCATGGGTGTGCAGGCCATTGAGGCTGCGACCCCTTATTCAAAATATAACTGACATCTTCATCCCTTTCTACTATGGATTTCTTTCTGGATTTCTTTCTGTATGATTGTTGAACATCTGTGCAAAACAATGTCCCAGTGTTTTAAGACACCCAACATCAAACGCTAAACAATATTTCACATAGCTGGAAAATGTTCTGTTGTCAAATTCTATTGTATTTTGACCTGAGTGTGTTGCATTATAGGCAATAAAAAAACAAAAAAACAAAATGCAAAAAGCAAGGTAGTTTGCCATTATTTGTTTTTTTTTAAGAAGGAACTTATTTAATATCACTAAATCTAAGCACAATCAACATTCTAAGCAAGATAAATGAATGTAAACCTGTCATTACTGACCATCGTCGGGGTCTAGGATCTCCACAGTGGCCAACTGTGGGAATTCTAGGGCTGCCATCACCGGTTCAGAAAGAACAATCTGGAAGGTCTCTGACACTTCATACTCGCTATCTGACAGGATCCGGACCCTCCAGGTGGCCTTGGTCTGGCCCGGGTTGAACTGCACCTGTTTCTGTGATTTCCCCTGGAAATCTTTGTCCTTTTCTGCAGTGCCATCCTTTGTGCCTATACCTTAGAAAAGACATGAAGAAAAAAGTAGTTATTATAAAAATCAGGTAACTTCTGCTAAACCTGTGAAAATATCAAACATCAGGCATATCAGAGAATGTATCACCTTGGTCAGGTACAACCATTGATATACATTTTCAGACTGATCTCATGAAATGGCGTATTTATGTCACCCCAATTCGTATGCCATTATTGGCATGTTATCAAGACGCATACACGCTTTATCTGCATGTTATACATAACACTAACTTATTAACTTTAGTTGTACAGTTATTTTTGGACATTGATATAGAAAAACAGGTCCATTTGACCCATGAGGTTTAAACAACATGAGGGTTAGCAAAGTCATGATTTCATGTTGTTAATTTTTCACATATACAGGCACTTTTCTTGAAACTATGCGCACTCTGTGAATCTTGACGTGTGACTATGAAGGGACAAAGTTAAAAAGACATCAATTAAAATTAAAAAGACGCACTTTAACTCCTGTTTTTCATCGTCTCTGGAACAAGGAAAAAGTCACGTCCCAGTTGGTCTAACACTGGGACAGTATCTGCCCATCTTCTGGCTGCAGTTTCCCACCCCGAGTGTTCCAAATGGCCTAGGTTGGAATAAAGCCAATTAACCCTTATGTCCGCCTAGTTATGTTGCAGCTGTGGATTGGAGGCTGACTTGCATTGCCTGACCTTCGGCATGCGAGCTGTTTGATGGGGCTACAGTCTCTATAGCTGTGACAATGGCAGGCTTCCTGTCGAGCAGGAGCACTGAAGCTGCTGAAATGTCACAGACCCTCTCCATTGTCTTTCCTAACTGGCCACACAACAAGCAGCAGAGGTCTGGCAGTCAACAGAAAGGGAACGTCTGCATACTCCATGGCAATGCTGTAGGCTTCCACAAACGTAGGAAATACTAAATAAATGAAGCTCGAGTATGAGCACCATAACAAGAATAAAAAAATACATTTTTGTTTGTTTACAACCTAGGAAGGAAGAAAGAGAAGATGAAAAACTGAAGTACCGTAAGATTATAAGATCTTCAAAAGACCACAGACTGAGAAATGCAGGAGTTTGGGCTTTTAGGAAAATTACCATTCTTCTCTTTGAATATAAAAATGGTGGGCTTTGATATGCAAGTACAGACAGAAGGAGAAGGCCCCTGCACATATGTGCTGAGATAAAATGGTCAAGCTCAATGGAGCTTGAAAAAACAGCAGTCTTCAAAGACTAGCTAAGAGAGAAAAGGTATGATTTGCTCTTAACTCTCATGCACAATGCCTGGATTGGATGGCCCAGATCACTCACTCACTCGGAGGCTTAGCGGCAGGTGGGCTCGCTGTAGCCTCCGAACTGGTGACACCTGCACTGTGCGCATTGACCAGTGAACCACCAGTGGGCTTCTCTGATCAGTGTTCACTCAGGCAGGGCTGGGCAAGAGGAGATATCTCCAGTCTCCATGAGAAGGTACTGGCCTAGGATCAGTCACTATTGCATCCCACCGCTGAGGCAGATGGGTGTCAGACTTCTCAGGTGGCCTGTTTATGTTGCTTCAATAAAATAGTCTGCTACTTTTCCTATCCTGTCTTTAAAGCAGCTGAAAAAAACGAGGGACAATCCAAATTATTACTGTGAGAAAGTAATGAAGCTGTTGTTTTGTTTTACCATCGGTGAGATACATATATCTGCTGGCAGTCTGGCACACGTGGGTGCTCAGTATTTTTCATGGGTGCTTAGTATTTTCTGTGAGTGCTCTGGGGCTCGAGCACCCGCTGAGCACCCACGTGTGCCAGACTGCCAGTAGACTACATTCATTTAAGATTAAACCTTGCAGTTGGTGCTAAGTGGAGCGTCTGTCATAGTGTGATTGATTATGTTGCTG
Source organism: Etheostoma perlongum (assembly GCA_026937815.1). NCBI lineage: Eukaryota > Metazoa > Chordata > Actinopteri > Perciformes > Percidae > Etheostoma > Etheostoma perlongum. The sequence goes on from CM049373.1 coordinate 5,119,408, forward strand.
TCAGTCCCCTGCTCCATTGTTTCTTAATTTCCTACGAAGCTGATCGCGGTTACGTGTCAGATGAACTTTTCATCTCCAATCCTATCTGTATTTGTGAGAAGTGGCGCTGTCCCGAGTCCTGAGTAAAGCCTACTTTACAGCTTTATTATCGAGTTAATAGGCATGTGTGTTTGTGTCGGCCACTGTCCATTTCCTAAGGTTCCGAAATGCAAATGACTGCATGACTGACTTTTTTGTAAAGGGTGTGGGCCCGTGAGCACCCACGGAGGAAAACTTAAACCGGCGCCCATGGTAAGACAGGGTATTTGTTTTTAGTTGTGTACCTGCAGGGGGAATGCTGCAGAGATGTTTTGAAGCATGTATGAGAAAAATAATCCATCTGATTCATGCCTTGAAACCAAAATTAATTATTAAAGATTCAAACATACTCATACACATGTTAGGTCCCAAACAAGGGACCTAAGACATTAATGTAATAACACACCAAAAACTTTTTTGGATCAATCTTTAAATTAGGTCTGTAAAAGTTTTTCTTGGCAAGAAATTGGAAAAACTAAGACTGACAGAAGGGGGGAAAAAAAGAAAAAAAGAAGAATCAACGTCTGAACATGTACTCACTTAGTGTAATGAGAAATGGACAACCTATAAGCTTTCACCAATTGTGCATTTAGAAAGAGAAAGTTTATTGCTATTGGTATCCTTTGAGGGCGCTGTAAAACCAATTTAAATTGCAGCTTCTTTTGTGTGCTTTCCATCACCGGCATGGAGAGGTACATCCCCCTCCCTCACCCATTATCATTCTCCTTCATGCTGCCTCAATCATAAGAAAACGGCCCTCTGAACAGCTATGGTTTGGACTTAAAAGCACACAACACTAATGTTGGACGTTATGAAAATGCAAGGCATATTTTCTCTGGGCACTCAACACAAAGTGCATCCAAGGTTCAATGTACCGCTACTTTAATTTATAATGTGGCCATTAATAAAACAGTAGCGATGCTGTAGCAAATCAAAACAAAGGACAATTATGTGATTGCTTCTTCATCAAGCTCCTTATACAAGATATACTATTTAGTTGTTTAATATTAATTTGCAGAAAGATAACTGAGGGGTTATTTTTTCAGTTTCTTCTGTTCTTGTATGAAAATAAACAACACATTAAGCGTGTTCTTGTTATTGCAGTTACTTACTTCTCACTGTGGATTATTATCGACTCTATCTGCCGGCATATTTGTAGAGTATGTGATGATCTGCCTTGAGATGTGTATTTTTAATATGAGAGGCAGAGATTGCGCATATACCTATACTGTGCAGTGTGAGGCACTATAAAGGTCAGACACATTTGCACATCACGTTAGTTAGTCTGGCGCCCTGGGGCATACAAATATAAAGTCGACGGTAGAGCCAACGTTTCCGTGGGTTTTGGCCTTTAACATCAGCTCATTACAATCACGCCTCATATTTATGGACAGAATAAATGGCGGCACTAAAAAAGGCCAATGGTGCCACTCATAAATGCTTACAGCAGCTTGTATTTTTAAACAGTCTTAACAGATATTGTCTGTTTAGTTCCGGCCAGTAAAAGTCCAAGAACTAACATTTGGAATGGTGTCTTTAATGGCCAACAACTTTGGGTGACCTCTCTTCTGTGCGCATGCAGTCCTTGGGGGATTGTTCTGTGCTATTGTGTGATTGGAACGTAAATATTGACCAGAGGAGACAGGAAAAAGGTCTAGACTTGTGTAGTCCGGCCCTCCTCCATATGGCGCCGAAGGAGGGTCTGGCTACTCCACATAGTATTTGGGGGTTGGGAGGAAAACATGCTCTGGTTTATTGGCATTTCTTTAAACCAATCAGAATCATCATATTTAATTTACACTCTGTTGTTATTACACACTACACACAGGCCTGAACTACACACACATGCTCAGGTCCTTTACATACACTAATGGAGAGATGTCAGAGTGGGGGGGGCTGCGAATGCTCAACAGGTGCTCTGAGCGGTTGAGGGAGGTTTGGTGCCTTGCTCAAGAGCACCTTGACAGTGCCCAGGAGGTGAACTGGCACCTCTCCAGCTACTAGTCCACACTCCATACTTTGGTCCGTACGGGGACTTAAACCAACGACCCTCCGCTTCCCAGTTAACCATAGTACCGAAGAAATTCCAGAAGCAGAAGGAAACGGAAAATACACGTGAAAAATCCGGCAAAATTTCCTGTGGCACCGGAGCAATCCCAGAAGTGGAACGTCAAGGATATAGACCACGACCTGTGTGACCCTAAAGGGTGTCTAGGCCAGCCTTAGGCCTCCTGTACACTGCCTGCGTGGCGTGCACGTGTTGTTTCTGTTGCGTGGCGGCTGCATGGCGTTTTCTTTGTCTTCGCATACCAGAAACGTGTCCGACGCGGCACTGCTGCTAGCCTAGTCTGTACCCATGTATGTTTCCCATTGATAAAATGACATACGGGGAGAGAGTTGTGGACATTTACTGCACTCCAGCAGTAATATACTTCATGATAAACATAAATATATACAGTATACTGATTTGATAACAGCAAAGACAAAGTCTGCAGTATTGACGGCCAAATATTTTGTTCTGTGTTGACAGGTGCAATATTTGAAAATTGATTTATATCTGCATTTATGTCATAACCTAGATTCTTTCAAACATCAAAATGTCATTCTGTCAAATGTATTTGTGTCAGAATGACCTAACATCTTAACATCTTTTTGTATTCTATTTTGCCTGTAAACGCTTCCAACACGCTTGAGACATGTGTGTTACGCAGGCGGTGTGCAAGCTATTACCTGTTAATATAACATGGGAGCTGAAATAAAAACGGACACGCCACCCAGGCCGGGTGCAGGAGCCCTAAGACCTGTTCTAAAATATATCAACGTGTGCAAGGCTGAGCTAAAAGTAAACTGATAGTAGGTGTTCAAACAATAAAAAAGACAAAACACAAACAGCTTGAAGGAAATCAATATCTTCTGACAAGGAGTGTCTGTTTTTCATTTTGAGTTTGAGTGTTAGCTATCAGGATACCTCAAAGTTGGTGTAAATTAGTCGCTGAGCAAAGCAATAAGTGAGAATATGGTGTGGAGGAATATGTCCAGTATGTCACTACAACCCAAAAATATATGCATATATTCTTGAGATCTGCTTAGAGAAAGAAATCCTAGTATCCATGTAATATGTTTTATATTTTAAATTACATTTATTTGTTTTATCATTATTATATTTTTGTTGGTGTAGATCTAGATCCAGATCAAGATAAAGATCCACATTTCAGTTAATACAAAATAGAAATGAATGAATGAAAAGTCTGCCAATGATCAGGACCACACATAAGTCTGGACATTTTCTGTAGCTAAAATAAATAAATACTATTCAGAATGTTGAATGCTTACTAATGAAGGAGGTCTCCCCCAGGTAGCCTCGCCGTTTCAGCACCACCTCCAGGAACTTGACCTCCTCGTTCACCACGTAGTGTTGCTTCTCCAAAGAGATCCAAGCCCAGTTCAAACGGAACTGCTGGTTCTTCAGTTTGTTGCCTCCTGCAAACAAATACAGTTGATCAAGTTAAAGAAACTTGAAACGGCTCCTTAGAAATTAGCAAGAAAAATTCAAATAGCCTCACTGAAAATCAATAATCCAAAACATGTTTTGAAAATGACAATAGCTATTTGTTTCTGGGGTGGCACAGGAATTTTCAACACCCTTTGGAATAATTTCTCGTTAACCTTTAGGACTTTATGACTCAGAGACAGCACTCAGTGGGAGGTATGAGGGGTGTGCAGCCCTTATGCAAAATGTATAGAGTTTGTACAGTCCAATTACGTCATTCCTAATTAAGATAAAAGGTGTCTGTTTTCTGTCCGAACTGGGTCATTTTATCCTCGCCCTTTGAAGTTGGATTGAAAGGCCGAGGCTACAGTCCTGGAGGGCATCGCTGCTACCGTTTGACCATAAAGACTCAAAGCAGAGCCACATAACACAGGCATCAAACACATACACTACCGGTCAAAAGTTTGGGGTCACTTATACATTTCCATACCACTCCATTATAGACAGAATACCTGCTAATTTGGGTGGGGGGGGCTGATCTTTAATGCAATACCTACATTGCCCATTATCAGCAACCATTCATCCAATGTTCCAAAGGTACATTCTCTGTACTAATCTATCATTTAAAAATAAAAAAACTAGAAAAACATTGGAGAACCATTTTACTATTATGTAAGCACATAATGTAATCTGAAAACGGCTGCCCTGGTTAAAAAAAACAATGCAACTGATCTCAGCTGGCATTCTGTCTACAATGGAGTGCAATGGGAATTTCTATGTGACCCCAAACTTTTGACGGTAGTGTATGTTGCAAAGATGTACTCACGCTGACTCCTACAGAAACCACAGCACACTTTAATTTACGTTTGCTGAGCGCTGAGTAGCAGTCCAAATAATTATCCACTAATTCCCAGAAATCTGCATGCATCCACCGGACTGCACAGTGCGAGCTGCTGCCTGCTGCTACAGATGACTGAGCCACTAAGCATCTGGCAGTTCTGAAAGTGGCGGGATAAAAGTGAGACTGCCGGGAGGGTGCAAGCCCATTGTTCAGAGGTTTCAGAGTGTTGCTGTTGTTTGTGTTAAGTGCGACTGAGAGTCTCTATCCCGCCCCACCCTTGTGGTTATGCTCAGTAAATCTGTTAGGTCCAGCTGACCGCTCCGCTGTGTCCATTTCCTTCCTCAATGGGCACAGTGCGACCCATACAGATTCACCCCGGGTGTTTCATTATGTGTGAGGGTGCATGCATTTACGTGTGTGTGTGCGTGTGTGTGCACATGTGAAATGTCGTCTTTCCTTTGGTCTAATAGTGTACATATTTCCTCACAAAGTAAAATTGCGACTCAATATCCCGACATCAATGCCTTTTGACAATACTGAGCTATAACTGGGACAAAGTCAGCGGGACACACAAGGAAAACGGGGCACACAAATGGTCCCCCCCCCCGGCTCATTCAAAACCAACAACTGATTTAAATCAGTGAGTTGAATAAAGTTGGTTAATCCATAATGAACACATAGGGGTACTTTGATGTTTTCTACCAGATAGAGGAAATGTTTTGAAGACTTTGAATGTATTGCGATGCTATAGAAATATGCTTTTCCCTAAATCATCTTTGTAGCTCTGGTTTGCCGCAATAATGGGCTTTGTCAAAAATGCTGGAAAGAAGAAGAAAACAGAAGAGCAATGCCGCTGTTCCTTGAACTTGCAGATTCAGGTCAGAGTGAACTTCAGACAGACTCTGTGATGTCGACTCTGAGCTGTAATAGGGACAAAATGCAGCAGAAACTGTGGAGCTTGAGCATGAGAAGAGACGTGAACCTGTTAAATTGTCTCTCTCCTGCAAAATGAACTACATGTTTTAATCTTTTAGATGTGTCCATTTTATGAAATTCTCTTTAACACAGTATTTCGGAAAAATAATTGAATTGAAAATAGGCTTTTTTGCTTTAGGGACACCACTTACAACAAAGTACATCAAAGTTAGTCCCTGGTTTAGTCCCTGATTTATGACTCAAAGCATTGTTTCCTTCACAATTCCTACTATGAGAAGAATTTGTCGCAGTATATCTATGGAAGTCAATGTGGTCCTGTGATAACTTTTTCCTAAAATGTCTATAGTCGGTGTTTGTCTGCTCCCTGTTTATGTGCACAACCCAATCCTCTGTTAATTCCAAATAAATTGCTGTTTTGTGTTTCGCTATAATTTGCATCATAAACAGCATGAAAACCATCAGAGGAGACATGCACTGAATACAATTACAGCAGGAAGAATGTTTGGTAAGTCAATATGGAATTAATAATATGTGTAAAAAATGACACAATTCAATCTGAAACCTAAAAAGCTGTGTGCAAAGAAAACACATTTTTATAGGGTGAAAAAGTTTTGGCAGATCACTGTGTGCTTAAAGCAACAATGCAAAAGTTTACTTTTTTAAAAGGAGAACACGTGTGCTTTGTATGAAAAAGTCTCAATTGATACATTTTATAACTCGTACATTCTTGAGGTCTACCACAGTGTAAGATTTTTTTGCTTCCTGTGTGTTCCACATCATTCTTCTGGAGACAGGTGACCTGGGTATGACAGGACCTCCCTACTCCATTTGGATTAAAGCCAGCCACATGGCACGCATGCCACCGGTAAACACTGTTTGTGTGATCTCTGAGTCGTGAAGGAAACCGTTCTCCGCTGAGGTAATGGAAACTGAGAAGGTCTTGGCTATTTATCTAACTTCACACGCCGGCTTAGGCTTTGTAATAACTATAACACAGCGGAAACACTTGATCTCAAGCATAATTGATCAAAATCGAGAATATAAATATGTATCATCATCTCTCTACAATCAAACACTCAGACAGGGACATTTTAGAACTGTTTATTTCTGGGATTTATCCCAGATACCTCATACATTTCAATAAAAGCATGAAATGGTTACATTTTGCATAATTAGCAGCCTACACGTCAAGCTAAGCCTCAAAGAGGCAGCTCTCCCTTTCAAGATGAATCCTGTAAAACACCTGCTTGCCTTTAACAGTATTCACAAACAGGAACAGGCTCTATTCATTATTTATTTTTTTCATCTCTAAGATCTGAGAAGGATACATCCAGCAGCGTTTTCAAATCTAAAAAAAGTAATTTATGTTCACAGTTTATGCTACACACAATCCCACTGTGACATAAGTAAATATTGAGTTTAAGAGGCCTTCAAGTCTGCGCAAAGCTGCATTGTGGCCTTCAGGGACCAGGGGAGTGGAGGTGCTGGTTTCCAGAGGACCACTTCACTCCTCCAGATTTCTTTCTAATTAAGATAAGCAGGGGTTGGAATAAGTCCACTTCAAAGAGGCCCCAAGGAAAACAGCGGAGTTAATCTTTACCAGCTCTCACAGCGCCGAGACAGAATTTAGTGAACAATATCGGTTTCTCTAATGTTCACTCTTTGCACTGCTGTGCAGTTCAGTTCACAAACATACATCATTTGCAGTGACTACATTACATAAGCTAAGGTACACGAACTTTATATTAGACTGTATTTCTACTTAATATCTATATTCTCATTAAATTCATATGATAATAGCAGGAATCCTACAAATCCCATGGGAAAAATAATTGATTCTTAGATTCTAGAATGATTCGATGCTCAATTCTGATAAGTTAATATGGATCGTTTTGTTTTTGCTTTTTTTAAATGTGTTGACTTTTATTTAAAAGTTACTGTCTCCAGACATCAAATCAGAAAACAGAGTGACTGAAAGAGGATGGGATAATGGACAACAGCTTAGAGGTTAGGCAAGAGTGCCAGAAAAAAAACACAGAAAAATGGCAAGAAGTACAAAAAAAATAAGTTTTGTATACATACACATGGTCTAATAAGACATACATAAAAGAATTAGGCAAAACCCACAAAGGCTGTTCATCTATTTTATTATATTACATCTGACCACCTCATGTTTTATGTTCTAAGAAGCCAATTCTCCACCTTTAACCATGACTGAGCCTCTGACATGGAAGATCACTGTGAGAGAAGGTGACCTTCACAAGCATGTTTAAGGCTTCAGCATGGAATGACTATATAATAAACACCACATCTAACAAAGTCAAATTATATATATATATATATATATATATATATATATATTTTTTTTTTTTTTAATCACGCATGGAAATGTACATAAAACAATCTGAATCTGGATCGAATTGTGAGGTGCACAGAGATTCCCACTCCTACTAGTCATCTTAAATTATTGGACTGCCTGCCTGTACTGTCTTGTTGACACTCGTAGTGTATGTCTCTAAATAATAGTGTCAACATTTCAACAAAGGGGCGGCTGTGGCTCAGCGGTAGCGCGGTTGCCTGCCAATTGGAAGGTTGGTGGTTCAATCCCCCGGCCCTGCAGTCCCATGTCGAAGTGTCCTTGGGCAAGACACTGAACCCGAGGTTGCCCCGATGTGTCATCGG